>CM076569.1:776141339-776741339 GCA_034641835.2 Pinus albicaulis | reverse complement strand
TATGAAAAAAGCTAAGAAACCTATGGCACCTACAAATCCCGCACCTACTGTGAGTGAAAGAAAAGAAATGCTTCCTCTATTTACATACACAAAATTCATTCTGCAAAGTGGTTCTTCCTCTTGGGAAGTGATGTATAATTTATTTTAGGATGAGAAACCCCATACGGTTCAATGAAAAGTTACTATTTATGCTTCTGATTCTTTAGAATCTACTATGGAAGAAGTTTCCAATTCTTTTCTGCACCGAGTTGTTGCGTGCCCCAAAATTATACGATATATTGATATGGTAAGATGGATAATCGACAACCTCAACATTGGGGATAGAAATTTCTTAACCAGAAATGGAATGATGATAGGTTATTTTAAAGCAAAAGAACTGAAGTCAATGTATCACATTCCAGACCCATAAAAGGTCTACGACAAGGAATTTTTGGAGAAATTCACCAGCAAGAATGAGATGAAGTAAAATCCTATCAAGCGATGGAGAAAAAAACCTGAATAAACACAAAAAGGATGATAAGGGTATGAATTCTACTGACTCCCTTGCTAGACCCTACTGTTATGTTGCTGCAATGATGTCTAGGCTCTTTGGTCAGCCTCATACTACCAAATTTTCAATTGAATGGGCTTCCCTAATGGAAGCAGTTGCAGATTCTTATATTATGGACTGGGGGACCATTTTTTCCAACAATATTTCCACTCAAAATTATGGAATATAGAAAAAATCGTTTTATTTCCTCCAAAAATTTTCTGCCATTTTATATGAGTGCTTATATCATAGATGATGTATGTTTCACTTCAGATTTTCCAGCCATGGGTTGGAAATGGACTACCCAGGACCCTCTCCCCATTCATGTCTATCATATCAAGTTATGGGATTCAAAATATGAAAACCATTTTTATAAAATCTTCCATGGAGTTGTGCTTCCTTTATTTCAAGTCATGTTCAATGAGAAAGCCCCCAGGTTGTCTAAAGAAGCTCAAGTTGACTTCTCCTCCATTAGAAAATGGTTTGGAGAAGAATTTTTTAGCTATGTCAAAGTTTTTGGGAGCCTCGATCGGCCACATGTTTTACCATTTTATGTTCTGGATAAGCTTCTCGCAAGAGAAATATCTTATCAAAGTGTTGGCAACAGATTAACGAAGTTTCTGAAGGAAGCTAATAAAGCATCATGACTCTCCTTTCCAATTAATTGTGGTGTTTACGCCTTGGACAACTATAAACAAGAAGGATTAGAAGTTAAACAAATTGAATGTTTGAAATAGTTTGCAATTTCAAACAGACAATACAACCTGAATCAATTTGCCAATGATTTTACCACTCAATTTAAAATTAAACCTTTTGTACATGAATATGATGAGTTCGATGACTTATTTGAGTCAATCAACACTTACTCCGCAGTTAAGAAGTTAGCAGTGCTACGCCTCCATCCACAAAAGTTGTCAAATTTTAAGCAGTACATGAACATAATATTGGAAGGGGTTTCTTTGAAAATGCTAGAATTATCCCAACCCATAATACAAAAGGAAAAAGAAAAAGAACATGCACCTACGAATATTGAAGTCCTTAGTAAAAATGGAGAAGATAAATCTACTGAAGTTCTAACCATGGATTTAGATTTCCCAAGTAATTTGAATGATGTCAGAAAGGAGTTTAATCGAAAAATCCAAGGATACCAAGAAGTGATGATTACTGGTCATCAACAGATAGTGCAAACGCCTCAAAGAAAAATTCAGGACTCGTTTACTGTTGGGCCATCTAACAAGTTAGTTAGCACAGAGCAAGTGGAATTCATGCCAACCTTCCCTACTATATAAATTGTACTCAAAATTGAGGAAATATCTCCTTTGGATATATTCTATATTCCTAAACATAATTCCATTATGATCAGACAAAGAAAAAGAAGGAGAACAGAGAAGTCTCAACTCCTTGTTCCAGGAGATGTTTCAATGGAAGTAGTCTGGAAAGATTCACAAGTAGATCCTTCTTAGGATCCAACTCGTCTGAACCAATTCACAGGAGCCTATGCATATGCTACTATAGATAAGGCTTTTGGAGTTCAACAATTATTAAAGAAAATTATGAAATAATCATCCATTTAGAATAGGAACTATAGGCAGAAAAGAAGAACGTCAATGAACAACTACATGTACAGGTATCATGGCTCCAAGAGAGTATTGATCAATTGAAATCACATCACCAAACTGAAATCAGTGTTAAGGACACTCAAATTCATCAATTTCAGTTTACTGTTGCACAATTGAAAGATAATCCAAAGATAGATGAATTTCGAAAAGAAAAACTACAATTGAATACCCTACTGGCACTTCAAAAATTTGCTTTTTGTCAAAAGTTGTCAAATATCATTGAATTATGCAAGAAAAGTGATTCACTGATGAATTGAATAGTAGACCAAAGAATCAGTTTCAATGATATTGATGATAAAGTCTCACAATATGTCACCTGGCAAGATACTACTAATGGTTGAAAGGCTAATCTTCCTAAGACTGAGGACTCTAAAAAGGAAATCTTATTTACTAACTGGGACACACAATTGAAACATGCTGAAAGGGCCACCTACAAAGCTAGAGATCTGGCTAATAATATTTTTGAAATCAGTGAGAATCTCATCACTGCCAATCTTATTGATAGATGCCCTCCTGGTTCTCTTCCTATTGTTAAAGATTTGATAAGGCAATGGAAAGAATTTTCCAAGGTCAAAGAGGAAAGCATAAGAAAGTTGGAAAATATAGATTGGGATAAGTATTGGAAATATTTGGTAAAGCCACATATCCAGTGGCTCATTTTGCATTGTCTTACATATACTTCTTCCTATATGTTCCCTCCACTTTTAGATGCGGTTTTCACTGTACAACTGTGCTTCAGGCCAGGCCAACCTCCCAAGGTTAAGCCTATGCTTAACATCATTCAACTAAAGGAATGGTTGCTGATGAGACAACATGACAACCTTCAATCAATTCACCCCATTAAATTATGTTTATGTTTTATTTTCACTTAGTTTAAGGAGAGTTGTTTAAACCTCCTCAACTTTTATTGTAATTACTATTTTTAAGACTTTGTATTTTATTATATAAACCCCTTCATGTCTTTTAAGAAGGGGTCTTGAAATTTTGGAAGGAAGACTTTACAGAAGTCACACTTTTGTACTCTTAAAGTTTTCTTAATATAAAGGACTGGAACAAATAATTTTTTTTCAAATTAGAAGAGTTAGCGTATATATGGTACTCTTATCATATATGTTAATTTTTTGTTCCAAATTAGAAATGGTTAATTTTTCTTATGGTGGTTTGTTTTATGTATCCTTTTGAAAAAAAATCAGGTATTAACCGACTTTCGAACATGTTAGATTGCTATATTTTGATATATATTCAATACACGCAGTAAACATATGCGATGTAGTATTATCCAATTGATTTAATTAACTATTTAATTAAATCAATTATTTCAAATTTTTTTCATATCTCTAAGTGTTTGTATAATATTTATTTGCATTCGATGAAAGATCATCTTTATAAATCACACAAAAAGAATAATTCATCCCGGGATAGATATAGATAGGTATATTTATTTACTTCAAGCTTGTTATCACTCCCATCTACCAAGTTACAATCAGTTATAATACCATTCATTCACCCATTTATATTTCACTGGGAAACTGGTCCCATAAATCCATTCAAAGCCACCATACCAAATGAATAAAGGAAGGTTTTCAAGTCCCCAACCGAGTGGTTTTCCCTGATGTTGTTGCATCGATTTTTGAGCCCTCAACATGTTCCTAAAATTGAGAATTTTTCTCTCAACATCCTCCAAATATCTAGGAGAGGAATTATCTCTTGAGAAATGATAAATATTTTCTTTTCTAAGTATAAATAGCAATGTAACCATTTACTGGAAACCACGAAAGTTTTCAAGCCTTCAATAAAATAAATTTTCATGTTTATTGAGTTATGTATGAGTTGGGTTCTCTATGCCATCAAGGTCGCAGATCCAAATAGGGTTGAGATGGCTTGTTCACAAAACAATGGGGTGAGAGGACTAGTTGTTCGAAAAGAGGTCTAAGAGATCCTATTGTTGACAAAAATGTATAAATTAATAGAAATTTACTACTACTAATGAATTCGAATTGAAAGAAAGAGATTACAAATTTCCTCTACAATTATGCATAATGGAAATCACAATTTATAAATACATGCAATGACATGCAACCATAAAAATCACAAGAAAAAAATGATTTATAGGGGAACCCAACTAGGAACTCCCCCCCCCCCCCGCGTTGCTTTCATGAATGAGATGAGAATGAGAAACTATTGCAATGTATTGCTTCGATCTTAAAGCACACCCTGCACTGCAAGCTTGTTCTCTTGTTGACTATCTTGCTCTGGCCAACACTTACCCAATTCAAGGCCCCAAATTCTTTATATTTCCTTGCACAATTCAAGAGAAATTGAGCTACTAAATAATAGCGTAATTCCCTATTTCCTTGCATAAATCCCAAGGAATTTATCACCTGCCTCAATCCCAATCATGTACGCTCAACTAATATACATTTGATAATTATAATGTTCCTTTTCCTCCACTCCAAATAGACAATTCAAATTCCATGCATGTCTGGGCTATTTTTAGATGATTGACTAGTTTAACTGAGAGATCACTAAGTTAAAAATAATTTTACTACTCAACTGAACTTCAACTGAATCAAATATCTACTTGAGTTTAGTTAAATAGGTTCAATTGAAAATAAATTAACTAAATTGCTAGATTTTAGCAACTACTACATCCACAACTCTACTTCTAGCATATAACTCGAATTTGCATAGTTAACTAGTACATAAGGCCATGTAGCACAAGTTAAGTGCAATATGATTCATCCTCCTAATGTGGAAAATAAAATTACTCAATTTTACTAATGCAAAAGCCAAATTGAACCTTTATTACTGCAATTTCTAACACTCCCTCTTAGCAAGAAAGGGATTTTTAACCACCCCTATCTTGCACCTATGGAAATTGAATTTTCCTCTTTACAATGCCTTTGTCAAGATATCTGCATCCTTCTCCTCATTTGGAATGTATTATAACATCATGATTATCCTCTGCACACAATCTAGCAAGTGATGGCACCTGATATCAATGTGCTTGGACCTATCATGAAATACTAGATTCTCAGAGTTTGATACAACTCTGATTATCACAATAATTCACTTTCAGATCCATCTCCTCATTGAAAATACCCACAAGTATTTTCCTCATCCACATGGCATCACATGCTTATTTAATTGCAACCATTTACTCAACCTATGCTAAGCTAAGTGTTTTCACTGGAAATCAAACAGGTAAAGGACATCATGAAATGTCAATTAGAAGGATTTACAAGATGGAAAAACATTACAGAATCTAGAAATTTTAATTTTTCCTGAGGTCAGATAGGCAAACTTATTAAGTCACACATAGAAGGCACTGGCACAAAGCGCTCCACGTGGCCTTTTCTTCGATAGTAGCACAAATATGCATGGCTATCCCTCAAGAAGCCACGTGTTCTTGGGTATGGAAGAAGGTCACCATCCGGGACCACTTTTCACACTTCAGGAAGAAGACTCTCCACTCAAGGCTACCAAAGAAAACCGCCTAGAGCCACCTTGAGACCTCAAGTGAGCACATAATGAAGTCAAGCTCCACTCTTGGGTCACTATCCACAATTGTACCAAGAGAGGGAAGAAGATTTGAATTTTTCCTAGAAAATACCACCATGAGAACACTGCACTGGCTGCTCTTGGGTGAGTATGATTACAACCCAATAGCTCATATTTTTCTGATTTATGCCTTGTGTATCAATGATAAAATGCAACAAAAGAAGGCATGTTCAATTTAGTTGTCCTTAGGAGAGTATGGCCATCACATGACATCTCCAATGTCTATGTGTTTTGTGTTTTGTAAAACTTGGCATGATACTCTCATGATGTGTATTAATGGTGCTTTCCTATATTGGGATAATGTGACATTCCACATATCTATAAATATGTTTTTACTCCATGATGCACATGAGGAGGTGAAAAGGCAACAAGATCTCTTGTTTCTTTGGTTGCTTTTGGGGGATTTTGGCTTGTCCATCTTACATGGAGGAGATGGAGGATGGCAGTAAGAGGCCCTACTCCGGTGGCTACTATTGGGATAATATGGTTTGAAACTTTGGTATACCCATATGTCTCTATTTCTTCTTTTGCATAATGTTGGAATGATGCCTAGAACCAACAAGGCCAACAGGGCTAAAGATGAGGGCATGTCAATGCTCAATAGACTTCATGAAACATGGGATGTAGAAATGCTTTGTGAGACGTGACTTTTCCTTTGTGAGAAGAACCACTTTATTTTATGTATCTCATGTATTCATGATGATGTTGGACATCATATGGTTGTCACTTGGTACTTCATGATGATAGGATGACATCTAACAATACAGTTGGAACTCATTTTATGCATCCTTAAGAGATAACTTGGGATACAAACATGCATAACACATTGCAACAAATGTAGGAGGCCTTCCTTATGTGGATGCCATTTGGAGGGGAATAGATGTCTTTGCATATACTTTTGCAGTTTCTTGGGGACAAGCAACATTTTTCTGGGGAGGACTGTAATATTCCCAAATTTTCACATGATATTTGGAATATTAGAGTTCTTAATTTTCTTAATGAATTAAGTAAATAAAAGAGTGGAGGGACCCATAATCCTCAAGATGAATAAATATCCACTTTTTATGTGTCAATGTGGATTGATTAAGTCTAGATCTACATAATGGAGTAGTGGAGAAACTACTAGTGTGAATGGAGTGGAGATCATGTCTCATTAATGAGATAGATCATGGAGGTTGAAGCATTCAACTAAGATCATGGAAGGAATTTAATGTAAGATCATAGAGCATTCATGATGAAGTGATGGAGAAAGTAGTGAAATTAATGCACACATGATGGAGAGGGTGTGCATTGCATGTAGACATGATGGATGACTTGGAGAGACAGTGCAGTCAAACATGGAGGATTATGTCCACATGCACAACGCAGTTTAGAGGTGGGCCAAGGCATGGGAAGGCTCATAAACTATATAAAGGAGATGAAGGAAATAATGGAGGCATGATTTTGATTATTCATCTAAAGGTTTGTTTAGATCTGGAATTGTCATTTGACATTCCATGCTTTCATTGGATTTTTAGGTAATATTGCAAGTGATGTTTAGCACTGGGTGTTCCTGCTTGGGAATTCCACATATTTCATTGAGTAGCTCTTGGAAGAGGGTTGTACTTCATTCATCATTATTCATTGGTACCACACATATTTCATTCTCTGCAGAACACCTACCTTCAAGAATTATGCAATTTTTGAAGATCAGTTTGGGAAATGGAGGTTGTCTTCAGTATTTCAGCTGGAGAACTAGTGTAGGATTATTCCTACAACCTTGGGCTTGAATATCAGCATTCATGGGGCTTCATTTCAGATCTGGCATCAGGTCAAACATTATTGACCTCCTATCAGCAGTAGTCACATCAAGGATTGCGCAGTCCATCATTGCAAATCCAAAGGAGGAAGGAAGTTACTAGTATTTCAGCTAGTAATCCTATGAGGGACCATCCCCTCACCTTTCCATCACCATTTCCATCATCTTGGAGCTTATTACAGCACATTTCAGCAGGCATAGAGCCTCTCCCTCTTATACATCGCAGTTTCTATAGCAGTTGCATATTCAGTTGCTGCAACTTGAAGGAGGAAGAAGAGGAGGCAAGATCTCAAGCTCCTAGCTTGTATATTTGAAGGAGGGATCAACCCTCAAAGCTTAGATTTGGTTGTATAACATATTACACCCTTCTTTGGATTAGATCTAGCTTCATATCATTATAACTCAGCATTCAAAGGATCAAACCCTAGGAGGGTGATGTTCCAAAGTTGTAGATCTAGAAAATTCATTCTGGGTTATCTTGGGTTCCCATCACATTGGCTAGATCTTGAATCTTGGCATCATCAGAGCTCCTGAGCTCCATGGATCTACATTTCCTTTTTGCAGTAGCTTCATGTACATCAACAGCCAAAGGGAAAATGCAGTATTGCTTCTTGTAAGCTCACCAGTTACGCAGTGCTAGTTGTGGCATGTTTGCAGGGTGATTCTAGGCCATCTCTTTGGCTAGATTCCCTCATCTTTTGTACATTGTGTAACTGAATCCTCTCCATATAATAAAAAGGCTTAGATTCTCTGTATATTTTGATGTTGTCTTTAGATTTATTTTTTACTTAGTTGCAGTTCTTATATTGTGTTTCTGTATTACTGCATTCTCCCTTTTGGGATATTACACTTTCAACTTGCTTATCAAAGTGATAGCAACATTTTGGAGTAAAACATTCAACCAGATACCTATCTTTATAAAACGAATTAAAAGAATCATGAAACTCTTTTAAACAAGTGATGTTATTTTTAGGAATATCTCTACACCAATAAAGGGCTGCATCCTCCAAAGAATATCTAAATAACTTAATATTTACGTCTTCATGAAAAAAAAATGTAGCCTATGAATCGATCATGAAAATCCCATAAAAACTCATCTGGTACTTCCCAATCATGTCCACTAAACCTTGGAAGAGAAAATTCCCATTCACTTCTATTTGGCAAAGGATTAGGAAAACCATCTATATTTGAAAAATTGAAGAAGGCATATCTTTTAGCAAGGATCGCTTCCATTAGAGTGTTGGATCTGAAAATAGTGGAATCACCTCTGTATTCTTTGTCATGGAGTCACCAGGTGAAATATAAAAATATTCTTCAAGTCCCCAATTCTTGTTCACCATCAAGAATTGATCATTAGCCATTTAAAACAAGATACTCGAGATAATAATTCGTTTCAAGGCCTTTGTCTCCCGGCAGACGCACCAAAAGATGTTAACGTTGGAATCAACACTTGGATTGTGACCAGCGCTTGACCAGAAACATCTTAAGCTCAAGGGATTTTCTTATAATTTGATAAAGTGTTTTGGAAAGTGGTTGAAACTCACACACATGGAAAAGGATCTTGAGAAAATAAGGATCTCTCACACATATGAGGGCACTAGTGTATGATGTGGTAGAAAAATTGAGTTTCTAGCCTGATGGTTAGAAGAATGGAAGATAAATAGTGGATATGTAAAACATAAGCCCACTGCTAAGAGGAAAGGGTGACACAAATTCCAAATCTGAAATGTATAGTGAAAGAATGCTTTTAAAAGATTTACAAGAGTCTCACTTTACATTTAAAGAATCCCATCACAAGGAATGTTTTTGACTAACATGACCTCATGAATCAGGAATGCTTGGTGAATCAAGACTGACAAAAACATATTAACATGTTGCTAGATCAAAAGACTTATAAAAACATGAAACAAGGTTTAATTCCACCTCAAGGAATGCTTATGAAAAGTATTCAATTCATACTCAATCAGGAAATCTTGGAACAAGACTTAAAAAAATAGATCCATATGTCTTGGAGGTTCACAAGAATTATAAAAGAATAAGATACAAATTTTATGATAAATCTGGAAAGACAGATAAAGTATGTAAAAACAAAAGGGAAAAAAATACACACAACGCACCGTTCGTGAGTCCTCAAGAGTGCATCTAGATATATTATCAACTTATAAATAGTCAACACAGTATACAATAAGTTGAACAACCAACCCCCCTTTCCTTCCTCTGTCTTTTGTCTATTTATATTTTTAAAATAGATCTGCTAGCAAGGCTTAGACCTTCAGTTCCTTTCATAACAACTTAACATAAAACAGATAAGAAGGAGAAAAAGTAGAATGTTTGCTATTTTTAGAAATTTACAATACTAAAAGAACTCTGATGGAATTAATCATATTGACAAATTCTCTTTGAGCTTTAAAAAGATATTTTTTTTTTTGTTGATAGGTGTCGAATCTTTAAAGCCTTTGCCGCCGAATTTTCTATAAACCTATGCCTATTTCTTGAATGTTGCCTAGTGCCTTGCAGAAACATGTTGGTGCTAAGAGTAATGGTAGAAATATGTTTCAGAGAAACTCTGTTGTTGTTCCTTTCCTTTGGTTTCTTGTTTGTCATGATAGGGTTTCGAAATAAACACGTAAATAGTGTTGGAGTGGAAAAACCTATATAGATAGGTTTCAAACAAAAGGATCGAGCATGTGAAAGATATGAGAAGGAGACATGTTGAATTATGGGCCAATGATATAAATAAAAGGGGAGCGGGAAATATAGAGGTTAAACAAGTCATGGATGTGGATTGAAAGAGATAGCGGGGTTTAATTTTATTACTGGGAGAGATTATTAAATAAATGATGAGGGGGAGGAGAAATCCTTTTAAACATATATCGCAATCGTAGATCGGGATTGGAAACGTTTAAGCATAAGACATAAGTGGGAGGGCATGCAATTTGCAATGGGGATGATGACCTGGCAAGGAGGTCTGGACCAAGGGGGGTGCGAAATGTGGAGAGGAGGACACGTAGCAGGAGGAGCGATGGAGAAAACAACTTTTCAGACCCCCCACCCCCCAAAGTGTTAAAATTAGAATGGAGAAGGGGGGGGGGGGGGGAAGGCATGAGAACCGTGGATCAAAGTGCGGGGAAGATCATGAGTTGTAATGGCCAGTTGAAATCGTAATCGCATTTTGGCATTTATAACGGATTCTTGAGTGCCCATCCTCTTGAGCTTACGAATTGCGATATGCAATTGGGTCCCACCAATATCTCACATCGCACTTCGACATTTATAACATGATCCTGAGTTCCTATCCTATAGAGCTTGCGATGTACGATGGGGAAAGGGTGATGTGGCGGGGAAAGGTCCCACTCAATATCACAATCGGGGAAATGAGGAAGCGGAAGTGAATGCGGTAAGTGAACTTTGCGAAAATGTGATGCAAAAAGGTAGGTGGGGCCCATTAAACAGCTTTTAAAAGCGAATAAGTGAAAACTTCGTTAAGTCAATAAATATGGTAAAATTTTTCGGAATCATAATATAAAGGATTTTTCTAAAACATTTCAAATGTTATGAAACAGATCAAAAAGAACTGATAGGTCCCAGCAATATCACATATCAGAAATTTTGTAGGATTCGACAATGGTTACATGTATAAGGTTTGAATATTATTGAGATTCAACAAGATGATGTGCTTAGTGAAAAGAGTCGCCTTCACTAAGTGGGCCCACAGGCTATTTTTGGCGCAAAGTCTATTTTTAGACTATGTCTATTTTTAGACATGTCGATCATATTCTATGAGTTGTAGGATGTTATTTTTGGATGGTTGGTCAAGTTGGAAAAATAGATGGACTTCTATTTTTAGACATACTGGGTGGAATCTACTTTTAGATTGCCAGTCTAAAAATAGATATGTCGAATATTATTAGCTCTTAATAATATTTGGACTCTGAACATTATCTTATTCTCTTGGAGCACTTCAGTTAAGTGCACAGATGTGGCACAGGAGCTGACAGAAGGAATTACGCTATTCCTGAGGGTTTACTGGAGCTATTGCATGGAGGACTTTAGTTAGAACTCATGTGACAGAGTTTGGTGGAGTTGTAGAAGTAGTTGGTGGAGTTGTGTTCAGTTTAACTCAGTTAGACACAGTTGAGCTAGTTGTATCTAGTCTAATTGATTGATACACCAGTGAGAGTGGTGTGAATTAATTAATAGTTAATTCACTAATTAATAACTCATTAATCAACTAAAGAATACACTTCGCTTAACCATGTTGCATGGACAGCTTCGCGGGAGACTAGTGGAGAGATAGGTGAAAGGGCATGATGACTATCGCTCAGACTATAGTGATGCATTGATTGCATCCATAACTCAAGAAAGATGCCAATGTTTGAGGATTGCGCAAAGGAAATCTAGGTGATTTGAGTTCAAATTTCGCAGCCATTCATCAACAAAGTCATACGCAGAGGTAGGCTAAAGGTGTGGCAAGAGATTTGCATGGATTTGCTAGATCTAAGCCTAATTACAGGTAGCAATTGTATTATACTAAGAGCTTGATATGATCAGCTTTGTATGAGGATTGCCACATGATCTCTATGACATATATTATATACAAATATTTGGGGTTTTCAGCTTCACCCTTTCCCATAAAATCATTGTGTTAATGTGTGTGAATTTGTATGGGTTCATGTGTGCATTGCAATTGATTTAATTTCCACATGTGATGATCAATGGTGGAATAGATTCTGTATTGTGCATGAAGTTAAATAGAGTGTGATCAGGAGAATCTTGGACATATAACATATTAGTTATATAATTTCTACATGGTATCAAAGCAGTTGATCATTGGAGCATATTGCAATTATTGAAGCGGTTGAGTTTTGTGTCGGTGGAATTCGAATTTGCTGTAGTGTTTTCTTGGTGTCGAAGTTGAGCATTCATTGAAATGTATTTCAACGATCGCGAATGGAGTATGCCCGAGGGAAGCTCAAATTATATTTCATGGAAGGACAGATGTGAGGTGGTGCTAGATGACACCTGCTGAAGGAGTTCATAGATGCAAAAATTCCAAAACCTCGGCTTAAGGCGGATGCCGCCACGCTTGATGCATGGAAAAAGAAGACATAAAAATGTCGAAGAATTCTCGTTGGAAGGTGTGAAGGATCACATGTTGTCCAACTCTTGCGGGTAGCCATCCATTGCTTACGGGAAAGCTTCGCCGTACTTGTTCCATACAGTAAGCGACCGCAGGAAGTTTCCGCTTAAAGACAAACTCAGAAAATAAAAATGGAGAAAGGCTAATAAGAGATACCCAAGTACCTCACGAAGTTTGTCCAAGCAGCAGGATGAGCCGGGAAGTGTGGAGGTTCCGTAGATGAAGAGGACTTGGTGAGCTTGGCTCTCCTTGGGCTTCTGAAGAGTTGGCATAGCTACGAGGACTCTGTCAATGGTCAGGAGAAACTGCCAGGATGGGAGCGACTTTGGTCGGATCTTGTGCAGGAGGAGATAAGGCGGGGTACCAGGGATGGATCTTCATCAAAGAATGAAGATGAAGAAAATTGCGCTTTGGCTGAAAAATCAAGGAAGGGGAAGGGAAAGAAAAATCCTTCTCAATCCGGTGCGAAAGGCAAGAAGCAGGACTTGTCCAAGGTGAAATGCTTTCACTATCACCAACACAGACATTACGCCACTAATTGTCCACAGAAGAAGAAAAATAACCAGCCTGCTGGATCTGCAGCCAGAGAGGCCTTAGCCTCGCAGTTTGAGCTATATTTTTCACTGATCACATGCTTCGTTTCAAGTGTGATGGGATCAGTGTGGTTTCTTGACAGTGGTGCTTCTTTCCATATGACCGGAGACAAATATTTTTTTACTGATCTGGATGAGAAAGATCTTGGAGTGCACATCGAGATGGGTGATGATGGTAGATACAGTGCGACTAGTATCGGGACCATTTCCTTTGAGAGGGAGTTTGGAAAACATTTCATCTTGAAGGATGTCATGCATGTTCCAGGATTGAAGAAGAATCTGATCTCTGTGGCGTTGTTGGAAGACAAGGGCTATGATGTTGTTTTTAGCGAGGGAAAGGCTTTCCTGCGTAGTAAAGCAACTGGTGAAACCCAGAGGATAGGGGTTCAAGTTAAGAACCTTTATCAATTGCAGGTAGATGGCTGCGGAGCAATGGCAGGCAAAGCAGAAGGAGTGGTGAACCAGGATGAGGGCAAATTGTGGCACAGGAGATTGGGCCATCTTCACCATGGCGCTTTGAAAATTATGTAGCAGATTTCTACTAGGCTTCCCAAGGGTACACTTGCACAGTCAGATCAGTGTAAGGGATGTAATTTGGAAAAATTTGTGAAAGCCACCTTTCATGAGAAGGATATTTATGCCATGACGATCCTTGAGATAATTCACACAGACGTTGTGGACCTTTCTCACTAGCTTCGACAGCAAAGCACAGGTATTATGTGATATTTTTTATGAATTTTCTCGTAAGTGCTGGATCTTCTTCATGCAGAAGAAGAGCGAGACATTCTTAAAGTTCTCTGAGTTCAAGGCATTGGTTGAGAAAGATTCGGGGAATCAAGTGAAAGCTCTAGGAGAAATATGTTAGCTCCAAGAATGTTCTTTCTTCCACCACATTCCACTCCATTTATTTTGTCCATTGTTAATTTCAGGCTCAAATGATCAATAGAATTAGTTAAAATTGCTATGAGAATGAATATCATGACTAACTTGTTATTTTTTATGATTTTGTCATTGTAGTACTTTTTGAACTAAATCTAGCTACAGAATGCAGACATTCTGTAGCTAGTTGCCAATTCTGCAGTCGTCTTCATGTCTACACAGGTTCCAGGTGTCATCTCAGAGAAAAGCACATATGGTCATATTCCACATCATCTCCTTATCATTTTTTTCTCTCCACGAAGCTTGAATGGAATCCTGTAGGTGGTTATGTACGTGGGAACTCAAATTAGGAGGTAGACTCCTAACAGGATAAGGACAGTCCAGATGTCCTTAATCATATTACGAGACCACCTTCAGAGTTCTAGTTCGATTCTAATTAGGAAAGACAATTATTCCTATGTTATCTCAGATACGGTTATGTAATTTTTTTATAAATATGCTCGGGAAATCGAGGGACAAGGTTAGATTTTGATGGTTGATTGCTAGATTTCAGAAGTCCGAAAACACTCTGTTTTGAAGTAATTTCTCTCTAATGCAAGAAGTATCATTTCCTTGAAAGCGTTGAGTCAATCTTGAAGTAGATTTCTGCTACTCCAGTGGTAGAGGGCCCCTGCCTCCTGAGTAGCCTTGTTTATACGGTTTAGATAAGTATTTTAGTCTCGTTTTCATTTCTAGCTTAAGTAGATTTCTGAAGTTTATGTTCATATTTGTTTACATTAATTATCATAGCTAGACTTTTCTCTAATAAAATCTTCCAAAATATCATTACGATGAATAAGGCATAGCTGTGGTATTGTAGGTTTTAGTTGCATTTCCTTTCGTTAATTATCACAGTTAGACTTACTCTAAAAAACTCTTCCAAAATATCATTACGATGAATAAGGCATAGCTGTGGTATTGTAGGTTTTAGTTGCATTTCCTTTCGTTAATTATCACAGTTAGACTTACTCTAATAAACTCTTCCAAAATATCATCATGATGAATAAGTCATAGCTGTGATATTGTAGGTTTTAGTTGCTTTTTTACACTAAGTGTCACAGCCTGTCTTACTCTTACAAACTTTTCCAAAACATCATTAACAACGAATAAGAAACAACTGTGGTGTCTTAGATTCTAGTTGTATTTTCTTTTAGTTTTATGTTTATGTTCAATTGCATTGAATAATACAGCCATACTTGTTTTCACAAACTCTTCCAAAATATCATTCATATTGAACAAGATGGGTTGTAGAATTCCTTAGGTTAGTTGCATGTTAATTTAGTTACAACATTCCAGAGGTAGAATGCATTTATTTTAGCTCTGTCACTACATTTCAGTTTGATAATGGCATTTTTAGCTTAACATTGTTCACTGTACTCCAAGTAGACTAGTAGCACTCTAGTTTAGTCTTAGCTCACTATATTAACATTCCAGTTTAGTTGCTATCCATTGCATTTTAAATTGTATTAGTTGTTAAATTTAAATCCCACGGTCTTCATTATTTACAAAACTTCTTTTGTTCCAAACTCATATTAATACATAATCATCTGGACAGAAGCTAGTATCAGTCTAAGGCCTGGAGTATTTTGCAACCTTTTTACCATTTCACAAACAAGCCTTTTCTCAAATACTATTCTAAAAAGGAAATATATAACTTGTGAGTGAGGCCTAGTGGTGTTAAATTGAGTTGTAGAACAGAGTTAGAAGCTAGTTTAGAGTAGAAATCTTATTTTTCTACAAATTTTCTTTTCCAAATATATTCCAATAAACCTTTAATCATGGATGAGATGTTGTAACATTGTAAGTTGATTGTTTGATTGTTTAATTAGGAGAACTTCATTTATACTTAACTTGTCCATTTCTCAAGCTCTTCCAACACATCTTTAATGAATGAATTGGATAAGTTTAAGTTCATGTTGTGATTTATTTTCTTGCACTGAAGTCATTATCAAGCTTTGCATTTGTTGTTTGCCAACCATAGTTTAGGCTTTGTTCTGTTTTAGTATTTGCATTTGTTATTTTCCATCCATAGTTTAGGCCAATAGCTTCTTTTCACCAACATTTAGTTCTTTCCCTTTTCAAACATAAAACCATAAAACCAAAAACATCATAAAACACTAAACACAACGTAGTGAGAAACAAATACCTAGGCACATATAGTGCACCACACTTCAGCAGTTTACCAACCCTAGTTGACAATTAATGAACTCAATTTAGGAACACTAGGTTGAGTACAAACATTTTGGTGCCATTGCCGGGGAAGTGTAACTAGGTAGCCTTGTTTCTTAACTCCCAAAAACAATTATATGCGTAGAGAGAGAGACTCAAGGGGTAGATTCATAAAAAGTAGAAGCAGAAGCTTGATTCCTAGAACACCACTTGTTTCACCTAGACCAAGAGCCAGCACACCTCCAACTCAGACCCACATTCCATCCTTTACTGATCCTAGACTTCCAGAAGAGTACTTAAGATCAGATATTCCATTAGAAAGACCTTCCACTTCATCCACTGAACATGTCTTAGGAGAAGATTCAAGGATCCCTGCTAGAGACACAAGCTCTTCCACTTCCACATAAGAATCAACTATGGCAGAAGAAGGGGGAGGAGGAGTCTTTAATGGAGAACACACATTATTTGGAGGGGGTAGAGGTAGAGGTAGAGGAGAAGGAGGTAGAGGAAGAGGTAGAAGAGAAATGGGAAGCTCTTTTGGGTTTCCTATAGTAGATGAAGAAACCAATACAACTATGAAAAAAATTTCACCCTCTGTCCTTCCAAACTTCTATGGACTTAAAACTGAAGATCCTGAAACCTTCCTATTTGAATTTGAAGTCCTGTGTAGAACTTATGACTACTTACAAGATGCTCAAAAAATTAAACTATTTCCTTCAACATTGAAAGGAGCAGCATTGAAGTGGTTTATGAGTTTGATCAATAGTTCTATTAGGACATGGGAAGATATGAAACAAGCATTTCTAGAGAGGTATTTGGATTATTGTATGCCAATCAATCATAAGGAGGAAGTGTTTAAGATGTTACAAAAAGAAGATGAAAATTTGGAAGATTTGTTGGAGAGATTTCATTACAACATCAAAAGAGCAAAAATGGAGAACTTAGATCAAGACACTTTAAAAGCTCTCTTGTTGAAAACAATTAGGGATGAATGGTTGGATATCCTTAATATGATGGGAAAAGGGGATATATCTCAGCTCACATTACCTGAAATATCTGAGTTATGTATCAACCTTTCAAGAGGAAAATCTAAAACTGTGAAAGTACCAAGAGACCCTGCTCTTGCAAGGGCAAGTAAGTCTGCTTCTGGGACAGTAAGTAGGGCAGAGATAGGACATATGCTTGATGATTTCAAATCTGACATCTTAGGGTGTCTTAGTGAACAAATAGACACCCTTAAATTACAGAACAAGCAAAAAGCTGAATCTGATGCCTTAGCAATCTTTTGTCCCAAATGTAGAAAGAAGCATGCCTTGAGAGAGTGTCCTTTGGATGCAAAAGTTGTAGAGACTTGTGTAATTTATTCAGAAAAACATGAGACCAAGAGTTGTCCTTCACTTCCTGGTCTTAAAGCTATCTTTCAAGAGGAAACTTCTGCAAATTCCACAGAATCTCTTAATTTTGTCTCTAGAAGGCCTTGGCAAGGACCTCAACCACAAGGATTTCATGATCAGATGTATAGTCAACCTCCACCAAATTGGAATTCTTGGTAGCAACCTTGGCCCCAATTTCAAAATCAATCTCAAGCTTGGGCACAAGGTTCACAAAATCCCTATGGAAGATACTCTCAGTACTATCAGTATCCACCATCCTATCCACCATATCCACATTTTCCTCCTCAACAAAATACTCAAAATCTACAACATCAAAATCAACCACTCCCATTACCATTTCCTCAGAAATCAAATCAGTTGCCTACTCAACCCATACCAAACCCAAACAATAAAAATCCTCAGAATACATACATGATAGAAGGCCAACAGTTTCCAACTTATTTAATTACTCCTCTAGACCTTAGTGATGTTCAACTTAGGTCTGGAAGAATACTTGAAAAGAGGAAACCTTCTGTGATTATACAAGAACAAGACAACTCTAAGGAAGACTCTCTAGAGGAAAATAAAAGTCTTGAATAAAACACATCTTTTCAGGACCCAAACATTGAAAAATCAAAACAAAAAGAACCAATAATTTCAACTCCTGTATTAGAGCAGCCATAAACATCCACTCTTACACCTCCCTTTCCAGAAAGATTACAAATTGATAGGGGTGTAGAAAAAAAAATTATGGTGCCTAATTATGATTTCCTAGATGAGCTGAGAAATGTTTGCATTAAGATTCCATTATTACAAGCCATCAATGAAATTCCAATTTTAGAAAATACAATAAAGGAGTTGAGCATGAAGAAAACAAGAAAAAGAATAAGAGAGATAAAGAAAATTCAACTGGCAGGAAAAATAGCAGACATTATGATGGGTAAGATTGCCATTCCAAAGTATCTAGACCCAGAAAATCCAGTTTTTAAAATTCACATCAATGGAATTGAGATCCAAAACACACTCATTGACTTAGGAGTAGCAATCAATATCATGAGTAGACAAATCATGGATAAACTGAAACTTCCTAATCTTCTCTTTACACCTACATTATTACAGTTAGCAGACAAATCTGTGATCAAACCTGATGGGGTAATAGAAGACATTCCAGTGTCCCTAGATTCTTGGGAGTACTCTGTGGATTTTATGATCCTAACTCCTAAGAATAATCTAGGAGGACATCCTATTATATTAGGAAGACCTTGGTTAGCTAGAGCTGATGCTTTCATTAGTTGTAGATCCGGTGATATGTACATCTCTGATGGTAGTTCAACTAAGAAATTCACTTTGTATCCTCCAGCAAGGACAATTACAAATTTAGATGATACTAAACGGATAGAGGATGAAGAAGACTTACAACCTCTCTTCACAATTTCAGAAATTAGTGAAGATAGTCAAATTCTGAATACTTTAGAAAACTTTGAATCCTCTTCGGAACATAAACATGAACAATTTCAAGAAGAATCCAACATTGATTTTTTGTCATCAAGCCAAATGTCTCTTCATTCTATGGATAAATTTGTCAGCTCTACAAGTGAGATATTTCCAGGAAAAACTTTAAACATAAACAAGAACCTAGAAAAATCTCAACAAGAAGAGCTAGTCAAGATCTTACAGAGACATTCTTCTGCATATGCATGGGAGTACACTGATATGAAAGGGATAAGCCCCAAGACTTGCACTCATCACATCTACATAGAGGAAAATTGTAAACCAATCAGACAACCTCAAAGACGAATGAATCCAAATCTTAGGGAGATTGTTAAAGAATAATTGCAGAAATTGTTGAATGTCAACTTTATCTATCCTATTTCAGATAGTCAGTGGGTTTCTCATTTGGTAATTGTGTCAAAGAAAAATGGTAAATGGAGGGTATGTATTGACTACCGAGAATTAAACAAAGCTACTCTTAAAGACCATTTTCCCTTACCTTTCATAGATCAAGTGTTAGATACATTAGCTGGCAAAAAGTACTTCTCATTTCTAGATGGGTTTAGTGGTTACAATCAAATTCAAGTAGCACTTGAAGATCAAGACAAAACTACATTTACCTGTCCTTGGGGTACCTATGCTTACCGAGTGTTGCCATTTGGATTATGCAATGCACCTGCAACATTTCAAAGGGCAGTATTAGGAATTTTTTCAGATCTAATACATGATTGTGTAGAAGTATATATGGATGATTTCACAGTTTATGGAAACACATTTGAAGAAGCCTTAGCAAACTTGGAAAAAGTTTTAGAGAGATGTAAAGAATCAAATCTTTCACTAAGTCATGAAAAGTGTTTTATGATGTTTACTGAAGGAATTGTTTTAAGACATCACATTTCAGGAGATGGGATTAGAGTTGATGAGTCAAAAGTTGAAGTCATCTCTAACTTATCTATTCCAAGTTGTCAAAAAGATGTTATGATTTTTCTAGGATTTACAGGATATTATCGAAGATTTATAGAAAACTTCACCAAGATAGCATCTCCACTCTTCAAATTACTTACCAAAGATTGTGAATTCAAATGGAATTATGATTGCCAGTTAGCCTTTGAGACCCTGAAAACAAAAATTTCTGAAGCACCTGTTTTAAGGGGACCTAACTGGAAGTTACCTTTTCATATTTCAACAGATGCCTCAGATACAGCTCTAGGAGCAGTATTGGGACAAAAAGACCTAATTCCTTATGCCATCTACTATACCAGTAAAAATTTGACTCCTTCAGAGTTAAACTATACTGTAATTGAAAAAGAGTTTTTAGCTATTGTTCATGCCATAAACAAATTCAGACACTATATAACAGGCTATGAAACTTTTGTTCACACAGATCATTCTGCAATTAGATACTTAATGAAAAAATCAATTACTAATGGCAGAGTCATAATATGGTTATTTCTTTTACAAGAATTCAACATTACCATTCTAGATAGGCCTGGAAAACAAAACACAGTAGCTGATTTCCTATCTAGACTCCAAAACATCCAAGACAATACCCCAGTTGAAGATCAATTTCCTGATGAATATCTTTTTGCAATTTCTACCCAAACTCCTTGGTTTGCTGACATTGCTAATTATTTAGTTTCAGGAAAATTTCCTTCAATAATGAATGCAAGAGATAAAAGAAAAATTATTTATGACAGTGCAAAATATTCATGGGTTGCTAATGAGTTGTACAAGACAGGTCCAGATTTGATCATTAGGAGATGTGTTCGTGAAGATGAGATGCCTGAGATTCTCAAAGCATGTCATGATGAACCTTGTGGCGGACACTTTGTTGATAAAAGGACAGCCTATAAGATCCTTAACTTAGGATATTATTGGCCATCCTTGTTTAAAGATGCTAAAGAGTATGTCAAAAGGTGTGACAGTTGCCAAAGGGTAGGGAAACCTTCTCCTTCAGGTGAGATGCCATTGCAGCCTCAGGTACATATTGAACCTTTTGAAAAATGGGCTTTGGATTTGGTAGGACCTATTAGTCCTCCATCAAGACAAAAGAGATATATATTAGTTTTCACTGATTATGTTACCAAATGGGTAGAGGCCAAGCCATTACTTTTTGCTACTGAAGCATCTGTAGTTAATTTTCTTTTTGAGGATATTTTTACTCGTTTTGGTGTCCCAAGGGAAATTGTTACAGATCAAGGAGCTCAATTCACATCAAGTCTAGTGGAACAAATGATGGAGACGTACAGAATCAGACACAGAAAATCTACTCCTTATCATCCACAAGCAAATGGCCAAGTGGAATCTACTAATAAGGTCATTGAAGGGATCCTAACAAAGACTGTCCATTTACATAGAAAAGATTGGGTAGATAGGCTTCTTGAAGCCTTGTAGGCCTATAGAACTACATGGAGAAGCACAACAGGCCATACTCCTTATGAACTTGTTTATGGAAATCAATTTTTGTTTCCCATAGAGTTCCAGATTCAAACTTTCAAAATGGCAGTTCAGCTAGGACTTGATCTATCAGAGGCACAAAGGCACAGATTGGAGCAGATTAATGAATTGGATGAGATCAGACAAGATGCAGTTCAGAAAACCAGTATAGCCCAACAACAAAGGACTAAATGGCATGACAAGTACATCAAGGAAAAGAAGTTCAAAGAAGGTGACTGGGCTCTCTTGTTTGATTCAAAGTTCAAGGATTTTCAAGGTAAATTTCAAACACATTGGCTTGGGCCATATGAAATTGTGAGAATTTTTGACAATGGAGAAATAAAAATCAGGACAATAGATGAAGAAGAGGTTACTTTTCTTGTGAATGGTCATAGATTGAAGTTGTATCATAAGCCACTCTCAAGAGAAGAATTTGTCAAGAGGTTCCAGGAAAAAAGTGATGTGAAGTCAATGAAGAAGAATCTTTCTTCTTCATCAACTTAATTGAATTTTCTGAAGTCAGATATATTGAAAAATAAATCAATAAATAAAAAATAAAATAAAATAAAAATAAAAAATAAAAGTATAAACATGAAAACCAATCACTGATTGGCATGTTTATACAGAAAAGATAGAGTGAAAATCGGAATTTTTCTGACACTCTAACTTTTCCATTTTGTTTTTTTTCTGCAAGCAGCTGTTACAAAATCATAAGTGCAGATCCATTTCACTTATGGTCCATCTCATTTCATCCATTCATATTCCATTTCATTCATTCATCCATACTCCATTTCACTTCATTCCATATTTCATTCATTTCATTCCATACTTCATCCACCTCATTTCCATTCCAGATTTTTAAAGTTTGATGTTTTTCTGCAATTAAATAATACATATCATGAATTATCGGCCACTTCTCATACTTCACTCCATTTCATAAGTTGTGATCCATTCCACTCCATTATTCATTTCATTCATACTCCATCCTACCATATTTCATTATTCATTTCATATAACCTTTCATCATTCCAGCTTCAAACCATATTCAAAGTTCTCTACAGGTACATTTTGTAATCAATCAGACATTCTGCAGCCAGTCAGACATTCTGTAGCCAGACAGACATTCTGCAGCTAGAGATCCTGAAAGCACTGTCTAGTAATCATTTGATCTGCAACAAAATGATCCTGCATATCCAAGAACAAGAAAATTCAAGGGAGTTATGAAGACTCAAAAAGTAATGATTTTCAGGGGAGAACAAAGAATATGAAGATCACAAGAAAATCAAAGCAAAGGCAAAGGTATGAAATTATTATGGTGACATATTATGAAAAATTTTAGCATAGTTCAATTATATATTATTCAAAAAGTTGTTTTAATTAATTTTGTTGATCATGCCTAACAAACCTCCCGCAAAAACTTTGGATAAAACTCCTTCTATTCCGCCATTTCAAAACCCATATCCGATCATTATTTAAAAATATAAACGGTTAAAGTGCTGAAGTGATTGGATTAGTCACGTCACTAAGCATTTAATGATGATTTTTGAATTCGTTACAAAATATCTCTGCGGTCTTTCCTTCTGTGATATCTTTCAACTCATATACATCATCCTCACCTCATTATATTCATTCTGTAACCACTCCATATCACTCTTTCTCGTAGCCAACTTTTAACCATTTCGGTCTGTGAGACAAAGGCATCTCTGTAACAACCATTGTCATCGTGAACAGAGGAAACATTTGTGGGGCAAAAACAACTTGTTAACGGCCATTCTCACCGTGAGAAGAAGACTAGTGAATTGAAGATTGAAGAAGAAGTTATAGGCCTCATCGTGAGAACTGAACTAGTTGGCACTAAGTACTTGGAAGGCTATCCCCAAATCAGAGAAATCTTACAACAAGCAGGATGGTTGCAATTCCTTGAAAAATTCAGTGGCTTCCACAAAGAGGTTACTAAAACTTTTGCAAGATCCTTTAATGGAGCCGAGGTTGAAGTTGGAGATATTAAATTCACTGTCACAGAGGCTTTTATTGTAAAAGCAACAGGATTTCCTAGACAAGGAGAAAGGTGGTTTAAGAACAGAGAATTTCATAACGAAGCATGGAAGTAGATACTCAAGTCACCATGTATGGATGTCACCGTTTTCAAAAAGGGTATCCCTAGCTCTGCATTAAAGAACAAATGGAGGAACATGTTGCTTATCCTGCAAAAATTCATCACTTGTGAAGGTAGATATGGTACTTTCTATGTTTACCATATTAGGTTGATAATGCATTTTCTAGAAGAAGAACTCAACTTGCCCTTTTTCTTGCTTCATAGTTTAAAGAAAATGGCTTCAAGTGTTCAAAAGAGAATTCAATTTCTGGAAACAACCTTGTACCACCATGGTTTAGTCAAGATTTTAATTGAACATCATTTAGCAAAAATGGGAGATACTTGGGATGACTTCTTGGTGAGAAATCACTTTGAGGAACCAAAGGAACCTCCACCTGAAGACAAACCTACAAAAAGAAGCAGAAAATGGAAATCCTCCAAAACTGAAACTGGTAAAACAATACAAGAAAGCAGTGAAGAAATGATTTCTGAAAAATTAGTTTAGATTAAGAAGCAACTTAAGAAAGAGAGGATCATAAGAAAATTTGCCAGAGAAAAAGGAGAAGGGCCATCTCAACCAAGAAGGAGCCACAGACTTAGGGGGATACAAAAGAAAACAAAAGTTAAAAAAACTGGAGTCATAAACATAGAAGACGAAAAAACACCTACTGAGCAGGATTTTGATGAAGAAACTCCTGAAATAGACCCTGCACAGCAAGAAATTTACAACTATGTTGAGTCATTGGAGAGAAGAGCTTCAGAAAGTAAAGACAGAACCCCTAGTCCACCAGAGTCCGAAATAGATGTGCTAAGAAGAGATAAGTACGAGCTAGAAGTACTTAATAGACATATCAGGACTGAAAATGATATTTTGAGGGAGAAAGTTAAACTAAAAACCAATATGAATTCAACCCCGTCTCTACAAATGGACAAAGTGGGAAAGGCCAATGAAAAATTGAAAAAGAGAAACAAAAAGTTAATCAGGGCACTTACCAATTTAAGGTTCAAGTTAGTCATTAGGAAGCCCAGAAGGCCTTTAACTACAAGGCAAAGTAGAAGAAGAGGGTTGGATGTTCTTTCAGAGGTCTTAGAGTTCATGGAATAGTTGCATGAGGACATGCAAGAATCTAGCAGTGGGGGTATGTTGAGCTCCAAGAATATTCTTTCTTCCACCACATTCCACTCCATTTCTTTTGTCCATTGTTAATTTCAGGCTCAAATGATCAATAGAATTAGTTAAAATTGCTTTGAGAATGAATATCATGACTAACTTGCTATGTTTTTATGATTTTGTCATTGTAGTACTTTTTGAACTAAATCTAGCTACAGAATGCAGACATTCTATAGCTAGTTGCCAATTCTGCAGCCGTCTTCATGTCTACATAGGTTCCAGGTGTCATCTCAGAGAAAAGCACATATGGTCGTATTCCACATCATCTCCTTATCATTTGTTGCTCTCCACGAAGTTTGAATGGAATCCTGTAGGTGGTTATGTACGTGGGAACTCAAATTAGGAGGTAGACTCCTAACAGGATAAGGACAGTCCAAATGTCCTTAATCATATTACGAGACCACCTTCAGAGTTCTAGTTCAATTCTAATTAGGAAAGACAATTATTCCTATGTTATCTCAGATATGGTTATGTAATTTTGTTATAAATATGCTCGGGAAACCGAGGGACAAGGTTAGATTTTGATGGTTGATTACTAGATTTCAGAAGTCCGAAAACACTCTGTTTTGAAGTAATTTCTCTCTAATACAAGAAGTATCATTTCCTTGAAAGCGTTGAGTCAATCTTGAAGTAGATTTCGTGATACTCCGGTGGTAGAGGGCCCCTGCCTCCTGAGCAGCCTTGTTTATACGGTTTAGATAAGTATTTTAGTCTCGTTTTCATTTCTAGCTTAAGTAGATTTCTGAAGTTTATGTTCATAGTTGTTTACATTAATTATCACAGCTAGACTTGCTCTAATAAACTCTTCCAAAATATCATTACGATGAATAAGGCATAGCTGTGGTATTGTAGGTTTTAGTTGTATTTCCTTTCGTTAATTATCACAATTAGACTTACTCTAATAAACTCTTCCAAAATATCATTACGATGAATAAGGCATAGCCGTGGTATTGTAGGTTTAAGTTGCATTTCCTTTCGTTAATTATCACAGTTAGAATTACTCTAATAAACTCTTCCAAAATATCATCATGATGAATAAGGCATAGATGTGATATTGTAGGTTTTAGTTTCTTGTTTACACTAAGTGTCACAGTCGGTCTTACTCTTACAAACTCTTCCAAAACATCATTAACAACAAATAAGAAACAGTTGTGGTGTCTTAGATTCTAGTTGTATTTGCTTTCAGTTTTATGTTTATGTTCAATTGCATTGAATAATACAACCATACTTGTTTTCACAAACTCTTCCAAAATATCATTCATATTGAACAAGATGGGTTGTAGAATTCCTTAGGTTAGTTGCATGTTAATTTAGTTACAGCACTCTGGAGGTAGAATGCATTTAGTTCAGCTCTGTCACTACATTTCAGTTTGATAATGGCATTTTTAGCTTAACACTGTTCACTATACTCCAAGTAGACTAGTAGCACTCTAGTTTAGTCTTAGTTCATTGTATTAACATTCCAGTTTAGTTGCTATCCATTGCATTTTAAATTGTATTAGTTGTTAAATTTAAATCCCACGGTCTTCATTATTTACAAAACTTCTTTTGTTCCAAACTCATATTAATACATAATCATCTAGATAGAAGCTAGTACCAGTCTAAGGCCTGGAGTATTTTGCAACCTTTTTACCATTTCACAAACAAGCCTTTTCTCAAAGACTATTCTAAAAAGGAAATCTATAACTTTTGAGTGAGGCCTAGTGGTGTTAAATTGAGTTGCAGAACATAAATAGAAGCTAGTTTAGAGTATAAATCTTATTGTGCTACAAATGTTCTTTTCCAAATATATTCCAATAAACCTTTAATCATGGATGAGATGTTGTAACATTGTAAGTTGATTGTTTGATTGTTTAAATAGGAGAAATTCATTTACACTTAACTTTTCCATTTCTCAAGCTCTTCCAACACATCTTTAATGAATGAATTGGATAAGTTTAAGTTCATGTTGTGATTTATTTTCTTGCACTGAGGTCATTATCAAGCTTTGCATTTTTTGTTTTCCAGCCATAGTTTAGGCTTTGTTCTGTTTTAGTATTTGCATTTGTTATTTGCCATCCATAGTTTAGGCCAATAGCTTATTTTCACCAACATTTAGTTCTTTCCCTTTTCAAACATAAAACCATAAAACCAAAAACATCAAAAAACACTAAACACAACATAGTGAGAAACAAATACCTAGGCACATATAGTGCACCACACTTCAGCAGTTTACCAACCCTGGTTGACAATTAATGAGCTCAATTTAGGAACACTAGGTTGAGTACAAACACGACAATGGTGGTGAATTCATCTCTGGCGAATTCAAAGACTTTGTAGTGCATAAGGAATTCAAAGAGAGCTCATAGCGCCTCATAACCCACAACAGAATGGGGTCGTGGAGCGAAAGAACAGAACTATCGTGGGTGCTGCACGGGCGATGTTGCATGATCAGGGCCTTCCCATACACTTGTGGGCTGAAGCATGCAACACTGCAGTTTATGTGCAAAACTGTTGTCCTCATAGAGTACTTGGCATGAGTACACCTGAAGAGGTGTTTTTTGGTAAGAAGCCTGATATTTCTCATTTGAAAATTTTTGGCTCACTTGTTTACATTCATGTGACGAAGGATGCCAGGAAGAAGATGGAGTCAACCGCAGAGGTTGGGATATTTGTGGGGTACACAAAAACACCCCACAATTATCGTGTGTATTTTCCAGACAGTCGGAAGACTATTGTGCGATGGGATATCAAATTTCATGAGGAGAAAGCCATGAAGTTGTCACTTGAAAGGGAGCTACACTTGCATGTGGATGAGGAGCTACTAGTTCCTAAAGATGAGCCTCAAGATGTGGATCATCCATAAGAGGAGGTTCATGGAGTGGAAGAAACCACTCATGCAGCGCCAACCATCAGAGGGTGGAAGCGCACTACAGAAGCTGAGCGACTGAATCTTGATGCAGCACAGAATGTAGGAGCCCCTACATCACAGCGCAGATAGAGACAGTCACATGACTAATTTACTTGATACATGGCTTTGATGAGAAAGTGTATCGTGATGGAGCCATCCTCTTTCGAGGAAGCTATGGAGGACCCTGCATGGGTAGATGCCATGGTGGAAGAGTATGATTCTATTGTCAGAAACAGTGCATGGGAGATTGTCCCAAGGCTGGAAGGGAAATCAGTGGTAGGTTCGAGACGGATCTACAAAGTGAAGCAAGATGCCGACGGGAGCGTCGAGAAGTATAAGGCAAGATTTGTTTCCCGGGGCTTCTCACAGATCGAGGGGATCGACTATGAAGAAACCTTTGCACCTGTCGCAAGGTATTCTTCCATATAGACCATCCTTGCTCTCTTAGCGCAAATGGGTTGGCACATTCATCAGATGGATGTGAATACTGCATTCCTCAACGGAGTCATTGAGGAGGTGGTGTACATAGAGCAGCCTAAAGGATTCAAAATCTTCAGCAGCGAGTCGCATGTGTGCAAGCTCAAAAGAGTGTTGTATGGGCTGAAACAAGCACCTCGTGCTTGGTACACATGGATAGATAGTTATTTCACCGGACTTGGATTCACCAAGAGTGAGGCAAATTCAAACCTATACCAAATTGTGGTGGAGGGTAGGTTGCTGATCATTGTACTTTATGTAGATGATTTGATACTAATAGGTGATGAACTGTTGATACACTCATGCAAGGCAGATCTTGCAAAGGAGTTTGAGATGAAGGACTTGGACCTCCTTCATTATTTCCTGGGATTGGAAATTTGGCAGTGGAAGGATGGACTGTCTGTGTCTCAAGGCAAGTATGCCTGGGAGATACTAGAGAAGTTCAACATGCAAGGTTGCAAGCCTATCGACACTCCTCTTCCTGGTGGTTGGAGGAAAGAGGATGCTACATCGGCAGAGGTAGTGGATGCCATTGTTTATCGATAGTTGGTTAGTTCGCTCATGTATCTAGTCAATACACGAGCAGACATATGCTATGTTGTTAACCAACTTTCACAAGCTACTGTTAAGCCTACCAAGCTCTTTTGGAAGGCAGGAAAGAATGTATTGAGGTATCTTAGAGGCACATCGGGATATATGGTACAGACAGTCAGATGAGGTGAAGCTGCATGGCTTCACGGATGCAGATTAGGCAGGGAGCCCAATGGAAAAAAAGAGCACATCTGGAGGGATATTCAATATCAGGTCTAAAGAAGTTTCTTGGTACAATAGGAAATAGAGATCTGTGGCACTCAGTTCAGCAGAGGCTGAGTACATGGCAGCAAGTTTGGCTGCATGCGAGGCTATATGGATGAGGAAG
Source organism: Pinus albicaulis (assembly GCA_034641835.2). NCBI lineage: Eukaryota > Viridiplantae > Streptophyta > Pinopsida > Pinales > Pinaceae > Pinus > Pinus albicaulis. The sequence goes on along the minus strand of CM076569.1, from coordinate 776,712,160 downwards.
ATCCTGGTCGGGTTGTTTGGTTCACACTTAGATCCTACTGTGATATACTGTGATAATTAGAGTTGCATTAAACTCTCGGTCAATCCAGTATTTCATGATAGATCTAAACATATTGACATCCGGTATCATCATATCAGAGATTGTGTGCAACGGAAGATCATGTTACTTTCTTACATTCCCACAGAGGATCAGGATGCAGATATTCTGACGAAGGCGCTCACCAGGAGCAAATTTGAATACCATAGAGACAGGATCGGGGTGGCAGATAATCCCTATCTTATTTAGAGGGAGTGTCGAGATTCAACAAGATGATGAGCTTAGTGAAAAGAGTCTCCTTCACTAAGTGGGCCCGCAAGCTATTTTTGGCGCAAAGTCTATTTTTAGACATTCTATGAGTTGCAGGATGCTATTTGTGGATGGTTGGTCAATTTGGAAAAAAAGATGGACTTATATTTTTAGACATACTGGGCAGAATCTATTTTTAGATTTCCAGTCTAAAAATAGATATGTCGAATATTATTATCTCTTAATAATATTTGGACTCTAAACATTATCCTATTCTCTTGGAGCACTTTAGTTAAGTCCACAGATGTGGCACAGGAGCTGACAGAAGGAATTACGCTATTCCTGAGGGTTTAATAGAGATATTGCATGGAGGACTTCAGTTAGAACTCATGTGACAGAGTTTGGTGGAGTTATAGAAGTAATTGGTGGAGTTGTGTTCAGTTTAACTCAGTTAGACACAGTTGAGCTAGTTGTATCTAGTCTAACTGATTGATACACTAGTGAGAGTGGTGTGAATTAATTAATAATTAATTCACTAAATATTAACTCATTAATCAACTGAAGAATACATCTATTAACTACAGTGCATGGACAGTTTCAATGGAGACCAGTGGAGAGATAGGTGAAAGGGAAAGATGACTATCAGTTGTGACTATAGTGATGCATTGATTGCATCCAACACTTAGTAGAGATGCCAATGAGGATTGCGCAGTGCAAGCCAGGTGGATTCGAGTTCATTCAGAGCCATTCTTCAGCATGGATTGCACAGTAGAGGCAGGCTAGCAAGTGGCAGAGATCAGTGCATGGATTTGCTAGATCGGGCCTGATTAGTGTGTAGCGATTGTATTGTACTGAGAGCTTGATATGATCAGCTTTGTATGAGGATTGTTAAATGATCTCTATGACATATATTATATACAGATTTTTGGGGTTTTTAGCTTCAGGCTTTCCTGTTAAATCATTGTGTTAATGTGTGTGAATTTTTATGGTTTCATGTGTGCTTTGCAATTTATTTAATTTCTGCATGTGATGATCAATGGTGGAATAGATTCTGTATTGTGCATGAAGTTAAAATAGTGTGTGATCGGGAGAATATTGGATATATAACATATTAGTTATATAATTTCTACAAATATGTGATAGAAGGTAAGGTAAAAATGGTATAATATGATATGGCTATTAGTGGGTGTGCGGAGCTACATTTTAACAATAAAAATTGAATTTTGAATAGTTAAAAGGGGTTTTGAAAGAAATGAAACGCTTGAATTTGGGTTTTTTTTTGGAAAAATGAAAGGTAAAAGAGGGAAAATGAAATGAATGAAGGTAGAAATGAAATTTTCTCACCACTATACTTTGACAACGACACTTTCATATTACAAACGAACTGAAAAGGCAAATTGATTCCTTAGAGAATGATGACCAGACTTTGAAAATATTTAAAAAATTGTAGTGCTAACAGATAGCAGATGCTCAAAACACATGACAGGTGATAAAAATAAACTTCTTTCATACAATGCATTAGAGAAGGAAAAAAATGTTACTTTTGGAAATGAGTCTCCTGCTATCATTAAGGGTAAAGTTTCTTTGTTTCTAAAAGAAAAGGTTAAAGCTAAAAATGTTATGTATGTGGATGGATTAAAGCCTAACTTGTTGCGTGTAAGTCAAATGTGTGATCAAGGAAATGAAGTTATCTTTAGTTCAAAACAATGTGTAGTTCATGAACTTGACACAGGAAAAACCATAATAAAAGGAACTAGAGCACCAAATAATCTGTACATATTGAAAGGTGACCAAGAGCAATGATATTTAGGTAAATCTACAAAAAATTGGTTATGCACAGAATATTGGGGCATTTGAGTTTCTCTCAAATAAGAAAATCTAGCCGACTCAAAGTTTTTCATGATATACCCAACATCACTCCACCTGAAAGTACCATATGCAAATCATGCCAATACGGTAAGAAAACCAGGGTGAAATTTGTACCAAATAAGGATCAGCAAGTAAGCCTCTTGAACTTATACATACTGATCTATGTGGTCCTGTAAGGAAAAATTCACCTCATGGAGAACAATACTATATTATATTTATTGATGACTTTTCTAGAATGTGTTAGATCGGTTTATTGAAACATAAAGATGAAGAATTTGAAAATTTTAAGATCTTCAAAGCCTTGGTTGAAAATGAATTAGATCTAAAGATAAAATGTCTTAGATCTGATCATCGAGGAGAATATATATCATATGAAATCTTTGATTTTTGTGAACAATATGGCATAAAAAGACAGTTTTATGTAGCTCGAACTCCACAACAAAATGGCGTGGCAGAAAGGATGAATAGAACAGTTCAACATATGGTTCATGCTATGCTGGATGAATCTGGAACTCCTGATACCTTTTTGGGAGAAGTAGCCCATACTGTAGTAAATATTCTCAACAAGGCTCATGTACGTGTGAATAGTGATAAAACTCCTTATGAGCTCTGGTATGGTAATCTTCCCACTGTGAAGCATTTGAGATTTTTTGGAGGAAAATGTTTTATACAGAACAATGATGAAAAACTTGGTAAGTTTTAACCTAGAGTAGATGAAGAAATATTTCTTGGTTACTCTTCTAGAATTAAAGCATATAAATGTTACAATAAAATACTTCAGAAGATTGTTGAATGTATTGATTTTGTAATTAATGAGTCTCTCAAAGCTCCCAAAAAGTAAATAACAACAATAAATTAAGATTATGATGGTGTATATTTTCCCTCTTCAAATAAAAACAATATATAAGGAGACCCCAATGAAGCACCAGAAGAAGATATATCAGAAAATGCTCCATCTAGGTATGTTCAGAAGAATCATCCAAAATCTCAAATATTGGGAGAAAAGGGATCAGATGTCCAAACAAGAAGAACTCTTGTAGGATCTCCTAGCTATTTGGCATTCTTATCCACTATTGAACTACAGAATGTAAATGAAGATAGTAAAGATGAATGTTTGATTCAAACCATGAATGAAGAACTTGATCAGATTGAAAAGAATCATACTTTGGAATTGGTACCAAGACCTCATGATAAAAATGTTATTGGAACAAAATGGATATTCAAAAAAAAGTTAAATGAACATGGAGATGCTATTAGAAACAAAGCTAGACTTGTTTGTAGAGGGTATGCTCAACAAGAAGGTATAGAATTTGAAGAAACATTTTCACCTGTAGCCAGACTTGAAGCCATAAGAATGTTTCTTGATTTTTCAAGTTTTCAACAATTCAAAGTTTATCAAATGGATGTAAAATATTCTTTCCTCAATGGTGATCTAGAAGAAGAAGTTTATCTAGAAAAAATAGAAGGATTCATTCTATGAAATGATGAAAAAAAAATTTGCAAACTTAAAAAGGCTCTATATGGTCTCAAATAGGCTCCTTGGGCATGGTACTATCATCTGGACAAATATATTCAACAACAAGGTTTCACTTAAGGATCTGCTGACAATAACTTATACACAAAAATTGAGAATGATAAACTTTTAATTATTGTTGTGTATATTGATGACATCATTTTTGGGAGTAATGAAGAATCCATGAGTTAGAAATTTTCTTCTGTTATGCAGCAAGAATTTTAAATGTCATTACTTGGGAAACTAACATATTTTCTTGGCTTACAAGTGCAACAAGCAACAAATAACATATTTCTATCACAAGCAAAATATCTCAAGAAAATCCTAAAGAAGTATGGGATGGAAGACTGCAAACCTGTAAGCACTCCAATGGTAATCGAATGTAACCTCAGTTCTCATGATGACTATCCCATTGCAAATCAGCCAGAGTATAGATCTATGATTGGAAGTCTTCTTTATTTGACTGGGACTATACCAACATTATGCATGCAATTGGGATTGTTGGACGATTCCAATCTAATATAAAGGAGTCATATCTTTAGGCTGTAAAAAAAATATTCAAATATCTACAAGGGACTCACGACTTTGGTCTATGGTATCCAAAGAATGTTGATCTTACTTTTCATGCTTACACAGATGCGGATTGGGCTGGAAATGTTGGTGATCTAAAAAGCACTAGTGGTGGTGCATTCTATATGGGGCCTTGATTAGTATCTTGGTTCAACAAGAAACAAATTTCCATTGATTTATCTACATCAGAAGCAGAATATGTGGTTGTCGCATCATGTTGCACACAACTTCTTTGGATGATGAGGGCATTACAAGATATTCAAATTAAATGTTCTCCTCCCATCTCCATCTTATGTGTTAATACAAGTTCCATCAGTATCTCGAAAAATCATGTTATGCATTCCAAGACCAAGCACATTCCTATCAAGTATTACTTCTTATGAGAACAAGTGCTTGAGCAAAAGGTTAAATTGGAGTATGTTCCCTCCAAAGAACAAGTTTTTGATATATTTACTAAACCTCTTCCCAGGGAAGCATTTGAACATCTCTGACAGAAGCTGGGATTCGTCTATGCATCACTTATCAAATCTTCTTGATTTCAAAAGATTAAATGCAGTACACAAGTTTCATGAAGAGGAGTCGTGTATATACGCGAATTTTTGCATATAAAGCCGTGTATGGTTTTTGCTGACATAAATTTTATGGGTCAGTTTTCATAACAATATGTGGTATTGATGGGTAAACTCTATTGTTTTTGTATTCTTCATACAGTTCCTTTCTTTGATACTTATCTCCATGATGAAGATGCCTTGATGAATTGTTTGTTGAAGGTGTTCAGGATGCACAGGTTTAGGGGGAGCATTTTCCTTGCTAGAAAGATTGCATTGTTGGCACTATGTTGGTTGTTGTTATGATCTCTTGTTTGAGATTCTTTGGTCTTGGTTATCAAAAGTCATATTTGTAATTTGATATAAAGGTCATACTAAGAACTCTAATGTAAATATTGTCATGTTCAAAATTGTAAACCCACTTGGTTGGATAGTTGAGTTAATATGTAAATCCACTCAGTTGGATCCTTACTGTAATTTTGTGTCCTTGGTGATAGGAAATGTCATAGATTTTGTTGACTTAAAATGTCATGTATTTTATTGAAAATTTGAAGCCTTCGCATGTGTTCAGGGGGAGAAATTTTCCGCCCTTTTCTCTTGATGTCAAATGGGGAGAATTATTTGGTGGTTGAATAATTTTTATATATCTACAGGTTGTGGTGATCAAACTCCAACATGGTTGCCATAAAGTCCAAAGGGGGAGATTGTTTGCAATATGATTCTTATGATTGCATATGTTGTCCTTGATGGAAAATCTCTTTCAAATGATGAAGTATATGACTTCTAGAGAAGAACATTGGTTTTACAAAAGGTCTAGCAAAAGAAAATTATAATTCCAACAGAAGATGGTTAATTTTCATAATTGAAGGTTCTATACGTGAGTTCGTGGAGGCCAAGTCACGTATACACATGGAAAAGAATGATCCATGTCATATATGCCTTTTGCGCACTAAAATTATGATACCAGGGGGCATTACCATGGTTTTAGCCACAATATTGAGCGTTGTGTCATCCATTTGATTCCGTCCAATAATACCATCAGTGCTTGTGTGGTTTTGGCTCTTGGTATTGATAAAGGGTAAACATATATAAGGAGAAGAAGATCATAGGGCAAGGTGTGCATGTGTAAGGGTATTAACTGAATACTTCACTCTGAAGTATATCTGTATAGAATAGGTTTTGATTATTGGTAGATCTGAAATAATAATGCACCCATGGATACAATGATGGATCGGGATCTATAGACCTGAAATGACTACGTATTTCTTGATTTAATGATGAGATGTTTAGATCTGTGACTTGGCGTATGATTGTTGAAGTGAAAGAAAAAATATGGGTAAGTCTATAGATCTGAAACTTTATGCAGTCTTGAATATTTATATATCTCTACGCTGGTTCGTCGCTATGAAAGCGCATATACACGCAAGTTTGTTTAAGAAAAAGTGCGTATGGAATTTTGGGGTTTCTAAATCTTGATGGAGAGGTGATCTGTTTATTTTTGTTATATTTTTGTTGTATGTCAATGAATTCTTCATATATATCTGGGTTGTTTGAATACTGTATACGCTGCTAGTATAATATGTACAAATATGATCAATGAGTGATTAAATTTGATTAATGATGCTAACTGAATAAGGGTTTTGCAAATCTGAAAAGCTATATGATTGAAAGCCTCAGATCTATTTTTAACTCTGATAAAATTCTGGAAATTAAGTATTCACAGATCTATATGCAGGTTGGTGTGAAGGAAAGCACGTATACACGTAGGTTACAGTAAATCAAAATAGTGTATTCTTTTAATGAGATGTATGATTAAGGTTGAATTTGGTTCTGCATGTTGATTCGAAAATCTGGGTTTATTATTGTGTTTTGGTTACAGTGATATAATTGTTCTATTTAAAGTTTGGGTTATGGTTGTTAGTGTTGATCTGTATATTAAGTTGTGTTGAAGCTGTTGGATCCAGTGTGAAAATTTATGAAATGTGGTCTGTAGTAGGTTTGAGGGTTGAAGCCTTCAGTATGGAAGTAGAAGCTTCCTTCCAGTAGAAGCTGGTGTTCTGATCAGGGGGTTGTAGATCCCTTCAAGTAGTGGCTGGTAAACAAGATCAGGGGGTTGGAGCTCATTTCCAATAACATCTGGAGAACGAGAGAAGGTTGCAGCCTTCTTCAGGTAGTTGCCTATGTACTAATATGAGCCTGCATTAGTACAAATATTGCAAGCAATTTTCTATATAATAAACATAGAAGACAAAGACAGAAACAACAGTGGTTTTCTCTCGACTTGGGTTTCCACCTTAAATCTTGGTGTTCATGTGTGATTCTCTTGTGTTATGATTTGCTCTGTTAGTATTACAAATGTTTCCTGCTTAACTATTGGATGCATAACTGATGATCTGGGCTAAAGAATATTTCTGAATAATTATCTGAACAATAAAGTTATTTTGGTATACGCAAGTTTCTGTTAGGATAATCGCGTACATACGCTAGTTTGGATAATCAAAGTTGCATATATATATCTGTAAAAGAAAAGGAAAAAGATTGTGATTTTTGTAAATACTCATTCACCCCCCCACCCCCACCCCCTCTCAATATTTTTCCCAACAGATAGTATTCAGCTAGATCTACATGCAAGGATAGGGAAACAACTCCCTAAAACCCCTTAGATATTTCTTAAAGAAAGCCATACTCCTCCCCAGTGAGTCCCAAAGTAATATGTGTAAACCATGCCACTAAGACCAATGAAGCAGGGAAAATCAATCTGCTAGCCCTAATGTGACCTCGTCATTGACCCTAAAAAGGGGTTCCTAGTAAACTTTCCATTGTAAATGGATTTTACCTCCCTGATGCAAGATGATAGGATTTATTTTGTGGTCGAGAGAGTTGACTTCACTCCTTTATTCCAAGACCCTAACCTAAGCTATTGTTGTTGTGCTACTAGTGAAAAGTAAAAATCTCGGGTTCATTTTATTGTGTTAAGTTTATGGTTTTTATTAACTTAAAGAGAAGAAATGTGTAACTGATTTGGTGTGAAACAATTAAGACACAAATCTAATGCAAGCTATATGGAAATGAAAAATTTTCATTTTCGTTAGATGAACTCTAACTACAGAAAGGAAGAGAAAAAAATTTATTTTCAAATGAAGGAAATAACCTCACACATTCTCAATTTCCACTCTATGAAATTCCAAAAATTTGTATTAGAAACTCAACCAAAAAAAAACCTAAGAAAACACTCAAAAAGAGCTCGAGGAAAAATCAAGCAATAACACCAAGCACTTGAAAGCTCAAACTTGGCATGCAAACCAAAACATCACCAAAAATAAATAAATTAGAAAAATATAAACAGAAAGAGGAATTTCAAATAAAGTCTCGGGTCTATAGTTCAAATAAGGCAACAATCTCAAGCAGCAACAATGATATACAATGAAAAAAAAACAAACCCTAATTCAAGGCTATGATAAGAGAAGCATGAAAAAAAAGGAACCCTTCAAATTCGATGAAACGAATAGATCTAAAATGATAAAACAAACCTCTTAGATCTGTATTTACACAACCACAACTGGAAAAAGACAAAAGATCCACTGAAAGCAAGAAAAATCAAGCAAACAAACTTCAACAGAAACCCTAAAATTGGAAAACAACCCAAATATAATTCAAAACAACCATTTTGAATCAGATATGAACTTATACACTTAGTAGGAACACAAATTTAAAAAAGTGAAAGGAAGTTCTAAGGTAAAATTCCACTGAGAGAAAACAAGATCAAGAAAAACAACTTCAATGGAAACCCTAAAATTGGAAAAAACGACATATCTAATCCAATGCAATAGTTCTAAATCAAATCTGAGATAGATCTAAGCTGACATGCTTAGTAGAAACAAAGATATGAAAAAATAAAACAAGGGTTGAGGGAAAATACCTCAAAATACTCAAATTAAACAATGAACAAATAATGTCAATGTCAGTGACTCATAACCAAATCAATTGAGTTGATCTCCTTGGGAATGGGAAACTATAGAAGGTTCAAGAAAGAAACTGGTTGTTAAAGGAAAATTTGCATCCATGGCTCTCGTTATACAATTTGAATCAGAGGAGTAACATAGGATGCATATGGCTAACTAGTGTCACTATTTTAAAAAGGAAAAAATCAAGGGTACATACTATGCATCAATGTCAACAATACAAAGGCTTCTGCAACTAACTCAATATGGGTAAAATAGGTTTATCATAGTTGGTTTTCTCATATGGATTTCTAGGTAAATATTTGTGTTTCATCATGTGTGTATTGCAATTGTATTCCATTTCATATTGTACAATAGTTAAAGAATCTTAGTACTAAAAATGCAAAAGATAGTTGTATGGTCAAGAATAGACTCATTGTAGTCATGACAAGTTTAGATTTTTCGTGATGAGCCTACCATTGCAATATACAGGGAAGTTTATAGATCATGAAGCCTCAAGTGCGGCAGTGACCTAATGAAAGTGTAGGATATATGGAAGTCATACCCTAGCATAAACACTTCCAAATATTTCCAAAGAAATGGAATTTACAATGGAATTGTAATGGCACTCATTTCATATGCATTCCCATAATGCTTTACAACTACAATGTTGGTTTTGGAATAAAATCTTGTAGAAAGTAAAAAATAATGTCAAATTATGGGGTGCCCAATGGCCTCAATCCTTACGTCCATGGAACATTGATCAAAGTGGTATTGTTCTCTCTGACACTTTTCATATGTTCATCCATTTTGTTTCCCCTAGTATTCCTTTGGGAAATGGGGAAGAACATTCATGGCTATGTATAGAAGGGGGGGCTAATCAGGGAGATATTGGATGTGATGATAAATGAAACGAAGAGGTTGAATTTGGTCAAGTGGTTATGAGCCTTTTCCAAGTAAAATTTTAAGGATCCTTACTTTTTTTACGTGTGTAAACCTTGAAAAATATTACTAATTCTTAAAATGTCAACTATAAAATGTTTGGTGTTTTTTTGTAAAAGTATTTGAAATTTTAAGGTTTTTACATAATTTCTACAAAATTTTGATTATTTTTAAAATAAAATAATTTTATGCTAAAGAATTTGGGTGGATATTTTCAAGAAAAAATGTAAATTGGTGAATCTCTTTTTTTAGAAACAAACATGAAAAATGATCGCATAGGTGAAATTTAGCACCTAATATTTTTTGTCAAACTCCTTAATCAAGTAGACAAAAAAGAGGTAATCATCAAGACACATCATTATAAACAAAGCACTAGGAGCTACACGAATCTAATAATATATAATATGTATATTAATAAGAAATATTTTGCAATGGTAGAAAGGCCATGAAGCATCAATGGACTTCCAATTAAGAAAATAAACTCTCTAATTTTGAGTTTTGTTTATAAATCCATTTACTTAATTCATGAACATTTATCTTGAGAAAAAAAATGGATAAAAAAGTAAAATTATGAAAAGGAAAGATCCATGAAAAAGTACCATTATCATCCATCAATAATTTTAAACCTCCCTACAAAATGAAAAATCAAACAAATAAAATAAAATAATTTACATATTGACCTCATCGATAACCATTGTAGGGATCTCTCGGATAGTTTACATGAACATTACCCCACCTTCTCTCTAAACCTTTAGTTCATCCTAATCCATCACATCCTAGGCTAAACCATTTTTCACTAGGATGAATGGATTTGGGGACTCGAAAAATAACCTAAATAATAAAAAAATGGATCTATGTAGGATGAATGGATTTGGGGCTGGAAAAATAACCTAAACAATAAAAAGTGGATCTAAGATATATTTGTTTGATTTAATGTTCATCTCCTCTATCACAAACATTTGAAAACATATATGAGAGAATAATAATATGACTAAGGTAAAGAAATTTGTTTTTACTCATGGTCCAAAAATAGGCCTCTTGTAATCTTGGTTGAATATTCTTTATTTAAAAAAGGGAAAAGGAAAAAAAATTACCATAGAAATTATCATATTTATTGCAAATTGGTTTATATTAATAAATCGTTTTACATGCTCCAATATTGAATTTAGTTCTCTCATCTTTCGTGTCACATAAGACTTAGGGAAAATTGCTTTAAGAAATGCGTTTTTTAACTTTTCAACTCAATTGCTATATAGAATGTTATAGGTTAATGAAATCACAAATATAATATTTACAAGTGGGTGAATGATGATTGTGGCTTTATTTAAAGGAGGAAGGAAATATAAAATCCGAAAGCTTAGATAGTGTATGTGCTTATAAAGAGGTTGTTGTTACTTGAAAGGCATTTCAAGTAAATTGGGTTTGAAAGAGAAAAAGGGTTTAGTCCAGCTTTAATTATATTCACACATGTATGTTGAGGGTAAGCGTTTGGTATGGTTTCTTGCATTTGTAGGAAATTCGGTTGGTGGATTGTCGTTGAGAAAATTCATTGAGAATTTAATTAAATGATGTTGAATAGTTGTTCACATAAATGGATAGATATTGGTTTGCATACTTTGATTATCCTCTCAAGTGTAAAAACTATCTTTATTGTGCCACGAAAAAAGAAAACTATGTCATGGTTGTTGGTATTCTTATGTATATGTAAAAACATACATGGTAGTAGAGATTCCATCTTCTTAGTATATGTATTATAAAAAAAATATGTATATTAATGTAAAAAATTATTATAATTATTAATATGTAATTAAAGGAATATGCACCTTTCATATATCATTATAATTTTTAGTTGAGCATTGGGTTAGTGGCATATCTATAGTTTCAAGACGATAACTATTACATAAGGAGTGTTTTAATGGTGCACTATATAAGGAGTGTCTTAATGGTGCACTCATTGACCAATCGTTCATCGCCCCATGGGATTTAAATTGAAAAACATGGGGGTGGGCTTTGATCCAATTATGTGTGGACAAGTCATAAGATCATTTAATATAACCTCTTTGGGTGCAACCACATGTTCAACCATTACCTCAAGCTGCCCCATGGCTTTAGTTAAGCCCTCATGAAAATTGAGCATTTTCCAATGGTGAAAATATCCTTTCTTTCTACCATTAGAACCAACCCCTATGTATGAAGACATATTAAAATTATATATAACTTTGATGCACTCTTAAGTGAGTCTACACTGAGGGCTAGCCTAGTACCAACACCTCTCTCATGCCTTTAGACTGGGAGGGGGGTTGAATTTCTACCTCGATTGGAAGCCAATGCATGAACCCATAGTATTTAAAAATAAAATATATACTATGAACATGTTATAGATCTTGCATGAACCATTAATTTGATGAGTGTATAATATTTTTCTATATACAAAATCTTAAGGGATAGTTTAATTGGTTTGACATTTCTTGTAGTATATGAATTCCCCGCATTTAAATAAGATACACTTATACACTAAGGAAATTTTGGTATGAGCCTCTTCTAATTTGTATCCATGCATAACCCATTTGATGATGATACAATATCTCTATAGATTTTCCTTCCATTATGGACCATATTCCTTAAGTTATCTCTACATTAGCCTAGGAATATGGACTTCTAGAGATATCTAATGCTTTGGTAGCATCCTTTGACACCTTCTTTTTTGTTCTCTTTAACCCTTAGTTATTAATTTGGTTCGCTTTGACCTTCATGATGCTTTTTGAGGTAGTTCCTAACTTTATGGGTTCATCTGGGGGCACAAACACTTGATAGGGTCCATAATCATTTAGGATTCCTCACCATAGACTCATGTTGGACAAAATTCATTTTGCGTTGTTATTTATAGAGTCAAAATTTATTAATTCTTCTTAATCACTTGGTAGGGATTATACCACAAGTTTGTAAAGACGGTTCTCATGCATGTGTCTCGTGACATGCATAATAGAGGGACATTATTCGCTTAAAATCTCAAAGCACAATCTTAGAAAACTAATGGCTTGGATTCAAACTAAGTGGTATGACTTTTTCATATGAATTAGGCCCTCTAACAAGTAACATAACATACACCTATATCTTTAGTTCGTTCCCTTACCTATTTATACCCTTCAATTCCTCTTTGAAACAAGTGTTTTAACAATATAGATTTCAAACCACAAATTTTTAGTGCACACTCAAATTTACAATATTTCTTGATTTAGCCACCTTCCACCTCTTATCTATCTAGAAACTCTACAAAGAAATCTTGTCATTAGCTATGTTTTAATATTGATGGCTTAATTTGTCTTCTTAAAGTGTCTTCATTTGTATATTTCCACTCATACCTTGGAGGATTCAACCTTGCAACCTCAAGGGTGGTTCCATTACAACTAGGGAATGAAGGTATCGTCTCCCCGAAGGGAACTTGGATCTTCATACTTGGTATTATCATTGGTATGTATATATATATATATATATATATATATATATATATATATATATATATATATATATCTGTTGCACTGTGTAAATTTAATCACACTCAGTGATCATCCACAAAACTAATCAATCAACCTAAATTATCTCATGCATTTAGAGAATTCAAGTTATCTAGTTGAGAGGTGTAATATTAGTTTTAGCATATTCCAATGTGTACAGATGGTGCATGCAGTCAGAAGAATACCTTAAAGGAATTGTGCAATCTAAATGAAGAAATTTCTTAATTAATAGGGGTGTAATTCCCATAGGAACAACACAAGCAATTAAAAGCCTGAAGGCTTGAAAATTTTCTAAGTTTTGGCTAGGTTCAGTTAGTCTGGAAGGCGATAGAAGATACAGGTGTAGGTTGTGCTCAAGATTGAGCAAGCATATTGTACTCATCCATATTCCTTGATTAACGCAATACAGATAGTAAGGGGTTTTGATAAAAAAAAATTCCCTAGATAAATCTTGTGCATGTGTGATGTTTCCTTTTGCATGTTAATGATTTGTGTTCTCAATCATTATTTTTCTTCCGCGGATCAATAGAGTATCATATAGTCTTGCAATTTAGTAAATTTCATGAGAATTTTAGGATTTACACATTAATTTCTACATAGTATCAGAGCTAGATTCACAATAGAGAAAAGATTTGAAATTTATCATTGTAGGATATTATAATTTGAAGATCAGTGTTACTGGTTTTCTCCAAGACTAAGAACATGGCTTTCAATGGACTCAGGCTCGACTATGATTTGAAAGGAACCACAAAATTTGTGGCATGGAAGATCTACATGGAGGCAGTATTGGATGAAAATGGGTTGCTAGAATACATCAAGATGGATGTAGCAAAGCCTCAAGCATATGATGCCCAAAAACTTGCTCAATGGAAGAAAGATGTAGCCAAAACGAGGAGAATCATATTGGAGGGTGGACGAGATCATATTTTCTTGAATCTCCATGTGAAAGAGACTTTGTTCGCGATGTGGAAAACTCTGACAGATTTTTTCGAGAAAAATAGTGACCACAGGAATTTGGAACTCAAGGAAAAGCTTCAGAGTATCAAGATGAAAAATAATGACACAATTCCATAGTACCTGAGCATGTTTAGACCATGTAGTGATGAAATTCAAGGGGTTGTTGTGAATTTCCCTACATAATACTTAGTAGCTCTAGCCCTTTTAGGCCTTCCCAAGAGTTGGCATAGTTATCAATATTTGGTAAATGGTAGAGAGAAACTACCAAGTTGGGAGCGGTTATGGTCCAATCTAGTGTAGGAATAAATAAGACAGAGTAAAAGAGATGGGACTTCATCAAAGGTCGAGCATGGGGAGAATTGTGCCTTTTCTGGAAAGGAAAAGAAATGGAAAGGGAAGAAATCCCAATCCAAAGCATAATCTAGTCAAGGTGGAAAGAAGAAAGACTTGTCCAGAATCAAGTGCTTTAATTGTCATGAATTTGGGCACTATGCCATGAAATTTCCACACAAGAAGAAAAGTAGGAAGATCTCAGGAGGAGCGGTAGGTGAAGCTTTAACTTCACAATTCGAACTTGAATTCACCCTCATTAGATGCATGGAAAGAACACTAATGGGGAGTGTTTGGTATCTTGACAATGGTGCCTCATTCCCTATGACAGGGAACAAAGATTTTTTTAGTTACTTTCAGGAGAAAGATATCCAAATGCACATCGACATGGGAGATGATGGAAGGTACAGTGTGACTGGGATCAACACCTTCACCTTTCAGAGGGAGTCAATCTCCCCTCCTAAGCTCAAGGATGTGATTTTTGTACCAGGTCTAAAAAATAATCTGGTTTCCATCACGGTGTTGGAATACCATAGCTACAATGTGATATTCAGGAAAGGAAAGGCATTCCTGAGACACATCACCATGGGACAAGTGAATCATATCGAGGTTTGAGTGAAGAACATCTACAAGCTAGATGTGGGAGGCTGTGTTTCTTTGAGCACAAAGGCAGAGAAGGTGCATAACTGAGATGTTCATGAATTACGGCAAGAAGACTTGGCCATTTTCATCATGGAGCTTTGAAGATAATGCAATAGATCACCACAGGCCTTCCCAAAGGACTACTAGAGTAGTAGAATACATGCAAAGGGTGTACCTTGGGGAAGTACACAAAATCCATGGTGCATGCATGCAATCTTTGAAAGGATCCACTCTGATGTATGTGGACCTAATTTCTCGACAGCCTCCACTGCCAATCACAGGTATTATTTTATATTTGTAGATGATTTCTCACGGAAGTGCTAGATTTTCTTACTGAAGAATAAATACCAGACATTCTCCAATTTTGTTGAATTTAAAGAACTTGTTGATAAACAAATTGGAAAGAAAGTGAATGCTCTCAAGAGTGATAATTGAGGTGAGTACGTGTCAAATGAGTTTAAAAAATTATGTGAAAAGGAAGGAATTCAACGAGAGTTAACAACACCCCACAACCCACAATAGAATGAGGTGGGTGAGAGAAAGAACAAAATTATTGTGGGAGAAACAAGGGCGATGTTGCATGACCAAGGCCTACCTTTGCACTTTTTTTTTGAAGCATGCAACACAATGGTTTATTTGTAGAACATGAGTACTCATCAGATTATTGTTAGGACCACAGCAGAAGAAGATTTTTCAGGGAAGAAACCAGATGTGTCATACTTTAGGATATTTGGAGCTTTATTATATTTCCATGTCTCCAAGGAAGCAAGAAAAAAGATAAAGATGACAATAGATTTGGGGATACTTTTGGGGTACACTGATACACCTTACAATTATCGTGTGTACTTCCCATCTCTCAGGATGAAAATTGTTCGTATAGATTTTAATTTTGATGAGGATAAGGCAATTAAGTGCTCTCTTGAGAGGGAGCTTCAGTTGCATGAAAATCAAGAGCTTTTGACTCCAAAGGAAGAACCGCGAGAAGTTGTGGAGCAGCCACAAGAAGAGGAGGAGAGATTGGAGATAACCACTCAAGCAGAGAAATCCAGAGAAGGAAGGTAATGAACCAGGGAAGTTGATAGATTATTGCAATATTCTAGAGAGAATGTGGTAGCACCCAAATCACAGCGCAGGCAGACAAGGTCACCAGATTGGTATAGTGGATACATGGCTCTGATGATTGAGCTAGTAGATAAAAAACCAACCTCATTCAAGGAAGTAGTAGAGAAACCTAGATGGGTTGATACTATGATAGAGTAATATGATTCCATTTTCAGGAAAAAAATAAATAAATAAATAAAAATAAAAAATAAAAATAAAAAAAAAATTTGGGAAGTGGTCCCAAGACCATCATACAAATCAGTGGTAGGTTCGATATGGATTTACAAAGCAAATCATGTAGCATACAGAAGTATAGAGAAGCAGAAGGCAAGATTCATGGAAAAGGGGTATTCTCAGGTTGAAGGGATTGACCATGAGGAGATATTTTCTCCTGTAACAAGGTACTCTTCCATCAGATCAATTCTTGCTCTGGCTGCATTGATGGGGTGGAATATCCACCAGATGGATGTGAATACAACATTCCTCAATGGAGTTATTAAGGAGGATGTGTACATTGAACAACCTTGAGGTTTTGAGACCTTTGACGATGAGTCAAATGTGTGAAAACTCAAGTGAGAATTGTATTGGTTGATGCAAGCACCTCGTGCTTCATGCAACAGGATCGATAGCTACCTCACCTATTTGGGCTTCACCAAAAGTGAATTGGATGCAAAATTTTACTGCATCTTTTTAGAAGGTAATTAATTGTTGATTATTGTCTTATATGTTGATGACTTTGTTTTGATCGATGGTGAACAACTTATCAGGTCTTGCAAGTATGAAATTTCAAGAGAGTTCGAAATTAAGGAGATGGGTCTCATGCATTATTTCCTTGGTTTGGAAGTATGGAAAGGAGAAGGGGATTTGTTTGTCTTTTATAGCAAGTATGCCAAAAAGATACTTCAAAATTTCCACATGGACAGATGCAAACCCATGGAGACTCCTCAAGTGACCAACTGGAGGAAGGAGGATGCCACTTTAGGTGAGGAAGTGGATGCTATTGTGTACAAGAAGTTGATGGGTTGACTCATGTACCTTGTGAACACGCGGCTAGACATGTGTTATGCATTCAACCAATTGAACCAAGACATGGTTCGACCAACCAAAACATGTTCTACAGTACCTGAGCGGAAACACTTAGTTTGTAACTTGGTACAAATGGACAAAGGGAGTGAAGCTATGTGGCTTCATAGATGCAGATTTGGCGGGGAGTCCATCAGAGCGGGTGTTGTAATGGAAATCGCAAGGATTTTTTTCTTCGTGATCTAGTGTCTGATACATCTCCAGATAGACATGGGCATGACTAAGAATATAATAGGATCCAAATCCCATATGATCAACAATCATCATGCAATTTTATTTACACTATGAGGAAGATAATAGTACCTTGCCTCCTTGCAGTTTGGGGACATATCTTGAGTTCTTAGCAGAATTCTTGCACTCCACACAAGAAATCTACTAGATCTGATTTCGATCTCAAGACCTGCACACAATCACAAAATTTCAAGGATGAAAATATATATTACTTGGAAAATCATTAGATAAACAATGATAACATAAACCAATCACAAGATCTAAAACAAAATCATGTAAGGGATATAATTCATATCTTCATTAAACTCATAAAGATGATACAACACTTCTATACCTTCGCTCCAGTGTCTCCTCTCCATGATTCGGAAGATTTTCCACAATAAATCCAATGAATGAGCATGAAAAGAACTCACATAGCACTAAGACCACACAAGCTCTATATATGGTAGAAAAATGGAATCAATGGACCAAGATCTCAGCTCATCAAAATTCCAACTCTCCAAGACTAGCTCTCCCAAAACGGCAGATCTCTCACCCTATAGTTTGGATACTCTCCTCCCCACCCTTTCCTCTTGGTGAGATTATATACACTCATTCCATTCTTTGAGAGAATGTATGTAGAAACCTAGGAGATTTGGAAGTTGGGAAACTTCTACCATAATGGACCCCTAGCCAACTCATGCACAAGTGGGTCAGGTTGATCTCCTTGGGAATGGGAAACTCTAGAAACCTTTTTCAAAATTTCTAGAATTTTTTCAATTATCTCAATTATGAAATAATTATTATCTCATAATTATAATATTTTGGAAAAATACTTATGATAAATTGCTCAATTATGTAATTTCACCGCTTTTAACACAGACTAAATCTCACATAAGTAAAAGAAAAGGTGAAAAGGGATGCATTTTAGCCAAACAATTGAGGTAAGTTGATATTGGGTTTCTATCACTAGAATGGAGTGGAAAATAGGTTTATAACATATGCCCCCTAATGTATGAGTTCAGAATGAGAAGCTGATGGCATAAATACATTATGATCAAACTCAAAGGTCTAAACAATAGTGGGGAAACAAAGCCAAGGATGTGGATCAGAAGACTCACTAGAGTTGAAGTCTGATAACATCCTCGAGGCAGGCATACCCATGCTCGGTCATAAGAGAATACTGAACATGGCCGCCAAAACATACATTGTGGATCCATGACATAAAGTACTAGAACATGGCCACGACATACATACACAGTGGATCCATGTGACTCAATGAAAAGAGCACAGCCACTAAGAAGTACAATTGTGGATCTTTGTCACAATATACATCAGTAGGGCTATAGACACATGACAGAAAAAGGAGTGTCTTAGATAGACCTCAAAATACATAAATGATACATAACTCCAACGCAGCATGGGAAGGGTGGCATATAAGAGTGAGATGTCCCTAACCTAAGGTATTCGACATAACCCCAATGGTATGAATCTACAAAGTCAAGCAAGGTAGGAACCACTTGATTACCAGTCAAAGTGGTAAGTCGGTAACATACACGAGGGAATCCATCAATGAGGAAAATAGATCCCGAGGTACCAAGTACAATCCACTAAGTGTGAATATATGAGTTGATGTCGAACACTAGTGAACTTGACTAATCAAGAGCTAATTATGTGAACCCATTTTCGATCATGAGTAAGCCTTCCAACGAGTTCTGCAAGCTCCAAGGTACTACTGGTTCCTACATCAATCTCCTGGATAATGAGCTGAAATCTATAGGAGAAGATCCATCGAAGGAGGTCCTTAATGTATCCCCCATCAATCAACATATAATAAACTAGGATGATGTGATGTATTGATGAATTCATGAAGAAATGAATTACAACTGACACAGGGATGGTGGACGCAAAAATCTCAACAGGCTACTTCAGATGGCCGACACAGGTTGATAATTCCCTTGAACACATAGCGAAACAACACAGGAGTGACTTGGTAGCGTTTCTAATGAGAACCATTTGATATCATGCAATGATTCAGGAGGCATTGGGGCATGCTCCATATGACTGGAAGAGTAACTAGCCATAGGAGTAAAGTTACTCATATGGATAATATGACTCCTAGGCAAGCTAAAACCCATTTGTAAGATATTTAAGCAGGCAAGTGTCATGTTCAAGGGTGACACAACTGACCCTGCCAATGGATGAAAAATGAATATAGATGTCCCCTCCCTTCTATTTTTATAAGTTCCTTTTTCGAAAGGTTGTCCCCCAAGCCTGAAAAAGAGATAAAAGTATACAATGGGGAACCTCCTAGCCACAATAGACTAGGGTATTCCTTTTTCGTAACTAGTCTATCCCAGTACAGAAAAGGGTTAAACTTATACTTGGTAGACGACCCTTCAAGTACTTTTACAAGTGTGAAGGAGACAAGCCCAATCGGCAATCTTTTCTAATTTAAGGAGTATAAAAAGAGCTTAAAGGATAATCCTCCTGGAGGAATGAGTGGTATAGAGGGTAGCAACTTGTTCTAGTAATGGTGGAATTTCTCATGACATAAAGTGGAAAAGAGGCTCGCTAATAGGACCACTCATTGCAGTAGTTCCTCCAAGAAATGGTAAAAAACCAAGTGAAATCAGATGATAGACCAAGTAGATGATGACAATGGAAGAGGAAAACCAAGGCTCAAACTTAAAAAGTATGCTAATAAAAGTGGCAATCATAAGGGATAAAGTGTGAAATCCTCCTGGGGTATGGCCAGAAAAAATACAAAGAAGAGGACATGAGGCTCAATTTCTAAGTTATGGAGGGTTAGAATGAGGGATTCCAAAAAGGTAATAAAAATGATTGCATGGACACCAATTTGGCAAAAAGGTGCTAACTAGGGTATCCATGAGCAGGTAAGATCTACCACCAGGATACAACATGCATAAAGGAAATAGCAAAAGTCACAACTTGACAGGGTAAGACTTAGGGCACAAAAATAGTTTTGACGGTCAAAATGCAAACTTCAGTGAAAATTACCTACCCTTATATCGCAGTTCAGAGAAACGTACCTAAGGTCTAATGGATGTCGCAATAAAATGCCACCTTGTCCTGTAAAAAATACATATATAGAATAGACCCATGGTTAAATCACATAATTAAAGAAATAAGAATGCATTTAAGGTAAACGCAAGGCCATATATTTTTGGTTTTTTGAGTTTTATAATTTTTTTTTTGGCATAAATAAGGCATGATAAATAATCGCATCACGATTCACGCACCAAACCAAAAAGGAGATAAAGCATCAAAATCCTAAGTACAATATGTAAAATCATGACACAGTCCAGTAGGTCACGCTAAGGTGTGCCCACAACATGGCACGGGCCATGGGTTTCTATACGCAAACTCACGGAGGGCAAGGGAACCATATGGATCACCAAAGTGGGGTCGTGCCAAAGGAAGTCAAACTTCCCAATCCGGAAAGGTTGACCATGCTACTGACAGTATATCATACTCATACTTTTAAAATTATCCTGAGGACATAAGGGAGGACCAAGACATATATGGGGTACAAGACTCTCTTCAACAGGTGGTAAGAAATTGGACAATTTGCCATAAATTTCAGTAGTATAATCCCAAGACTTGAATCGGTCCATTCGTGACAATACCAAGAAACACCGAGAAGGTGCCCCTTGGCTTGATTCAATAGTTAAAGTGCCAAGCTTGACTCGTTCAAAATTGAGGATATTAGAGGCATAAATAGGCATAACTTCCCCAAGATTATAAATGCAGGGATCCATGACTATCATGTTGACTAGCCGAAGGGGTTTTTATATGAGAGATTCAGGTGGAACAAGTGGAGGGGAAGCCCATGTGGAAAAAATAACCTAATCATATTCCATATTGGGATCGAGTTTCTGACCAGCATCAGGAGTTACTGACAGGACTACCAGAGGGGCAATCTCTTCCTAAATAGGTGGCGGAGGGTGCTCACTAGATTAATCGTCCTCTATAAGGATAGGCAACACCACCCACGTATCAGGAGATATATGGGGTCCACAGGTTCCAGAAGAGATCATATACATAAGAGAAGTGGTAGGAGATGAGGGAGAATTTGGTGGAGGGAGTTGAGGGAAAACCCCATAAGAGTGGAACTTTTGAAAATCCCTGCACAAACACTCTGAAAAAAAACAAGATGGTCCCCCACAAGAGGTACAGTAGTTCTAGTAGTGGAAATTTGGGATGATGGCACACAATAGTCAAACTGGTCAATGGTGATGATCTTTCCTTCATGAGGAAATCAAAGGACATGAAATACAGATGAGACCACTACAGTCATGGCATAAAACCAACTATGGCCAAGGAGCAGGTTATAATCTAAAGGAGCGTTGACGACTTCAACATCGACATGTACCATTTTTTCCCCTAACTCGATGGAAAAAAGTGGGAGGGTCCCCTTAGGAATGAAATTGTGACCATCAGATGCTTGAAGATTGGTATTAGGCATTGCGAGAGCTGAAGCTCCAATATATTTACAATAAGATATGGATATGATACAAGTGGGATCGCCCTCATCTACCAGAGTGCGATGGATATTATTCTGGGAAAATCGCACTATAATCTGGAAAGAAATCTTATGGGAAAGACGAGGGGAAGATTTCTCAGCATTGAAAGCGATGACACCAAAGTCAGATATGTCAAATCCACCAATGGCATACAAAAAGGATTTGCACTACTGAGGACAATTTTGCAAGACCTCCAAGGCAAACATGGCACAAGGAACTTGGGAAAGATCTTCAATAGTACTATAATTTTGAGCAGCCCTGGAAGAAGGGTTGTGTGTCATCTTATGTAAAACACCCTTGGGGGGGTGATAGACAGGTCCCATATTATTATCTAAAGTGAGAGGTCCAGGGGAAGGTGGATCTCGTGAGTCATTGGAAGGAGAACTAAACTCAGGGGCATCATAGGACTTAGCTCCTGTGGTCATGTTGACATCTTTTTTTCACATAAAGATAGTTGAATTGTGAGGGGGATGGAAACATGATCCCTTGTTTCCACCTTGCGAAGGTTGAGAAGGTTGAGAATTCATTTGTTGTTGGGGTTGTGCAAGGAATGGATGAGTTATAACAGCAAGTTATTGAGAAGATGGTGGTGAAAGAAGGTTGTGAACTTCATCCTTTCGAGGAGACTCATGTCTGAGATGATTGCCTTGAAAAATTTACAAGGGAACCTAACTTTTCAGCGATGCTCATTGGTGCCCCCTCCCTGACTCTCAAGATTGGGTTTAGACTTATGGGAAGATTACTTTTGTTGTTTATTTTTCTTGTTATTCTTGTTCTTTTTACCACCAATTTGAGATTTTTTCTTTGGTTTAGTGGACTTCGCCATGAGAACATCGGTGGACTACTCAAGAGGGGGTGCTTTGGCAGAGACAACCACACTTGTTGGGGCTTGAGATGTGACAATCAATTTGCCAAGGTGGGTAGTAAGTTCGCTCAAGGGATTGGAAACAAACCCAATCTAGCCATAGGCATGTGGGCCAAGAACAAGTTTAGGCGGGTCAATGGAAGCCCTAGGGGCATTGGACAATACTTCGTATAACGTACCCGACTATGAATATATGAAAACCAACTTTTGGGCAGCTAGAATAGCTTGCTCCTTAGTAACAGCCCGAAACATGGACAGATCTTTGGAAATTTAAGGTTAGAGTGATCTAATGAACCATTGATGGATAATTTCATTGGTTAACTTAGTTCTTACCAAACTCTTGCAATGAAGCCACTCAAGAATATGATAAAAAAAGAGTGTGGCATCATCTTGTTTGAAGTTATAAAAAGGCCAGAGTCAATATTATATCGAGTTCGTAACTAAAAATGTATCTAGAAAGCTTGAGATAAAGGAGAAAAATCATCGTAGGATGCAGTATCTAACTCAATGTACCACTTGGAAGCATCCTTGGTTAACATTCTTTGGAATAGGCGAAGCTTAAGAGAATCATCCACTAACGAATTAGATGAGCACCATAGATGGTAGGTGGTGATGTGGGTAGACAGATTCTCCCCAGGCTTCCCCTCGAAATTGGGAATATCAGATGGTAATTTGGCGGGCATAGGTGACCACCGGGGATCATGATGAATGGGGTCATTAGTCAATTTGGCCAAATCCAGTAAATCAAGAGATAATAGAAACATATTGTAAATTTTACTGATAGGCAGGAGAATCCCCTGACCAACCTTGCGGTCCCCCCATAAATGGATTAGATGAATGTGTTTTTTGGTGGTGAAAAGGGTTCACCCTGACAAATGGTTGTTGCGTGCCAGCGTAACTGGTAGATGGATGTTTCACCCCAGGGTAAAAATATCGTGAGAGAGATGGACCCCAAAAATCATGACTGCTAATGGGGTTGTACCCAGGGTGAAAATAAGAACCAGACTGCACAATAGGACCGACAAAAGGGAGATGACCCAGGTAAGACACGGTACTAGTAGTGGGTTTTCCCCCAGGTAAACTAGTCCCTCCAGTAAAATTATTGGTAGGTGGCATCCCTTGAAAGAGAAAACTATACCAATCTTGTGTCATACTAGAAGCTACATTTCCCCAGGCTGACTAGGGACAACTGGCGATCCCCCCCACGGATTCCCAGAAGTTACCATGCCTAACTGAGGAACATGAATACTTGGTTGGGAAAATTACAGTCTGTAAATTTCTGGACCTATTGGCTAGCTAGGTTGGGGTACCATAGTCAGCATAGAGGACAGTGTGGGCACATAAACATTCGAGAAACTAGTGGAAGCCATATATGAGACTGGTGGAATTCCCCAGGACGAAGTGAGAGGTGTAGATGGAGGAGTAGGAATATCCACGCTAATAGGTGGAATCATTGTCATGGCAGTCAAGACTATTAATTTAGACGGTAATGAAGTCTCAGACTCCACCTTAGGGTAAATGGTAGATTAAGGTACGTAAGTGTAAGACGGTGTAGAACAGTCAGGATTTTATCGCAGTAAGGTAGGCCCTAAAGGATCAGTCAAAGGTGGATTGGTAGGCACATCAGATTCATTTTCCAAAGTCTTAATAGAAACCATATCACCATCAGTGGGGCCAGACATAGATTCCAACACTATGTGATGATCTAGGTTGCGAGTGTCGACAAACACTATCTGTGCAAGAGAAATAAGTCCACTTTGTTCAGGAAGTAAACCTTGAAAACGAAGTGAACGTCGAAGAAAAAATTCAACCATGGTGATAACAAATAAAACACAATTAAGTTAGTACAAACACTCTAAGGCCAAACTATAGACTCAGACCAAACAACACCCTCTAGAAACGTCCTAAAAGATAGCACACAAACATAATACAAAGAATTCATTAGTGAAAATGTTATACTAGCGACCTGCTTCCCAACCCTTTTAGCTACGAAATCGACACAATTTTCCCCACAAGATGTGGAAAACCCCCTGAGAGTATTGAGAGAGTATCATTAATATTTTTCCAAGGTATAGAGAAGACGACCTCGACCCTGCACTTGTGTATGATCCCTAGAAAGAAAGGCCACTACGGTCACCACGTATAGTAACATGACCTAGGGGGATAGTCACAGGACAAATCAACACGCAAGGGTAGGAAACTTAACCCCAAAATGAGCCAAGACCAAAACCCCATTGAGATTTACCTCCCAAGTGGTTCCCAAGTGATAATTTTTTTTTTTGCATGTGCTCCAATTCCAATATATCGTACCACTCAAAACTAAGAGAAATGAGTCATGCCACCCCACTTATCCCAAATGTGACCTCATGCTCAACCCTTTTGTGAGGAGGGATTCCCATATTGCACTACTTCAAATGGATTTTACTCCCTACTACAAGTTTCTAAATTGATTTTGTGGTCTTGGAGTGGTTAACTCACACTCCTATCTCCAAGAGCCTAGCCTAAGCTAGTGTTGGTGTACTGCTAGTAAAAATAAAAAACAAATCGAGTCGATTTTATTATCGCATTAATTGATCCGAATTTATTCGGGAATGCAACAGAATACACATATAACCATAAATATAAATATGTAGTGTAAATAACACTTAATTTATTAATATCAAAGAACTGAATTTTGTTTACAGACATAATGGAAATAAACTACCTAGGGTGTTGGTAGCTTATCTATGAGAAGAGATGTGGTAGCTACAACCCTATGAACTGTGTTACAATGAGGTTTGAAGGCCTATTTATTATTGAGAAACAATGGAAAACCCTAAACATCCAAAAACCTAACCCTAAGAGATGAAGCGCCAAAACTATGGGCCCCGTTTGGGTAAATTGGTGCATCAACTTCCTGCAGATGTAACTTTAGCATATGATCTTTGTTTGACACGCTCAATACCTCGTTAGAATTATATATCTGAGGAATATAGCTTTTGACGTGAGCAACATTGAATTTAGTTCCATGTTGCTCCCGGTTTTCCCAAAAAACGTCGTTTAGGGCCTCAAAATAGCTCTGAAAGTTCAGGACCCGAAAAAACTACTAGAAAAAGTAAGTTGTGTTGAAACTGAAAAACCGAAAGAACCAATCATGGGTGTCCAAATGGAATAGGTGGGTGGCCACCAATATCCACCTAGATCATTCCTCCCCCATTAGGAAGCAATGGTCCCCATTGCATTGAGTTGCTCCATGAGATGAGGCAAATTTTGTTGAACTTGGTATTGGATTTGTCAAAGATGTCAAGGACTTGCTGGTGGACATGCTGGATATTAGTGTCCACCCAACTATTCCAATTCTACCCCCACCATATTCTTTCATTTTCTCATTTTCAACACAGGTTACTATTTTTAGCAGTTTTTTGAGTCCTGAACTTCCGGAGCCATTTTGAGGCCCTAAACGACGTTTTTAGTGAAAACTAGTAGCAACATGGAAGCTATTTTGATGTTGGTCACATCAAAAATTTTATTCCTCAGATAGATATTTCTAACGAGGTATTGAGCACGTCAATTGGAGTTCATATGCCAAAGTTACGTCCCCGAGAAGTTGATGCACCAATTTACCCAAACGAGGCTAATAGTTTTGGCGCTTCATCTCCTAGGGTTATTTTTTGGGATGTTTATGGTTTTCCATTGTTTCTCAATAATAAATAGGCCTTTGAGCCATATTGTAACACAGTTCATAGGCCTGTAGCCGTCACATCTCTTCTTAGAGATAAGCTACGAATGCCCTAGCTATTTTATTACCATTTTGTTTGTAAAAAAAAATTAGTTCTTTAATATTAATGAAATGAAGTGTTATTTCCATTGCATCTTTGTATTTATGGTTATGTGTGTATTTTTTTGCGTTCCTGCATAAATTCGGATAAGTGGTATCAAAGCAGTCTTCTCTTTCTTGATAATTTTTTCCATTTCCCCAACGAGGTCGGGGTGTAAGGAGTTAGGGCTCGATCTGGTTGAACCTTTGCAAGATCATCCTCGCAAACCCCGACGGCCTCCCATGGCAGAAGAAAATAAAGACAAGAGAGCAGGAAATCCTATCAAATTATTTCTCGAGGAGGCCCTCTAGAAACAAAAGAGCCGATGGTGGGGGTCCAAATTGAATAGGTGGGTGGCCACCAATATCCACATGGATCCACCCTGGATCATTACTTTTAATTGTTATTTTTTACATAAGCAAGAAGTGGCGTGAAAATGAAATGGTGTGTAGCTCTTAGTTAGTCACCCTAATGCAGCTATATGCAATTTTCATTTCAATTTGATGAATGCTAGCTACACGAGGACAAGAAATTATCTAACACACCAATGCCTACTACGATTCACTTTTCACTAGATCTTCCTGAATGTAGAATATCCTAATAATTTGAATGAATTACCCAAAAACACACCAAAAATAATGCCGAGAAAGAGACCAAAACATGTCTCCCAAGCAAGAACGCAAAGCACTCCAAAAGAAAAACAGCTAGGGAAACAAACTCCAATAAATAACACTCAAATCAATAAAAAATGAAAGCCAAAGTGGAAACTAAAGATGGAAATGTCAATCCAACTAGGGCTGTAGCACAATGGCTCCACCAAGGCCAATGTTCTACAAAGGAATAAACTGAACCCTGGAGGCAAAGAGGCCTAAACAAGATCTTAAAGAAAGTGATACAATGTGACAAAGCACTTTCAAAATAACTTGATTAGATGACAATTGCACAACCAGTCACAACACCACCATTTGTGACAATAATGATAAAAATTTGAAGAGCTCACTCAACAAGAAGGAATGAAAATGAGAAAAAATCCCAAAATTTTAATGTCAAATGTAAATAAGATCCAAAAAATCATTGAATACATCTAGCCAATACTGATAATGAAGTCAAGAGACCAAACTCAAAAACTCAAGCCAAGGAACCTAATCAAAAACTCAAGAAGAAACTCAAGAAATGATAAACAAAGGAAGACCTTGAACAAACTGATCAAGATAGAATAGATTAGGAATATAGGAAAACTGATTAGCTATTACAAATGATGGATCCAAATATGTTTTCAACATATCACCAAGCAGTTACAAGCTTGATGCCTAATGAAAGAGAACAGATCCTCTAAAGAGGCACTTAACCAACCCAAAGAAAAACTAATGAATAAGACAGATCTGGGCCAGATCCAGAAGGTACACAGTAAGCATAGACTTTACAAATGCATAAACAACAAATTCAGATTGAAGGAAAAGGGTTTTAGAGGGAAAAATGCCTCAGCCGTGAACACATAACTATCTAGACCGGATTTGGCCACGGGCATAAGCTTTCCAGCTAGTGGCGAAGGGGTTCCTGGCCACGAGCATAATCTTTCCAGCTAGTGGTGAAGGGGTCCCTGGCCGCAGGCATAGCCTTAAAAGGCTGCGGCTAGGGTCAAAAAACGCAGCTAGCGAACTTCAATCGGCCATAAAATCCTCATACGAAGTCCATTTTCAGTGATTTATTTTTTGTTTTTGGAAGAAATTCCGAGAGGAATCCATATCTATGATTAATTCAATCAATTATGTACAGAAAACTCCATCATTTGATTTTAAATTCATGATATATTATTCTCTCATATAAAAAACAAAAAACAAAACTCCTAATCTAATATCAACTCAAATATGAAGCACAGAGATAATAATCGTGAAAAATAGCCGAAAATAGTTGTAAAATACAAGGAAACCCAACAAATAAAAAACAAGAGGATCTGATCAGGATCTAAGCCAAAGTGGACACAAAATTAAGTGTGCTCTCATTGACAGCACCAGTTCTATTGCAATGGAAATCGAAGGAGTTTTTTCTCTGTGATCTAGTGTCTGATAGATAACCAGACAATCCCACATGATCAACAAGTAGCATGAAATTGGATTTACACTATGAGTAAGAGAATAGTAACTTGTCTCCTCGCATTTTGGGGATAGATCTTGAGTTCGTAGAAGAATTCTTGTGCTCCCCACGAGCGATCTACCTGATCCACTTCTAATATCAACACCTACACACAATCACAAACATTCAAGTACAGATCTTCCTTGGGATATCATCATATAAAGAACCATTAGGGGAATTTTGAGGTATAAAATGGGCCTCCTAAGGAAATTATAAAATAATAGTGGAAATAATAAAATAATATTCCATTACATCATCAAAATTTAGAGTGAAAAAAATAAAAAAATACTTTTTCAACTCGTATTTTCAACTTATCTCCCAAATTTTTTCATCAAATTTCGAGCGGAAGTACTGGTTGGATGCAAAATTTAATTCCTCATCAAAGGAGTACCCATGTTGCATACTTTCAATGGACCCTGCTACACGAAAAATGAGAAATACATGAAAAACGTGATTGCAATCACATTTTTTAATGTGTTTCTCATTTTTCATGTACCAGGGTCCATCGAAAGTATGCAATATGGGTACTCCTTGGATGAGGAATTAAATTTTTCTTCCAATGAGTACTCCCGCTCGAAATTAGAGTAAAACCTTTGGAAGATAAGTTGAAAATATGAGTTGAAAAAGTAGGTTTATTATTTGATTATTTGTTAATATTTTACCCTTTTACTTAAAAAATGGTGAATCATCCCCCATGGTTGAAATTATCATCTTGAATCCTATTGGTTCGTATAAAGTTTTTTTTGGTTGTACATTTTTCTTAGGAGGCCCATTTTAGACCTCAAAATTCCCCTAATGGATAACATAAACCAAACATAAGATCTGAAACACAATCATGTAAGGGAGATAACATAGATCTTTATTAATCTCATAAATATGATACAACACTTCTATACCTTCGCTCAAACATTTCCTCTCCATGTTCCGGTAGAGTTTCCCCGCTAGATACAATGAATGAGCCTAAAGAGCACTCACATACCACTAAGACCTCACAATATCTCTATA
Organism: Pinus albicaulis; assembly: GCA_034641835.2. Taxonomy (NCBI): domain Eukaryota; kingdom Viridiplantae; phylum Streptophyta; class Pinopsida; order Pinales; family Pinaceae; genus Pinus; species Pinus albicaulis. Next base: position 776,682,307 of record CM076569.1, on the reverse strand, counting down.
TGGCAGCAAAATTGCAGCAAGGGATCATGATCTCAGCTCATCAAAATTTTAGCTCTCCAAGACTAGCTCTCCCAAAACAACAGAGATCTCGCCCTATAGTTTGGATATTCTCCTCCCCACCCTTTCTTTTTGGTGAGATTATATAGGCTCATTCCATCCTTTAGGTGAATGTATCTAGACACCTAGGGGCTTGAGAAGTTAGGAAACTTCTACAATAATGGACCCCTAGCCAACTCATACAAAAGTGGGTCAAGTTGATCTCCTTGGGAATGGAAAACTCTAGAAACCTTTTTCACAATTATGAGATTTTTCTCAATTATCTAAATTATCAAATAATTATTATCTCATAATTATAATATTTTGGCAAAATAATTATGAGAAATTTCTCAATTATGTAATTTTACCCCTTTTGACATGAGATAAATCTCACATAAGTAAAATAAAACGTGAAAAGGGATGCATTTTAGCCAAAAAACTGAGGTAAGTTGATATTGGGTTTCTCTCACTATAATGGAGTGGAAAATAGGGTTATAACAGTGAGAGAGAACATCAGGAGTAATTTTCAGTGTTGTTTCCGTAGTAGTTTCTTGGTACAACAAGAAGCAAAAATTTGTGGCACTCAACTCAACAGAAAAAGAGTACATGGTTTCGAGTCAAGAAACATGTGAGGAAATCTGGATGAGAAAGACTCTTGTTGGGTTATTTGGTCAGATGATGGATCCTATTATAATTTAATGTGACAATAATATTTGTATCAAACTCTCTAAGAACACAATATTTCATGATCGATCAAAGCACATAGCTATCTGGTACCACCATCTATGAGATTGTGTGTAGAAGCGAATCATGTTGTTGCAATGCATTCTCACGGAGGAATAGGATGAAAACATTTTGAAAAAATAACTTTCAAGAGGTAAATTCGAGTTACATAGAGGCAGGATTGGGTTGGCAGATAATTCCTTTATTGCTAAGAGGGAGTGTTGAAAATGCATCAATAAAATCTAGTTTTGACTTTTCCTTGGTCAAATCAGATTAAAATTTGAATTTCAATTTCAGCTAAATACTTGGATGTAGTTAACTAAGGTGACATTGTCACTCATTTAACTCAGTTAATTCTAGTTGGAGACACTTCAATTCATTTCTACATGATTGATTGTCAAATTGTAGCAATCTAATTCAGTTAAGTTGAGTTACTGTTAGTTAAACTAGTTCCAACTATTGGAGAAACCAGTGGAAGGTCAAGTAGTGTAGTGTAACTTCAATCACACTCAGTGATCATTGAGATAACTAATCAATCAGTCTAAATTATCTCATGCATGCAAATAATTTGAGTTACACAGTTGATATGGAGACTCCAAGGCAGTGTATTATTAGTTGTATCATATTCCAATGTGTACAAATGGTGCATGCAACTAGAGGAAGACCCTAAGAGAATTGCGCAATAGAGATGAGGGAATTTCCTAATTAATAGGGGCTTAATCCCCAAAGGAACGACGGAAGGAAATAGGAGCCTGGAGACTTGAAAAATTGGCTAAGTGTTGGCCAGGTTCAATCATTCAGGTAGAGGATAGAATATACAGGTGCAGTTTATGCTCAAGCTTGAGAAAGAATATTGTATTCACCAATATTCCTTAATTAATGCAATAAAAATAGTAAGGGGTTTTGAGAATTTTTTTCCCCTAGAGAAATATTTTTGCATGTGTGATGTTTCCTTTTTCATGTTAATGATTTGTGTTCTTGATCGTGAATTTGCTTCCACAGATCAGTAGAGTAGCTTCTAGTCTTGTGATTTAGTAAATTTCATGAGAATTTTAGAATCTAAACATTAATTTCTACAGATCTAGTGTTATATATATATAGATTGGAGAATAGTTTCAAATATTACTTTGTAATAAATTTTACCTACATGTGTAGGACCATTTAGGATGTGGATCACCCTTGAATACTTGTCACAACCCTCTTCATGAACAACCTAGGTAGACTTAGTAGCTACAATAATAAATTCTAGGTGAGTTCCTTCCATACCTCTCTTTGTTTTTTCAATATTAGGGTTTCTAGCTTCTTGCTTTACTTTCCTTTCATAATTTTTTGGTAATACATTACCTAAAAATTTCCTAATTGTATACAAGTGCATTATTTGAATCCTAATTAGTGTACTTAAATCATATACATTTGTATGTCAATATAATCAAGATCTAAAACCACAGTTAACCTGGTGGCCCTCTCTTCTTTTATCATCTCTTTCCTTGCCCTAGTGTTTCCAATTTCTCAATAAAATTAGGTGTTAACTCTATTATATTCTCTGTTTTTTATTTAGTATTATATGACTTAGATTTGTCTTACATACATACCCTAATAGTGTGCGGTAGTATGAATTGGTGCATTTGTTATATTTCTATGAATTCACAAAGGAATTTATGTCAATTTTTACTTTATTTAAGTGAAATCATCCCTTATTTTCTAAACATTTTAAGAAGAGGAAGATAGATAACCAACATGCTCTTTGGTCACATTTGGTTTCAAGGAAAAAATTCCCTTGAAGGTGATCATAATTTTTGACAACATTTCTATAACAATTGTAAATGAATTTTGACCATAATTATATGCATTACATTAAGAAATTTTGAATATACACTATAGAGTTTTCATTCACTAGTTGTTTTTATACTCTAATGTTTCTATTTTAGTTATAGGTTAAGTATATGTGTGTAAATATCTATAACATGAGGATGTAAAATTACAACACATACTAAGTCGTAAATGGAAGAGATCTCAATGGATTTTAATAGAATTCTAACTAGTAGTGAAGGGAAAATGACATGATGGCAATGGTGGATCAAATCACAAAGTACACCCATTTTTGTTCACTTTCACATATTTTTAAAGAACATATAATATTCATATAATTCATGGAATCAATTTAGAAGCTACATGAAAAACCCAAGTTTACTACAATGATAGAGAACCAACTTTCACTAGTATTTTTTGGATTGACATGTTTCTTTTTTGGGTACTGAACTCGCTCATAACTCTCATTATCGTCCCTAATATAAAGGGAAATTGAAATTTTAAATTATGAATTTTTAAAGTTATCCCCATTGCCTTATATCTAATAAATAGTTACAATGGATCAAATGTTTACAATTTGTATAATGGTGGTACAACATTCCCTTCCATACTTCATCTAAAATGTCTTTATTTATGACACAATGTGGGTATCATCCTCCATTCATCACAATACCCTTGAGAGGAAAAATAAGGTTCAAAGAATGAAGAATCATCTCAAGCATCAACAATAGGATCTCCAAATATTGAAGTAAATAGTGACCATATGTTGTGAAACCAGCTCTAAAAAGAGAAGAAAAGAGATATCAATGCCTTAGAAATAAGCCACTTCGAGGGGGAAACCTCCAATACATTACATGAATGAACAATTCTTGGATTATACAAATGACAAAACCTCCTTTCTATATATAGGAGTCCATGGGGCCACAATGTAATCCTAGTGGGGCCACAATGTATTCCTAGTCGACCTAGCAATAATAATGTAAGGGAACAATAATAACAATATGGGGGTTACATGGCTACAACAATAACAATAATGGGGGCTAAACTAACATAATAAGGGACTACACTATTAATATAGGGACTTAACATGCCCCTCTCCTTCAAACAAGTGTTTCGGGTCTATAGTGAATTTGTCCTGATGATGGGTCTTGTTCTAGACCCGAAACGTTGACACAAAAATGTTCACTGTGGAGATTCCGAAACCAGAAACCCTATTTCTTAATGCTTCTGTATAAAATTCTCATCCTCCCATGTGGAATCTTCTACAAGAAAGTTCTTCCACTTGCTGAGATACTCTGAAATTGATCGTACTTGTCGAGTTCTTGTTTTTGTGATTTCTTCAGAACTTATTTCGATGTGATGTTGATCTTCCTATTGTTCCATTAGATTCTGCACCAAAGTTAGGTTATCTTTTGAGATTTGGAGAACTTTTTGTTGATGCTTGATGTGATCTTCCACTAATTTATCATCCACATTAGCTATTATTTTATCCTTCAAACCATCCAACTTAGCCTCTATTTCTGCTTTTAAACCATCTATGTCATCTTCAGTTGCTCTTCGTAAGATCGAAATTTGTTGCACTTGGTACCGTAATTTTGATATGTCATGTTGCCATTCTTCATCTTCATGAGTCATAGTAGAGCCTTATAAAGGCTTAATGGGTGTTGAATTATTTTTTGGGGTCATTTTAGAATCCAATACTGATATCTATTCTACAATATGCCCTTGGAATCAATTCAACTTGATTCTTCAAACAAGACTTATGCAATTCGGAAAAAAATACACACCTTTTACTTGCTTTTGAGGAGCTCGATATTGAAATTGAAATATCTCTATAATTGTGGATCCTCAATATCTGAAATTCGGCCCTATAGTAGCCCTATGAAGCTTCTTTCAAATTCCACAGGTCTGATCTGATTTGGATTCTTCAAGACAAATTTATGTCCAATCTCCCACAATGACCCAATTTTGTACTGGTTCAGTAGAGCGAACTTGTACGACTTGCCACGTGTCATTGTTTCCTCCTTTGGCTCTGAAATTGATAGAGAAAAAACTAAAATCCATGTACTTGTGGTCACTTTTTAAATCATTCCAATCCGATGCTCGAAGAGAGAGATATGAAGATTTTCCCACGATCACCTCTTTGAGATGAAATTCAGAAGCCTCAAAAAGTCCTAGCTTCCACAGATCATATCTCCGAAAATATTTTGAACCAATATCTGAAATTTTGCGGAGATGTTCCTCAAGCTTTCAGCTTCGCACTAGAAAAATTTCAGCTTCTTAACCTTTGTAGAAAAAAATTATTACGCAAATACCGTGATGACTTGTTTAGGTTAAATCCAGGAGCCTAAAAAATGACCTAACTTGCACAGATCATATCTCCCAAAATATTGTGAACCAAGCTCTGAAATTGTGTGATGATATTCCTCAGGATTGTTTCTTCGCACTCTAAAAAATTCAGATTTTGAACCTTCGTAGAAAAAAATTTATAGCGAAAATGCCACGCTAACCTATTTGGAGCAGCGAAACCCTAGAATCTCAAAGCTTTGATACCAAATGTTGTGCAACCAGCTCCAAAAATAGAAGAAAAGAGATATCAACACCTTAGAAATAAGCCACTTCGAGGGGGCAACCTCCAATACATTACATGAATGAACAATTCTTGGATTATACAAATTACCAAAACCTCCTTCTATATATAGGAGTCCATGGGGCCATAATATAATCCTAGTGGGGCCACAATGTAATCCTAGCCGACCTAAAAATAATAATGTAAGGGCACAATAATAAAAATATGGGGGATACAGGGGTACAAAAATAATAATAAGGGGGGCTACACTAACATAATAAGGGACTACACTATTAATATAGGGACTTAACACCATAGCACAAAATAGGATGAAATAACAACCAACTTAATATTGCAATGAAATTCACCTTGAAGTGGGTGATTAGATATCTTTGAGGCTACAATTATAAAATTATATGTACCTCAAGAAACAAAATAAATACAATAAGTTAGAACCTAAGTCTTTTGGTCCCTACAAGGCGTTGGAGAGGATTGTTGATGGAATGGAGGAATAAGGTAGTATCCAACTTGATAAGATGCATGATATAGTATTAAGATCTCACTCTATAAGTCTTGAAAAAATAGAACATCATGAGTATTACATGGATATTGTCCATAATTTGAAGAACTTTTATCACCTTGATTTATTTCCAGTAATGAAAGAGATAAATCAATCTTAAGGCAATGATTTTTTTCCTAACTCAATATGGTTTTGGATGGATAATAAAGGAAGAACATACACTCTAATTTGTTGATTCCTTTGAATATAAATCATTGATTAAAGGAATTCATGTGAGAATGTGTGGTGGGAATTATGCAACCAAAAATAAAACACATTATAACTTGATATAGGGTATTAATAGCCAAAATTGTTGGTTGATGGCTATAATTTTTTAAGGGATTGTGCTCTATGAATGTTTGAGAGCAACATAATTTTGCACTCTTACCCTTCCAAATGATAGTTTTTGAATCTCCCTTTACTTAATATGGATAATATTTTAATGGAGAAATGCATGCCTATATTTAGATACCATAAATTTAATGGCCCAACATGCATCTCCTTTAATTCCCTTTCAACCCCATCGAATTCTAAACATTTTAGTGGCACACCATTGTGGTGTTTACAAAACAATTTTCCCTGTACCAATCAATAAGAGGAAATTTTAAGTCTATTGGCCCTTTTCTTTTTCGCAGAAAAAGTCCATTTTCCTAGAGATTGCTTTGTATCAGAATATCGAGATGACGATGAAATTCATGCGGGTAAGAAATCATTCAAATACATTTGAATTTCATACTCCCATCCTTTCCATTCTTCATCTGGTTGTTTAGAAGCTTCAGCAACCAGCTTACATGACCCATGTCCTTTAACTATGTGAGCAGGTTTAAATTCCAAATCATATTCCTAGAGCATGTCATCCAGTTAGCTCTTCAATCACCCAACTCTTGTTGCACAAACAATCATCTTACAACTGGATGAGGTACAACACTATCACATGATTTTTTAGAATTTAAGTTCAGAAGTCTTTGAAGAATTTATATACTGCATATGCATGTCTGTCCATGTGAGGATAGTTGAGCTCTGAACCTTGCAAACTAGTACTCATTAAATAGATGGGCCGCTCGTCACCTTCACTAAGTTTTTTTGTTAACACGGTTTCTAGTGATTAATATGAAGCAAAGGCATACAATATATAATATTTATTTAAATCTGAACTATTGAGAGCAGGGGCTTCAACAATATATTTCTTGATACAATCAAAATCCTCCTTCTCTTCTTGATTCATTTGAATACTACATCATTTTTTATCATGGTCTATAAAAGCTTCACTATCTCAGAAAAATCATAAATAAACTTACGAAGAAATTTAATCTTACCTAGGAATGACTAAATGGCCTTATTTCCATTGGGATGTGAGATTTGAGTGATATCCTTTACATGTTCAGGGTAAATTGTGATACCACTCTTGGTTATTATATGTCCTAAAATGTTACTTCAGAGACTACAAAAATTCTCTTCTTTAGGTTGATCTATATCCCATATATCCTGGAGCGCTCAAATATTTGCTTCAAGTGATATAAATGATCTAATATTCTTTTCAAGAACATTGTTACATCATCGAGATCAACTACTATGCTTTAGCCAATGAGCCCTCTCAAATCAATATCCATCGCCCTTTGGAAAGTAGATCCAACATTAATTAGTCCAAAGGGAATGCTTTGAAAAACACAGGTCCCCCACTTCATTCTAAAGGTTGTCTTTAGTAAATCTAATTCAACAAGCAAGACTTTACTGTAACCAAAAAACCCATCAAGCAGCAAAAACATTTTAGATCTAGATAACGTTTGTAAAATCTGCTCCATGGAGGGGACAAGGTAGTTATCTTTAACATAAGCTTGATTCAGGTTCTGAAAATACGTACATAATTGAATCTCCCTAAACGTATTTCTTATAGGAACTTGATTTGACACCAAGGTGGAGTTCCTGACTCTGAAAATAATCATCACGTCCGAAAACTTCTTCAACTCTTTCTAAATGAGGGGTTCTAATGTTGGATGCACTTTCCTTAGCTTCTACTGAAACGATTTGACCCCACCTTTTATGGGTATCACATGTTAAATGATACAGGTGTCATAAATTTTCAGATAATCATACATCCATGAAAAAAATATAGGTACCTTTTAAACAAATTAATGAACAGCTGTCTCTTAGCGGGTGAAAAATAAGTCTCTCTAAGAGTGCGACTTTGCAACTTAATAATATAGTTAAAGTAGAGGTCGCAAGTCATGAATTTGAGGCTAAAATTGAGTTCTATTGACACAACCAACAACCAAAATAAAACTTAAGTTATGATTTGGTAGGTTAGGGTTTTCCTAAGTCCCAATGAAACTCTAGACAAGTAAGAAGAGAGGAAAAATAAAGGAGGAGTACAAGCAAAGGGCGATGGACAATCCAGTATATAGGGTCTCCAAAATTTTTGGAAAAGGAAAAATTTTTTGGGTTGTTGTAGCTGCTACAACAATAGTGATACACTAGTAGAACCTCAGATTCTCTGTTTGACCTTTATTTAAGATGAATTCTTACCTTGTGGAAGTATTTTTCTAGACTTCTGAGTCCCTCTAATGTCAACAGGTAATGCTTTGTTATTGATTGCAGTTACCTTACTACTTTATCAATTAAGAAATAACACAAATGACTTCAATAGGGGAGTTGGATAATAATGCATGGGTTGAAACCTTTTTGGGATGGTAGTGGGTGTCTAGTGTTGCTCCACTACTCACAGGCCTATTCAATACCCTGATGGAGTCACTTCAAGAATTCATAAATGTTTCTCCGCTTCCATGAGGCTTTTTCAATGCCCCGACGGAGTTGTCTACATCACCTCTCTCCACAGGAATCCTTTCTCAATCCTTTACCATTTTATTCAATTTTTTATTTGTATGTGCACATTCTCATCAGTTATTAGACATTCATTTTTCCAAGGAGGATGAGGGATCCTAGATTATTTCACATGTAAGAGAGGTTGTTTCTTCTTTTTTAGAGACTTTATTTATTCTTCCCAAAATAGTTTCCCATTACAAGTTTTCTCCTTTTCCCTTCTTGAGTTACTAGGTTTAATATTTTGAATACACATTTTGAACTCAGAAGCCAAGTCAAAGATATATATAATATATATATATATATATATATATATATATATATATATATATATATATATATATATATATATATATATATATATATGGCATTTCAGCTAATAAGGGTTCCCTATGTAGCCAAATCCTTATTTTCCAATAAGGGTCGACTTATAAAGAGTTTAAGGTCAAACATAGACAAGAGGTCAACAATTAACCAATGGTGTACTAGTTGCTAAAGCTTTGCAGAATAAAATCAGCTTATGATAAATTCCAAAAACTCTTATTCGGATGTAAGGCCTTTATTTATATACAAGATGTCACTCAAAAGTATAAAAAATAAGGCAATGCAGGGACTTAAAAAAGACAAATAACTAAAACGAGAAACGGCAAGAAGAAAAATATGTACAAGGGTGAATAGGAAGCTATGAGAGATGCTAAGTGAAGTAGAAATTTAGATCTTTTCCATTTATAGGAAGAGGTTCAGTCTTCTAGTCGGAGACGATAGGTATGTTGACCAAGTTTCTCTTTAACTTGAAAAGGTCCAATCCACAGGGCTTGAAATTTGATATTCTTACATTTATCCTCATGGGATTTATCCCACTTCACGAAAAGCTTGCCTCTATTAAACTCATTTATACATGCATATTTCTTATCGAACCATTTATTAATTCAACTTTGTTATAAAGTGAACTTTTCCTTAGCCTTCTGCCTCTCTTCCTCTAGTTTAAGCAAGGTATCAATATTATTTTTCATGGTGGGACAAGGTGTGTCTCTATATTACTGTGATAACTGCAAGGCAGGTAGGTATATGTTTGGAGGTAGGATTACATCCTTCCCATATACCAGGAAATGAGAGGTTCCAAGAGATGGTTTTTTTGTGACATGATCAACCCACAGGGCATTGATTAAGGCATTATTCTAGTTTATTTGTTGGGACAACAAAGTTTCCTTGATAGTGTCGATTAGTTTTTTGTTAGTGGATTTAGCTATGTCATTTCCTTCGGGATAATAGTTAGGAGAATGCTTCAACACAATACCATTTTCCAAAGCGAAATAATATAACTTAAATGATGAAAAGTAAGTTTCATTATCAAACACGAGGGAGGTAGGAACATTGAACATGGTTATGATGTTCTAAGGAAATGAATTGCCTCTTGTTCATTTATTTTACTTAGTGGCACAACTTCCACCCACCTTGTGAAACAATCTCTGGCTGTGAGGATGTACTTGTGTTGTTTTCATGAATGTGGCATGATTTCCCCAATGGAATCCAACCCCCATTTCTAAAAATGCTCTTCCACTATAATGGGATTGAGCAGAGCAACTAAGTGTGATTCCCTTTCAGCACACTTATGACATATAGATCATTTCCCCACATATGCATGGGAATATTTGAATAAAGAAGGCCAATAAAAACTGGACCTCATGATCTTGTGTGTTTTTGTGTCATTGACATACTTTCCCCCTAATGGCCCATCATGTAGCTCCTTTAACACCCTTTCGGCCTCATCAGATTCTACAAATTTTAGTAGCACATTAATGTGGTATTTACAAAACAAATTTCCCTGGACCAACTAATAAGAGGTAGCTTTAAGTGTAATGGCCCTTTTCTATTTCGCCAACAACGTAGGAGACAAAGTCCCTTTTCCTAGATATTGCTTCAAATCATAATACTAAGATGATGATGAAATTAATGCGGGAACTAAATCATTCTAATACATTTGAATTTCCTACTCCCGTCCTTTTCATTCTTCGTCTTGTTGATCAGAAGCTTCAACAACCAATTTACATAACCCATTTCCTTTAACTATGTGAGCATTTTTAAATTCCAAATCATATTCCTAGAGGAAGGTCATCCAGTTATCTCTTCATTAACCCAACTCTCATTTCACAAACAATGATCTTACAGTTTGATGAGGTACAAACACTATCACATGATTTTTTAGAATGTAAGGTCTGAAATCTTTAAAGACTTTATATACTGCATATCCATTTTTTTCCATGTGAGGATACTTGAGCTCTAAACCTTTCAAAATAGTACTCATGAAATATATGGGTCGCTCGTCACCTTGATTAATTTTTTGTGTTAACACAACTGCTAGTGATGAATATGAAGTAAAGGTATACAATATAAAATATGTATTGAAATCTGGGCTATAAAGAGCAAGGGATTCAACAATAGTTTTCTTGATACAATAAAAATCCTCCTTCTCTTCTTGATTCCATTTGAATACTACATCCTTATTTATCATTTTCTATAAAATCTTCACTATCTGGGAAAAATCATAAATAAACTTATGAATAAAGTTAATCTTACCCAAGAATGACTACATGGTCTTCTTTCTATTGGGATGTCAAATTTGTGTGATAGCCTTTACACATTCAGGGTAAATTGTGATACCACTCTTGGTTATTATCTGTCCCAAAAGGTTACTTTATAGAGTACAAAAATTCTCTTCTTTAGGTTTACTGATATCCCATAGTTTGTGGAGCGCTCAAATATTTTCTTCAAGTGATGTAAATGATCTAATCTTGTTTTTTAGAACATTGTTACATTATCAAGACAAATACCACGCTTTATCCAATGACCCCTCTGAAAGAAATATCCATCACCCTTTGGAAAGTAGCTAAAACATTAATAAGTCCAAAGGGAATCCTTCGAAAAGCACAGGTCCCCCACTTCATTCTAAACGTTGTCATTAGTCAATCTAATTCAACAAACAAGAATTGATTGTAACCAAAAAAACCATCGAGCAGTGAAAACATTTCAGATCTAGATACCATTTGTAAAATCTGCTTCATGGAGGGGACATGGTAGTTATCATTATCAGAAGTTGGATTCAGGTTTTGAAATACACACATAACTGAATATCCCAGAAATCATTTACTACAAGAACTGGATTTGAGACCCAGGTGAAGTTCCTGACTCTAAAAATAAACTGCACATCCAACAACTTATTCAACTCTTTCTAAATGTGGGGTTCTAATGTTGGATGCACTTTCCTTAGCTTCTGTTGAAACGATTTGACCCCGCATTTTATAGGTATCACATGTTGAATGATACGGGTGTCAACATTTTTATATAATCATACATCCACGAAAAAAATATTACTACCTTTTAAACAAATTAATTAAGGCTCGTCTCTCTGCAAATGAACAACAAGCCTCTATGGGAGTGTGACATTGAAACTTTAATAATATAGTTAAAGTAGAGATCGCAAGTCATGAATTTGAGGCTTAACATGAGTTCTATTGACGCAACCAACGATCAAAAGAAAACTTAAGTTCTGATTTGGTAGGTTATTTTTTTCCTAAGTCTCAAGGAAACTCTAGACTGGTAAGAAAAGAGAAAAAATCTAAGAGGAGTATGAGCAAAGGGCGATGGACAAACCAATATATAGGGTCTCCAAAAAATTTGGCGTTGTTTGAGTTGCTACAACAATTGGTGATACAAAGGTAGAACCTCAGAGTCTATGTTTGACCTTTTTTTAATATGAAGTATTACCTTGTGGAAGTATTGTTCTAAACTTCTAAGTCTGGCTAATGTCATCAGGTAACACTTTGTTATTTATTGCAGCCACCTTACTACTTTGACTTGGATTACTTTGAAACACTTTATCAATTTATACATGACAAAAATGACTTCAATAGGGAAGTCGGATAATATTGCATGGGCTGAAAAGTTTTGGGATGGTAGTGGGTCTCTGGTGTTGCTCCATTGTTAGCAGGCCTGTTCAGTACCCTGACAAAGTCACTTCAAGAATTCACAAACATTTCTTTGCTTCCAGTAGGACTTTTCAATACCCTGACAGATTCGCCTACATCACCTCTTTGCTTAGGAATCCTTTCTCAAGTGTTTACCCTTTTATTCAATTTTATTATTTGTATGTTCACATTCTCATCATTTACTATAAATTAATTTTCCAAGGCGGTTGAGAGATCCTCACTTATTTCACATGCAAGAGAGTTTTTCTTTTTTCTTTTTCGGAGACTTTATTTATTCTTCCAAAAATAGTTTCCCATTACAAATTTTCTCATTTTCCCTTCTTGAGTTACTAGGTTTAATATTTTTAACACACATTTTGAATCTGAAAGACAAATCAAAGGTAAAGATCTTACTATATATGTATAGGGTATTTCAGCTAATAAGGGTTTCCTACATAACCCAATCCTTATTTTCTTGTAAGGTTCGACTTATAAAGTGTTCAAGGTCAAACATGGTCAACAATTAACCAATGGTGTAATATCTATTACAACTTTGCAGAATACATTCGTCTTATGATAAAGTCCCAAAAATCTTATTCAGATGTAAGGTATTTATTTATATACCAGAGGCCACTCAAAATAAAAATAAAAATAAAAGGAAATGCATGGAACTAAATGATACAAAGAACTAAAAGCAGGAAAGACAAGAATAAAATATGTACAAGGGTGAATAGGTAGATACGAGTGCTGCTAAGTGAAATAGAATTTAGATCTTATACATTTATAGGAAGAGGTTCAGTCTTCCCATCTGGGGTTTAGAGGATATAGGTATGTTGACCAAGTTTCTCTTTAACTTGAAAAGGTCCAGTCTGCAGGGATTGAAATTTGGTATGCTTACCTTATCCTCATGGGATTTATTCCATTTCAGGACAAGGTCGCCTCTATTAAACTCATTACTCCATGTAGATTTCTTATCAAACCATCTCTTAATTTGAATCTAGTGTAAACATAACTTTTCCTTAGCCTTCTACCTCTCTTCCTAAATTTTAAGCAAGGTATCAATCTTATTTTCATGGTGGGACAAGGTGTACCTAGGGATTATGTGTTTTTTTTTCTAATTTAGAATATTTCTATTATATTATACAGGGAAAAAAATTACATATCTCTTCCTCCATAATCGGCAAGCAAGTTTCGGAGGGAAGTATCAAGAGTTTGAAATCAAAATACAGACTGCCCCAAATGGGGAAACCAGTCCACAAGTATCACAAGTTAAGAGTACTCAGAATGGGAAACCAGCATACATAGTCTTAAAACTGAAACAGAAACATAACAGCAAAGGATTCCATAACATGTTCAAACTAGAGAACGCTATGAGGAAACTGATATGAGAGAAGAGCACCCAGCAATTGAAATTAGGGTATACGTTCATTCTTCTTACTGAGGTTGGGGTCTTCCTCCTCGATCCTGCAAACGTAGAAGGATTCATCATCCTCCTTACTCAGTGCGTGGATAGGAGCCTGAAGCCATCGCGACACTTGAGCCTCTGGCTGGTTGGAGGCAGCTGCAATCTGACTGGTGTTCTCTTCCTTGCCACTTGCGTCGCTGCTTGAGTTGTGTCCATCACTGGAGCCCGAATTGCTACTAGTGCAATGGCTACCACTGGAGGCGCTCTGCACTGGCAGAGATTTCATCTTGTGAAGCGTGAAGGACGGCTCAGATTGAATAGTGGACTTGCGTGGGCGCTTTTTGGGCCAAATGTTAGAGGAAGTGGGTGAGGGTACAGGGAGCTGAAAGGAAAGCTGAGCAGAGTGGTTGACGGGGTCGAGCCTACTCGGCTCCTCCCAACCTATAGTAATGTTTAAATCTCTGCCCAAGGCATTTGACAGAGATGGTCTAGAGGGGAGGTCTCGATTTCCAGCCCTTCGACACCGCATATGATGACGCCTAGGCATGAAAGGCAAAGAATCAGAGGCACCGGACAGGGAAGGGAAGCTCGACAGAGCAGGAGAGGAGCTGCCTCCACCTAAAAATGCCGAAGGATGGTTGTAATAGGACAGAGCAGGGCCAAGATCCGAGGTCTGCAAGGGAAGCCCAGAATTGAGCAGAGAAAGCTAAAAGTAGAGTCGAATGGAGGCTTGGGGAGCACGATAAACCGGCTTACTAACCATGGGAGCAGAACCGAGAGTTGTTAATGCTATGCAGCGGGAGAACGTTGTAATGAAGTTGGCGGGGAGCTAAATTAAGGAATACATGCGCAAGCATTTAATGTTGGGCGGGCGTCCATGTGCGGGCACGTGGGGAGGATAGCTACCTCTCCACATGGCACCCATGTGGCCCTTCCATTTACTGCATATCACCCGCATCTAGGAGTACCTCAGGATTATGTTATTTTGAGATGACCAGATACTATATTGGTATTCTCAATTGATGATTGAATGTTGATAAGACTTATAAACTTGAAGCTTGATATTTGATGTTAGAATTGAGATATCCAAGTCTTCAATGGACTCGATATGGAGATATCAATTCTAAAATTATATAGGAGGCTTCATGTTTCGAAGTCTTAATATAATTCAGTCAGCAATTGAGAATTACAACATAGTAACTCGTCTTCTCAACATAAAATCATTTCAAATTATTCAATATAAATATTCAAACATAGCACTTGTTCGCTTCCATACATTCAAATATTGGTGGTTTCTCAAGCATATCTTCATCAAAATGCAGATCAACAGTTTTAGATCTAAGATAAAAAAATTTATTGGTACAATTATTCATACCTATAATTGAGGAAGGGAATGTTAGACTATGAGTGCTTAAACAATCACAAAGCGTGAAAATACAATTTTCATTCTTAACTTGATGAGGTGTCGTGATGATCCATTTATGAGTTGTTAGTGTGATATATATCTAGATCTAGAATATATAGTGTTATCACCTAAAATGTGATCACCTAGCCAATTTTCACTATGTTGGTCGAAATACACCGTGTAGTATGGGTTTTACACATTAAAACCCACTTTCACCATAGGAAATAATTTATTGAACCATTTTACATAAATTATTTATGTTTAATAAATTTACCTGCATGAAAATAAGCAAGAAATTTATTTAATTTCATTTTAATTTCATATTTACCCATTTATTCGAAAATTAAAAATATTTTCATCCAGGTTTTTTGTTTCCATAGGAATAAATAAATAAATCATTATTTATTTATTATTCCTTAATCATTTCACTTTTTTCATGGAAATAATTTATTAAATCATTATTTAATAGTGATTTCTAACTCATTTGACCACTTCACCAGAAATAATTAACAAACCCAATTTTATTTATTAATTGTTTCACCCTCTTTTTTTAATTAACTCAATTAATCATTATTTTTTGAGTTAGTAAAATAAATAAATATTATTGAACATTTATGTAATCTTTTCCTCTCCTAAAAATAATAAAATACTCATAACAGTTATATCTTGATTTGCTCTACTAAATATTTTATTATTTGACCATGTCAATTCTAATCTAGCATTTGATTATAAATAGAGAGAATTTTTCTCCACCATTTTACCATGTCCATTTTTCATCGTTGAAATTTGACTTTAAACCATTTGAACTCTCCACTTGATTTCATCTCCCCATATTTGATCACTGCATACCAAGAAATGGAGAAGGCCACAACAATCAGCAGAAGAGGGATACAAAGGACCTTCCCACAGAGGAGGACATAGCGGCCCAGGTCACTATATTCTCTTCTAAAAGTGTTTCCATTTGTAATAAAAATTTCTTGTCTAATTGGGTTATGTCTTTTTTTATGTTATGGGTATGGAGTTGGGTTACACTTTTGGGCAAGAGATGGCACGTTTGGGTGGAAAAAACGATGGCTCAATCGAGCCATTTAAGCGCTCGATCGAGTTGTGCGAGGAACTATATAAATTAATTTGAGGTTATCTAGGAGCTTGATCGAGCCAGTGGATCGATCAATCCATGTTTTTGAAATTTCCTGCCAATACAACCTAGGCATGGAATTAAAAAAAGTGGCTCGATCAAGCCTTAAAGCTAGATCGAGTTATAGGCTAGTTCAAGCTTTAAAGCTAGATCGGGCCTTTATTTGACCACGTTAAGGGCTCGATCGAGGGTTTATTAAAATATTGATTGATCTATTTGAATTTTGAAATCAAACGCTTCATAGATTATTTTAAGCACTCGATCAAGCCTCTTAAGTCCTAAAATCTACAATTTTAGCACCCCTTCTGCAAAATTTCCTACAACACCATTTTTTACCCTTGCCGACTTGGGGATAAATTTTTCCTTAGGTGGCAGAGTTTATCACTTTGGATTCATGAGGGCATCCTCTATCAAATGGCATATGAGTGTGACATTTTCGAATTCATATTATATTTTTCATCTAATTTCTTTTAAGCATAATGTTTGAAATTTTTTTGAAATTTTTTAAAGAGGTTGAATAAAAAATCAGTATCATAAAATATACACAATGAAAAAAATTTATTTAAATAGTTCAAAACAACCTTACGTGAACACGTGTCTACAAGATGCAATTGAAATATTACTTTGCCATGTTCCAAAATAAATAAAAATATATATTTTTACATTAAAATATATATTCTGAATCAAATTTCATAGTGCTTATATGAATTTTAAAGGCTTCAATTCAATAAAAGAGGAAAAACTTGAAATTTCATCGCCACATTTGGACCAAAATTGTGACCCATCTTCATGCTTTCACCCTTATGTTTTCTTCCATATTTTATGAATACACAACATTTATTATTAAAAATTGTTAACTTTTTGTAGATTTTTGCATGAGACATTGTCATAGACACAACTAGGGTTTTAATATCCTCATTTTTTGTTAGCCTATTTAGATCACCAATATAAAAAGGATTTTTTGCTAACTCATTTTCAGAATTCTAGTTAACATCTATAATGTCAAATGATGTATTATAAATACACATGTTGAAATCAATACAGTACAACACATCGACTTAAATAATTTTCTACCACTTGCTTGATTGATATTTCTCAGAGCCCAATAGTTCTTAGGACTTGAATTAAGCTATGGTAATTTTACATAGCTTCTTAGTTTAAAAGTGATCTAATCCGTATCAAATCTATGACGTCCATTTATGATAATTGTTTCAGTATGCAGATGATAAATTGGAGAAGTGGTAGTGGCATACAAATTAAATATACAAAGTTTGAAACCCTACACACCCATATATTTATCAGCAATCTATTCAATCAATTATGTGGTTTGTTTTTTCTTTACATGTGGATTTTCATTTCTATGTTTGTGTCTTGCTAGAGAACTCGAATAAGACAGAGTGCACGTGGAAGTCTTGAAATTGTCCTATTAATTGAATGAAGGATTCCAAGAAATTACAAGTGATCGAGATTAAGACTGGTGATAATGAAGATCTTCTCTTGTTTCCAATAATCCACTTAGTTCATGAAAACAACTCACTCACAACAACTCAACACAAGCAAAAATCATGTATAGTGAGGGTACATCAATCAAATACTTCCATTAATATTCTATTCTCACATGGGTAATGTGCTATCTCTCATATCTATTCACTCTTTTCTTCAGAATCCATGTACTCGACTTATTTTCTCTGTTGACGCCCTTGCTTAGAGTTCATCATAGTGTTATTCTTGAGCACGAGTTGTAAATAGCTTCATCCTCTCTCTTTGGATTTTTTTTTTTTCAATAAAAGAAACACATGGATTTAATGCTAGCCTATAGAATCATTTTCAATTGTGATTCGCCACTTGCTTTTCTGTTCTGCTCTTGCCAAATTTTAACGTACTTTTTATATGTAAAATTACTTATTTTGGTTTATAGTGGATTAATTAAGACATAAGATTATAAGGGTATATATGAAAGTGAGAACCACATGATACTTATCACTATACTCAATTTTGGACCAAATATCTTGATCCAGGTGGCTCCAGAGACACACACAGGACAAAGAGGGTTGATGAAACCTCAAAAATCAAAGTGTCTGGATTTCTCTCGAAATAGATTCAAATTGAAGATTTCATCGCCATGATCACAACGGTGCAAACAACGCATCAATCCGAACTCAAATAAGAAAGTTAGAGCAGTTTCAAGTTTTGTTGAAGCAAGGGAAGTGGGGCCCATAGCATTCCACATGGCGTCCAAGTAGCACGTGGGACCCACATGGAAAGCCCCTCAATTGTTGACACATGGCGGTCCTCCATTGGCCCCTTTCCCTTGTAGAAAAATACAAAACAAAATGATATTTAATTTCCCACATAAAAACAAAAAAAATCATTAAAAAAATAACTATATATTAAATATAGTTATTAAACAATCAAAATAAATTTAAATATTATAAATTGTGATGTAACAAAAAACATATTAAATATGGTTAAATTCCATATTAAACAAAACCTTCATTTTTGTTTTTGGGAGTCGTTAATATATGGAGATATGAATTCCATATATTATATAGTTTCAAAAAACTATATTAAAACTAAAATTGGGTTTTAAAAAAATATTTGGACTCAATGGGATTTGAACTCAAAAACTCCCATCAACAACTATCTTAATATGATTATGCCAACCAATGTGCCAACCAATGTGCCAACCTCACACTTTGTCTTATTCATTCTCACACTTTATTATAAAATGTCATTCAAATGGTTCAAGGAAACCATGGAGAATGATGGAGAATACACGAGAGATGAGGGCACAGGGGGGCCAATCAAGTCGTGAGCAAGTAGAAGCCAGGTCAAACTGCAGACAGACATGCATTTTGAGGCAAGATGGTGCATGCAGTTCGAGGTAATATTTTTTGATGCCAAAGGAATATTTTGATCTCAAAGAGGTAAAATTTTCATAATGTATTAAACTTTATATGCATTTTAACTAGAATTTCGCAAGGAACACAATGGTGTGCCAAAATTTTTCCTTTTGAGCAGCACTTTTTTAGATTCCCTGTGGAGGAGAATCTTTAGTAATCTTCAGGGAATCTTTCAGATTCCTTAGAGGCCGAAATTCGTCGATGTCAGAATGAGGTCAACCTTATACTCATTCTTCTCAGAATTTCGCAAGGATCTCAATGGTGAGATCAGATTCCTGTTTTGAGTTGCAGATTTCCAGATTACATGTGGAGCAGCATCTTTGAGGAATTTAGGGGGAATCTAAAATATTCCCTAAGGCCTAGATTTTCACTTTGTCAAAATTCAGAAAATTGACAGTCGATCATACACCTCTCAGCGACAGGAGTTCAACGATGTAGTCAGATTTTCCATCTGAGCCTTATGCTTTTTTGACCACTTTTCAAAGTGGAGTTGCAGGTGTCAGCATTCAATGTGTGAGCAGTCGACTTCAGGATATTTGATGCCACGAGATTGATGGTATAGTCAGATCCAGTATTTTATCATCCTTTTCTTCAGATAGCTCCAGGATGTGAGGTATATCCAATGTGATCATGTACTTCTTTATCTCTTTTCTATGATATGCATTGTGTTGTGTAGATCCCTATAGATGTTTGATGTGGGATCTTGTTTTGTTCTTGATGTGAGATGTAATTTCTATCATGGATTGTTTTATGTTGTTTGAGATCCCTTTTTGTCATGTTGGCGGGATACTCATTGTCACATGTATGTTTGATTGAGATCCCTTTGTTTCCATGCTGGCGAGATACTCATAGTCATTATGTGTCAGTTATTTTCATACTGATAGGAGTCCTTTTAGTGGATGAGAGTTCTTGTAGTGGAACATCTCGTGGAGAGGTTCATCCACTCCTGCATGAGGGAATTTTCCGTATGACAGAGAAAACACCATCCATGTACATCATCACTCTTTCCAGCACTTAATGCAGTGGCCTACACCATCTTGACACTGAGGCCCAGAGACGTAGTCCCTCCTCGACGAACTCCATTATCAATCTCATGTTGCTAGTACTTATTGTGTTCCTCTTCTTTACATCATGTAGATGTTCGTTTATGTTCATTAACACTTTTATTAAATGCAAGTCCAACACATTAGCCGAAGTAAAAGGTCTTGGTTAAAAGGGTAGCAGAGATTTACCTGGATCAAGTGGTATCAGAGCGGTCTTCTTGCTCATTGGATTGCATGCATGAACCATTAAACGTTCATTGAGTTGAGCAATGGAGAATGTCGGAGACATGTGTGAGACCATGCTCAGGGTGTTCGAGAAAGCGAACATGTTGTACGAAGCTTATGAGAAACAAGCAACAGACAATGTTGAATTGAAGACGCTCCTACAGGAAGAGAAGGAGAACAAACATCGATTGCAGCTTCAGTTGCAAGCCACGACAAAGACGTTGGAAGAATTGAAGCACAACAATGAAAGTCTTCAAGTAGATCATGATGCATTGAAGGCACTCCTACAGGAACAGGAGGAGAAGCACTGATTGTAGCTTCAGCTAGAAGCCACGACATAGGCCTTGGAGGAAGTGAAGCGCACCGAAATCTTAGAGAAGCCTTCTTCACATGTTTTAAAATTAGAAACTGAGGAAAACAGTGTTCATTTCCATTAGGGGAATTTTGAGGTCTAAAATGGGCCTCCTAAGAAAAATGTACAAAAAAATAAACTTTAAAACAACCAATAGGATTCAAGATGATGATGTCAACCATGGGGGATGATTTACCATTTTTTAAATAAAAGGGTAAAAATATTAAAAAATAATAAAATAATAAAACTACTTTTTCAACTCGTATTTTCAACTTATCTCCCAAAAATTTTACTCAAATTTTGAGTGGGAGTACTCGTTGGATGCAAAATTTAATTCCTCATCCAAGGAGTACCCATGTTGCATACTTTCGATGAACTCTACTACACGAAAAATGAGAAATACATAAAAAACGTGATTGTAATCACGTTTTTTTATGTATTTCTCATTTTTCGTGTAGTAGGACCCATTGAAAGTATGCAACATGGGTACTCCTTGGATGGGGAATTAAATTTCGCATCCAACGAGTACTCCCGCTCGAAATTTGAGTAAAAACTTTGGGAGATAAGTTGAAAATATGAGTTGAAAAAGTAGTTTTTTCATTTTTCCCTCTAAAATTTGATGATGTCATCAAATCTTATTTGATTTTTTCCACTATTATTTTATAATTTCCTTAGGAGGCCCATTTTAGACCTCAAAATGCCCCTAATTTCTTCAATTTGTTCACATAATATCATTTCTGTTGGAAGTGTGCAGATCCCCATTTGAGACTCCTTACCAAGATGGTGTACAAAGGAGGAGGACTTGGGATTCATGGCCAAGGCATAAATCAACCATTGGAGGTTGTGTAGAGACCTCGCTATGCAGGTTTGGGATACACTGAAGAAGGATGTTCGAAGGACATCAAAAGAAAATAGACATTGTTGAACTTACCAGGGAAGATGATTGATGGGAACACTTCACTATGATTCCATGGAAGTGCATGGTGCAGTGAAAGATTTGAGGCAAGCTATCATCACCATGATCACACAAGAGACCACCAGGGAAGGTATAAAAAGTCTCACTATTCTAGAGTTCATTTTGAATATAAAAATGTTTCTAATCATGGCATCAAAAAACTTGTAATTTTTGTAGTTTACATAACCATGTTATTTCTAAGTGTTGGAAAATAATGGCATCACAAAGGAGGATGAGGCATGGAAAGCCTCCCCCACAGCAAAAAAAGAAACTGGTTAAGAAGTTTTGGAGGAAGAAGACCTTTTGCAGCCAGTGCAACCAAAGTGGCTATCAAAGAGCCACGTTTTCGAGGCCCCATCCAGAGCAGCACCTAAAGGACAAATCGTCGGTGCGTGAACTGGTTGAAGCAATTGTTCAACAAGCCAACGTGCCACAGGGAGATGATACATTCACTTTGACAAGTGAGAGATGGTTTTTCTAGATTGTTTTTCTAGATATGTTAGTTTTTCATGGTCGTGTTTGTAAATCATATGTTTCATTTTTAATTGTAAAAGTGATGATGTGTTTTTCCATCGCTTGTTAAGAAGAAATGATATTTTGGCCCTGTTTTATAAATCGTGTGATGCATTTCTTTCATGTAAAGGGATGAGGTGTTTTCCATCACTTCGAAATGAAACGATGATGTTTTTGGTCTTGCAATGATAGTTGGGGTGTGATTTCCATTTGATGTAAACTTGACCACCGAGTATTTAAACTCGTGGCAAGTATGGAATGCTTGGGTCATAGTATTTGAGCATGTAACTTGCGAGAGACTATAATATAGGTTTGCATAGGATGTAGGTGTCAATTCATTGCTTATGGCTTCGAAGGAAAAACGTGAAGTAGAAGGAAGGGAGACCCTTTTCAGGACACTTATGGTGCAAACATTGTACATAGCAGTTGCAGATTATTATTGATGCTTTTGGAGGACCAAAAGCTCCTCAGTGGGGAGGAATGATCTAGGTGGCTCTAGAGACACACACAGGACAAAGAGGGCTAATGAAATCCCAAAAATAAAAGTGTTCAGATTTCTCTCGAACTAGATTCAAGTTTAAGAGTTCGTTGCCCTGATCGCAACGAAGTGAACAATGCGTCAATCCGAGCTCGTATAAGAAAGTTAGAGCAGTTTGAAGTTTTGTTAAGGCAAGGGAAGTGGGGCCCAAAACATGCCACATGGCGTCCCAATAAGCACTTGGGACCCACATGGAAAGCCCCTCAGTTGTTGACACATGGCGCTCCTCCATTGGCCCCTTGCCCCTGTAGAAAAAGACAAAACAAAATGATATTTAATTTCCCACATAAAAACAAAAAAAAAAAATTAAAAAAAATAACTATATATTAAATATAGTTAGTAAACAATCAAACTCAATTTAAATATAGTAAATTGTTATGTAACAAAAATCATATTAAATAAGGTTAAATTCCATATTAAACAAAACCTCCATTTTCGTTTTTGGGAGTCGTTACAATATGGAGATACGAATTCCATATATTATATAGTTTAAAAAACCTATATTAAAACTAAAATTGGGTTTTAAAACAATATTTGGACTCAATGGGATTTGAACTCAAAACCTCCCAACAACAACTATATTAATATTATTATGCCAGCCAATGTGCCAACATCACACATTGTCATATTCATTCTCACATTTTATTATAAAATGTCATTCAAATGGTTCAAGGAAACCATGGAGAATGATGGTGAATACATGAGAGATGAGGGCACAAGGAGGCAAATGGAGCCACAAGCAAAGAGAAGGTAGGTCAGACGACATACCTTTATGTCGTCTGACCTACCTTCTCTTTGCTTGTGGCTCCAACACATTATCCGAAGTAAAAGGTATTGGTTAAAAGGGTAACAGAGATTTACCGGGATCATATCTACATCAAATATATTGGTTCATAGGTTTCATGTAGAAAAACTAAAGGGAATTTTGATTAAAATACTCCCAAGTTTAAGCCACTATGAATAAATAGGTTGAATAAATTAGATATTGATTTGAAATGATGGATTTCTTGTACATCTAGAAAGGGAGTTTCAATCAAAGCCCTACATTTATACCTAGATATTTAATCAGTGAGGTATTTATAAGGGATATTTTTAGGTAGGGATTGATAACCAGTAGATACTTAGTGATAGGGAGGGAAAGGATGTATGCTGGAATCCCACAAAAAAATTAGAAATATGGGAATATACAAAGTTAAGATAAAGAATCTAACAACATAGGCTTATCAAATATATCTTTATTTCAAATAGGATTTAACATCAAGACCAAATGAATGTACTCATTTTGAGGTGCATGTGTAAAAATTTGGTAGGGAAATATAAGCTTATCAAAGGGAAAACATAATTTAACCTTCAAGGAATATCCTTTACCGTACCAAAAATCTTGAATGGTTCCATAGAAGCATCAGCGTTGGAAGGGCTAAAAGAATATGAAGCAAGATAATATTACTATGATGATTTAGAGAGGATTGAGAAGAGGGGGAAAAGAGAAAACCAATAAATACCATCATGAACCTTATTTATTTTGAAGTTCAAACATAGCTTCACCGGGAAACTTAATGAAGAAATTAGCAATGATATTGAAAATTTTACTGAGGAATGGAATGGAATAAGAAAAGATAGAAAATGACTAAGAGCCCAAAGGGAAAAATAAAAAGGGAACTAGAAAGAGAGAAATTTGATGCAATTAGACCAATCATGCTACCCTTAAAGGAATAAAAGAAGGCACAAGAATAAGTACAAACATTGAAAATAATATCCATCCCTAAGAATGAACCTAAGGTAAGTTAGTGGAGATAAGGACATGTAGAAAAGAAAGGGCCAAATAACAGAAGCAAGGGAAATCTCAAAGAAAATGCACATAAAAATTGTGGGGGAGGGGGGAGTGGGGTGACGACAGGGTAATTGACAAAAGGAAATTTTATGTGGCATTAAGAGTGTTGTAAAATATGTATATATAAATCCAACTAGATGATTATTATGCCTAGTTGGATTTATATTTGATTATTCCATTGATTAATGGTGATACAATGATGATGATATAATTTTTAATTTTATTTAAAGTAAATTTACATAGAATATTTAGATATAGACATTATTCGTGAATTTAATAGTCAACAAGAATAACATGTGGATTTATGGAATCAAGTACCAAAAATTACGCAAAAGGAATCACAAGGAAACAAATGCAAAGATAGTGTAAGGGAAAAGGGGAAAATGGGTTTTCTTTTCATGGGGACTTGGATGAAATAACATCCATGACTAGTAAAAGTATAAGCACAAAAATTTTGCAACAAAAAGGAATAATATGAATTCAAATGGAATGTGAAAAGTTAAGGTAAGAAGAAATAATATGGATACAACAATGCATGCTTACTCAAAAATGTTTCAAGAGGTGCACAAACTTAACAAATAATTTTGTTCCATTGAATAAAACCATGGAAAAGAGGTGGAAAATGCAAGTTGGAAAGATAAACGTATGGATTCATGGAACACACTTAGCATAAGTTGAGGGGAAATCATAAAGGTAGATTAAAATTTATAAATAACAAACACTAGTGTTGAGGAATACACATAAACAATGGACGAGAATGCATGGAATGATGAAAAAGTAAATAATGTGGATGGAACATAAGAAAAAATACATTATTTTTTAGATGAAAAATGGAAGTTGTAGATAGAGGTAAGGATGAAAAGAGTGTTGGAAATACTGAGAGGGGGGTGAATCAATATTTCTTTTCAATTGTTATTTTTTACTAGTTAGATTCTTCACAATTAAAAACAGAGAAGTGTATAATAATAATATTATTAAGTATCAAGAAGAACTTCAATCCTTTTCAAATAATTGAGTGCAATAATTATGTGAGGGCATCAACCCTTCAATGCTTCAGGCACCAACTTGTTGCCAAGAACCAACTTGGACTTTGATGAGGCTCCGACCTCTAGGGCTTTGACCCTATCTTCTTCAAGGAACCAACCTTGTGTTTAGGAGCACCAACCCCTAGGAAACCAATCCTTTTGTCCTCTTTTAATAGAGAATGTGAATAATACTTACTTGAACATCCTTGACATATTTCTTCACCATTTAATCACTTCCAAAATTCTTCACTGTCCACTTGTGTTTATCATTGCACTTCAATTAATCCATCAATGTTGTTGGCTTCATTTTCCAAGAGGAGAAATAGTATGAACCACAGAGTCAATGAGGAGATACAATCCAATGGAATGTCTAAGCCAAAGGAAGTAATACTTATGTGTTCACCGAGCCAAGGTAAGTAATTTTGTTGCACCAAATGTATTCTTGAGTCACGAACCACTGGGAGATCCAAGCCTCCTTTTGACGAGTCTGAAGTTGCTGCAATATACTATACTCTGAGAAAATAAGTTTGTTCCATTACAGGATTCAAGCTATAGGATTTCCATAGTCTGAGAATGAACATCAATCACTGAAAGGGCTGGGGTCTGCACTGTGTTAACAGGTCCGAGTTTCTGAAGTGGAATCCAAGCCTTTGTTCTGAAGTTTCTCACAATACCGAGCCCTTATGATATTGATCCTCAATCTTGTAGCTTTTGTGGAGGGGGAAGAGCTTCCAAATCAACCACACGTTGTCCCAACCAAGTCTGAATTGTATGTCTTCTACAGAAGTTGCCCTGTCCAAATAGATGGCATTGTTTGATACAAAAATGGACCTGCGGTGCTTAAAGATTGGGTTGTTCTTCTCCTTAAGGGTTCACGAGAGTTGAACCTTTTTCCTTTCTTTGTGCTATGTATTCTTCACCAAGAGCCCTGTCCAAAATGGAGGTTTGAACATGTATTTATAGATTTTGTTTTTTCTATGAGCTGAAGGGACACGTCAATTATACTGAGGCTGACATGAGAGACCTAGCACAGGTTGGCTCAAGGACAACATAATACCATGTACTTGAAAAATATATTTCTCCCAAACTATTTGGAATTTTTAGCCAATTAAGACCTCATATGAAAGATAAAATTATGCTCTAAATGATGATGAATGTTTCATTGAAATTTTTTTCCTCCAAGGTAGTGATTTTTTTTTTTAATGTGACTGGTCATTTACAGGTGCAGAAATACAGGTAGGGCAGAGTGTCTAGGGGTTCTTTATGGTTTTTAATCTCCATCATAGCCTTCTTTATCATAAGGTTACCATGCCATATTTATATGTGTCTTCATGTAGTCCTCCATCATCCATATGATCATCTAATCCTTCAGTATGGTCATTCATCATAATTCATCATCATCAAGCATCTTATTGCCATCAATGAAAACTTAGATTAACAATATCCCCCTTTGTCATTGAATGGAAATATTTTTCTTCTCTCCCCCTTTGACATCAATGGAAATGGGGTGCCAATGTGCTCCCCCTATCATGCTTCTCCCCCTATCATGTTGTTCCCCCCAACATGCTGCTTGATTTAATGTGATGCAAGATCAATGACCCCCATATTTATGCGAAGATACTCAAATGCTTCTCGTGGAAGGGGTTTTGTAAATATATATTCAATTTTCTCTTTTGTATTGACATATTCCAACTTGATATTTTTTTCAGCAACTTGTTCATGTAGAAATTGGTATTTGATTGGAATATGTTTGGTCTTTGAGTGCATCACCATATTATTTGAATACTGGTGGCACTAGTGTTGTCATAAAATATAGTGATTGGTTGCTTAGTTTCTATGTTGACATCCTCCAAAACTTCCTTCATCCATAGAATTTGTGTATAAAAATCAGCAACAGCTATATATTCGGCTTCAGCTGTAGAAAGAGATATAGATGATTTCTTTTTGCTGAGCAAAGGTACAAGACAATCTCCCATAAATAATGAATTTCCACTGGTACTTTTTCTATCATCCACGCTTCCAGCCCAATCAAAATCAGAGTAAGTTGTCAAAGTAAGAGTTGAGCTCTTAGGATACCAAAGACCAAAATTGGAAGTTCCTTTTATATATCTGAGAATTCTCTTCACAGTTTCTAGATGGGATTGTTTAGGACTTGACTGAAATCTTGCTACCATTCCCATTGCTTGCATAATATCTGGTCTTGTAGCATTTAATTATAGGAAAGCTCCAATTATTGACTCGTAAAGAGTCTCATCTATGAATGGGGTATCATCATCTTTACTTAATTTACAATCTGTGGTCATCGGTGTGCTCATGAGTGAAAAATCTTCCATCCCATATCTTTTGAGCATGTCTTTAAGATATTTTGCTTGAGATATAAACATGCTTGTAGAGGTTTGAGATATTTGTAGCCCAAGAAAGTAATAAAACTCACCGATCATTGACATTTCGAACCTTTTGTACATATTTAGAGCAAATTCATGGCTCATCTCATCATCGTTTCTAGCAAATATTAGATCACCAATGTATACAAGAGTGATCAAAAGTTTTTTGTTGTCCATATTCATGTAGCGATTGCTACCTGCTACTCCCTTTTTGAAACCTTATTGTTGCAAATAGTGATCCAAATTTGCATACCATGCTCTAGGGGCTTGTTTTAACACATACAAGACCTTTTTCAGCTTGCATACAAAGTCTTTCCCTTCGGCAAGATAAAATCCTTCTGGTTGCTCTATGTGAACTTCTTCATTAATTTTTCCATTTTACATCCATTTGATAAACCTTGAATCCTTTTGAGCAACTAAATGCCAAAAACATTATTATAGCCTCCAATAGATCTACTGGTGCAGAGGTTTCTTCGAAGTCAATTCCTTCAATTTGCGAGTGTCCTTTGCAAACAAGCCTAGCTTTATTCCTAATAATTTTTCCATCCTCATTCATCTTGTTTTTTAATACCCATTTTGTTCCAATTATATTCTTATCTTGTGGGAGAGGTACCAGCTCCCAAGTCTAATTATTTTTAATTTGATACCTATCTTCTTCCATGGCTTTTATCCAATGAGGATCTTTACTTGCTTGAGAAAAAAAATTAGGTTCTATTAAAGATAAGAGAGAAACATCATCTTTTCTTGGAGTGTTTGTTATCCTTATTCGAGTTTGAATTCCTTCATCTATATTCCTGATAATATGTTCTTCTGGATGATGTTTTTGAAGGACTTTGATCTTAGAAGGAGTTTGTGAAGGTTCACTTTGTGGTTCTTCATCTTTTCAGGTTCTTCTTCACTTTCTTCAAGGAAGGGCTCAACTTCATGATCTTCAATTTTCTTTTCTAGAATGCCTTCATCAACCTTCATGTTAATGCTTTCCACTATTTTCCATAGATTATTGTTGTAAAATTTGTAAGCTTTTATCCTTGTGGAATATCCAAGAAATATTCCTTCGTCAACCCGAGAATCAAATTTTCCTGGCGAGTCATCATTGATTTTTATGAAACATTTGCTTCCAAAAATCCTAACAAATCAGCTACTAGTAACATTGTCCTTGCCATTTCTTGAAGGGTTTGTTTTCTTATTTCAACTACTACATTTTGCTTGGGATTCCTAGCAGCGGAGAGTTCTCTTTCGATTCCATGTTCTTTACAAAATTCATCAAATTATTTTAAGGTGAACTCTCCTCCTCTATCCGTTCTAAGACATTTAATCTTAGGATATTTCTCATTTTCAATGAGAGATTTGAGATTCTTAAAACATTCAAATGCTTCAGATTTATATTTTATGAAATATACCCACATCATTCCGGTATAGTCATCAACAAATAAAGCAAAGTACCTTTCACCATGAAGAGCTGGAGTCTAGTTGGCCCACACAGATCTGCATGAATGATCTCTAGAGGTTTTAATGTTGAAAATTCCTTAGTTTTGTGGTTGTTTCTAGTTTTCTTTCCATGCTGGCATGGGCCACATACAACTTGATCTAGCTTGAACATATTTGGATTGTCCCTTACTTCATTAATCTTACTGACATTGATCAATTTTTCAAAGCTTGTATGCCCCAATTGCTTGTTTCATAACCAAATTTCATCTATTTGACTCAAATAACATTTATCTCCTTGGATTTTTCTTAGAATGTAAACGTTATCTGGTGTTCTTACTCCTTTTGGCACAAGTTCTCCTGAGGATGAGTCTCTTATTTCACAATTATTTGTACTAAAGACAACATTATGTCCTTGGTCACAAATTTGGCTAACACTTAAAATACTGTGTTTCAGCCCTTCTACCAGCAAAGTATTTTCACCCTTTCCTTGCCCATTAATGAGAGTAGTTGTTCCTTTTCCAGTGATCTTAGCATATCCACTTCCAATGGATACATTTCCGTTATTTTTTTTCATCGAGAAAAACTTATATTGGTCACCTATAATATGTATTGAGCATCCACTATCCACGAACCAATGATTCTCATCACTATGAGCACACAAAGCTAGGCCACATTTATCTGTATTGAGATTCACCTTTTTAGCTTCCTCCTCTTTCAGTGGGCTATTTTTCTCATTATGACCATAATTATTACATGATGAGCAAGTTTGATCACACTTAGCCAAGGGATCAAAATAATTGTAATTCTTGATTTGTCCTTGATCTTTAGGACCACATGGTTTGTTTGTTTGATTTTTCAATCTTGGTGCTTCATTTTTATGAGCCTTGCAATTCTTAGCTTGATGACCAAAGTTTTTACAATAGTAACAATGCCCAAGAAAGATAGTTTGGTACCTGTTGTAAGAGCCATAACTTGAATCAACATTCTTCCTTGGAATTGTTATTCCTTCATTTTTTCATATGGGCCTGTGTTCTTGGCCAGATATCTTTTCCTCTTTTGGATGGCAAGAAAGTACACTAGCATAACTCCTTGCATTATCCTTAGTACTTGATGATTCTCCTTTGAAACCAATCCCAAATTTTTCATATTGAGGTTTTTGAGTATTAAGGATGTTATCAAGTGTTTGAGAGCTTTGCCAACTCCTTTTGACTTTCTCCAACTCCTTCCTTAGAGATACTATTTCATCTTCACGTTTTTCACAGATATCTTCCTTTTCCTTTAGCTTATTGTTCAAGAAGTCTTCCCTTCTTTTTTATTCCTCTTTTTCTATTTTGAGGGAAACAATCTTCTTTCATAAATTTTCATTCTCTTCAATGGCACTTATCAGTAATTTATCCATATTTACTTCGCCTTCTAGTTTTGAATCATCATCATTTGTGAATGCCATGAATAACACTTCTTTGCTTCCAACATAGTCATTTTCTTCACCTGATTCATCATCTCCTTTATTGTGATGAGGGAAATTTCTAGATTATTTCTTTTTGATGACTATAAATTCATCTTCATCGAACTCGTCGTGATTGGAGAATAATTTTTTCTTATTAAACTCTTTCTTTGTGTATGCCATCCTTTTAGAATCCTCCTCATCATCACTATCAAGTTTTTGAGGGCATTTTGCAGCATAATGACCTATTATTCCACATTTGAAAAAAATAAGAGGGTACTTTCCTTTTAGCTTAGATACCTTCTTTAGTCTTTTTAAAAATTGAGCTAATTCGGTTTCAGCATCAGAGTCATCAATGTTGTTATTCCATCATTTTCATCTTTTTGTTGATTTTGAGGCTTTGAATGTTGCTTCTTTGGAATTTGGAATTCATTTCCTCATTTCATAAGAAATGAGGATTCCATGAATTTCATCCATATTGAGATTATCTAGATCCTTAATTTCTTCTATGGCACTTTATTTGGATTCAAACCTGTCAAGAAGAGATCTTAGGATTTTTTGAACAATAGTGCTTTCATCAACATTTTCTCCTAGCCCTTAAGAGAGTTAACCACTTCAGCTACTCGAAGGAAGTATGATGAAATATCTTCTTCATCATCCATTTTCATATTCTCAAATTGACTTCTATAAGTTTGAAGCTTTGCCTTCTTAACTTTGGAGTCCCCATCATATAGGGCAATCAACTTATCCCATACTTCTTTGGCCGAGTCACAATTCATGACTTTTGTGAATTCAGAATCAGTGATTCCACTAGTGATGGGATTTAAATATTTGGCATTAGAAATGTAGGCTTTCCTTTCTTCTAGATCATTTGGAAGAGTGGAGGGAGCTTTGTACCCATTCAAAACAGAATTCCATAATTCGGGACCAAGGGACATTAAATAGTAGGACAACCTCTTCTTTCAAAAACCAAAATTTGTTCCATCAAAGATAGCAGCTTCCCTATTGCTTATATGTTCTTCATTGTGTCTAAGAATCCTTCTTCCATCTTTTAGGTTGATAATGAAGAAGTTGGCTCTGACTCCAATTGTTGGAAATACTAAGAGGGGGGTGAATCAATATTTATTTTCAATTTTTGTTTTTAAATAGTTAGATTCTTCACAATTAAAAGCAAAGAAGTGTATAATAATAATATTATTAAGGATCAAGAAGAACTTCAATTATTTTTCAAATAATTGAGTACAATAATTATGTGAGGGCACCAACCCTTCAATGCTTCAGGCACCAACCTGTTGCCAAGCACCAACTTGGACTTTGATGTGGCTCCGACCTCTAGGTTTTTGACCCTATCTTCTTCAAGGCACCAACCTTGTGTTTAGGAGCACCAACACCTAGGACACCAATCCTTTTTTCTTCTTTTAATAGAGAATGTGAATAGTAATTACTTGAACATCCTTGATGTAATTATTCACCGTTTAATCACTTCCAAAATTCTTCACTGTTTACTTGTGTTTATCACTGCAATTCAATTAATCCATCAGTGTTGTTGTCTTCATTGCCCAAGAGGAGAAATATTCTAAACCACAGAGTCAATGAGGATATATGATCCAATGGAATGTCTGAGCCAAAGGAAGTAATACTTATGTGTTCACCGAGCCAAGGTAAGTAATGTTGTTGCACAAAATGTATGCTTGAATCACAAAACATTGGGAGATTCGAGCCTCCTTTTTACAAGTCTAAAGCTACTGCAATCTACTATAGTCTGAGAAAATAATTTTGTTTCATTACAGGATTCGAGCTATAGGAGTTCCACAGTCTGAGAATGAACAACAATCACTGAAAGGGCTGAGGTCTGCATTGTGTTAATAGGTCTGAATTTTTGAAGTTGAATCCAAGCCTCTGTTCTGAAGTTTCTCACAATACCGAGCCCTTATGAGATTGATATGCAGTCCTATAGATTTTGTGGAGGGGACAGAGCTCCCAAATCAACCACACGCTATCCCAACCAAGTACAAAGTGTATGTCTTCTATAGAAGTTTCCATATCTGAATAGATGACATTGTTTGATACAGAAATGGACCTGTGGTGGTTAAAGATTGGGTTTTTCTTCTCCTTAACGGTTCACGAGATGTGAACCTTTTTCATTTTTCTGTGCTATGACTTCTTCACCGAGCTTCCTGTCCAAAATCGAGGTTCGGACATGTATTTATAGAGTTTTTTTTTCTATTAGCTAAAGGGACACGTCAATTATACTGAGGCCTACATGAGAACCTAGCACAGGTCGGCTCAAGAACCAAATAAATACCCTTGACTTTAAAAACTATTTCTCCCAAACTATTTGGAATTTCAAGCCAAGTAAGAGCTCATATGAAAGCTAAAATTATGCTCCAAATTATGCTGAAGGTTTCATAGAAAAATTTTGCCTCCAAGGTAGTGAAAATTAATTTTTAATGTGACCCGTCATTTACAAGTGTAGAAATAGAGGTAGGACAGAATGTCTAGGGGTTCTTTATGGTTTTGATTCTCCATCATAGCCTTCTTTATCATAAGGTTACCATTCCATAGTGATATGTGTCTTCATGTAGTCCTCCATCATCCATATGATCATATAATCCTTCAGTATGGTCATTCATCATCATTCATCATCATCAAGCATCCTATTGCCATCAATGACAACTTAGATTAACAAAGAGTTGGGGAATGAAGAGTTAGTGATAAATAGTTAGAAGGGACCCATTATGAGAGTTATATATATTGAGTAAAAAAACAAAGACAACAAATTGATGAGTTGGGAGAGAAAGTGAGCCCAGAGAGTTGAGAGTGTAATTTTTAAGTTATGAACTCTATTAATTAATATCAATTAGAGAAAAATCACCTATAATTCTATGTACTAGTTTTGAATGTGCTTGTAAAATTGTTCATTTGAATAGCACTATTTCTAAGACCACTAACTTGTACTCTAGGCCATTGCACATAGAAGTTGGTGATTTAGGAGGACTGCATCCAAATTTCATCAAATCCCTTTTCCAAGTAAACCTCTTAAGATAATATATGGTCTAGTAAAGATGAAACAAGATCTTTCATAATAAGCACAGAAAGAAGGGGATTGATTGCTAGTTGTAGTAATTGCACCAAATGTCATTCAATTTAAGAATAAATGAAAGAAAAACAAAAGAATAGAATAAACATAAGTATAGAAATTTAAAATGTGTATTTAGTAAACCATGAAATATGAACTAAAATACATTAAAATAAATCCTTGACTTGTCATGCCTCATAAACATGATTAATACCCCTACACACATATTCACTTCTTGCATTCATATTCATATTGCGCACATATTGTTTGGAAGAGAGTTTCTAATTATTTCATAATGTAACACCTCAACTTACCTTACACATTGTCTAGTTTATGTGGCATAATGGCACATAGGTTATTTTTATGATTCACATGGACTCCTATGTATGTGTGTGTTCTATTATACAATATTGAACTTATTTATCATTTCATCCCACACTAGCACATTTGGTGATTGGAGAGAGTATATGACATCTTTGATTTTCCATCCCTTTTTTTAATGTCTAATTTTGAGTCTACTATGATGAATCAATTTTTTATATTTGGAGTTTAGTGTGTATTTATGTACAGAATTGAGCCTTGGGATATTAGGTGATTGATGTCTAAAATTTAATACAAATGAAATTTAGTTAGAGGAAATTTTAACTTAAAATTGGTCTTCTCAAGAAGAATCAATAAATTAATAAAAAATGTCATATAGACATTTTTTTAATATTGCTTTACTTTTATCTATGTTCCACCATATATTTTAGCACGAGATTTAATAAACAAATTTAATATATTATTTCTAAAATTTTCCTTTTATTGAAATCCCTTGGGGCATATTTAATTGTTTTTTAACTAATTAACTATAAGTGTCTATATTTATATGTTATATTTAATCATTTTTTGGGTGTCTTTTTGGGGCATGCTTATTAATGTCAAATGGGAATGCATTTTTATTTATATTATTCCACTAATATCAATATTTACATTACATTAATAACTTTTTCGATATTCTAATTCATATGGGTAAGTTAGATAACTAATAGTAATAAAATATTTCATGAATACCCAAATTAATAATAAATTATTTTACAGATACCCAAATTAATAATAAAATATTTCATGGATATTCAAATTAAATAATTTAAAATTACTTAAGACATGTATCTCTTTTTAAATTTAAAGGATTTTGATTTGTTTACATATTATGACATAGAAATTTAGGTGAAAATTTCATGGGCACTTTTAGGCTAAAATTTCCTCTAATTAGTAAATAAGAATAATGAGGAGAAATGCATGTGTTATGACACAAGTAAATATGAGGAAAATCGTGAATAATAATTAGAAAGTATAGAGTTGTCTCCTTCACTCTACAAAAATATGGATAATGAGTCATAGGAGACATTTAAATAGTACCCAAATGTGGGTAGATTACTACTAATGTAACATCCCCCGTAAATATCGTGGAAAAATAAATAAGGTTAGAAAAGTTTGCAGAATTCACCAACATGTAATTTTGTGAATTACTATTCCATATTCCTTCATTGACCATTATTTACCAACATGTAACTTTCGGAATTACTATTCCATATTCCTTCATTGACCATTAGATAAAATCTTCATCATTACATAGAGCAACTATAGTAAAGGAATAGTAAGTTAGATAACATAGCATCCACTGTTATAACATATTATCATAAACTTCATTATGTAACCTTGCATCATTTCCATGATTATTTTAACTAGGTTAGTTAATAACATAATTTATAATGTAAATGTCACATCATGCAAGGAATCAACCTCATTAGAATGCCACAATAGGAAAACACATAATTGGACACTGATATACCCTAGAAACCTTTAGGTAAAACCAGCAAACATTTAATTTTTATTAAACACACGTGAGGGTGTTTACCCCTCACACAATGGTTGTAAGGGATTCCATCCCTTAATCATTGTCATAAAATCTTACAAAGAAATATCATCTTAAATATAACATAACTAGCTAGAAGATATTACATTAATCATAATACCATTTACCCACAAATCCTCTAACATTATGTCTTTATGAACTAGTTGTTTCCATCAGTGGATTATCTTATAGTTGACATTCCTTCAATCCGCATGGACCACAAGTTCATTGTCTTCCATAATGTTAAAAATAATCTATCTTTTGCATAAGTCACAATATTTTCCTACAACTGCTACTGTCAGCAAACTTTGATATCATGATTATATCAAATATTAATCAAACCAATAATAAATCTTTATTAGTCATGCTTCAACATCTACTCGCGTGCATACATAAAATGTAAACGAGACATGTATCCTTTAACAACACTACACATGCATTAATTAAAATCAAATAACGATAAAAACATGTATATTTATTTTTACATGTGTACAATTATGACACATGTCTTTCCATCCATAACTTGCATGTGTAAGTTAAAATACATAAAAAATATGCTCACTTTTCCCTACTTCACATATATCATGAGAATGGAAACAACTACATTATACTTACACCCACAAAACACAATAATGTTAAAGAACCTATGGTTATTACCCTTTCTTCTCATAATAAAATGGAAAATATTTACAAAAATACCACATTAACTATTATTCTGCTCGCACAAACACACATTTGTTTCCAAAATAAAACCACTACAACTATCCATATTCTTTTAAAGGATGCTAGCACATTAGCTACGATCTTTTTGCATGTAATTATATACACTTTATTCAAAAGAAACTAGCCCTTCATCTATTTTCTGTGTGTATGCAATTGTGTATTATTTTCCAAAATAATTAATACAATATATTTTATTCTTATGCATATGAATGCATGCTATTTTCCAAAAGAAAACTAATGTATTAGATACTATTATTGTGCATGAAAATGCATGTTCTTTTCCAAAAGAGATCTATTCACAATAGTTATTATACATGCAAATGCATGTTCTTTTCTAAAATAAACTTAACATATAGTTATCATTTCTTGCATGCAACTATATGTACGTTTTCCAGAAACCTAACACAATGGAGCATGCAATTACATATAAATCAATAGTTGTTCTTTCCATGCATGCAAAACTTATTTCATTTTCAAGAAACTATCACAATTAGCTATTATTTTCATGCATGCAAAACATATTTATTCCTATGGAATTCTACCGTAATTTTCTATTCTTTTGTGTAAACAAATACATACTTATTTACCAAAAAGAAATTATCACAATAACTATTGTTTCCATGCATGAAGATACTTATTCTTTTTCATAATAGCTATAGTTTTTTGTGCATAAAGACACTTATTCTTTTCCAAGTAAATTTAGCACAACAAATGCATATTATTCTATAATAAAATCAACAAAAATACTTGGCGTGAGCTCTTCTGTAACATCCATAGACCCACGTGTTTACTTTTTTCATTCATGAAAATATTGTTAATTTAATGGAATTAGTTTTTCAAGATGTCGTTAGGGTTTTGTGCAGTTGGGATCTTGGTAACTAATTCAAGGAGGTTATTTTCCATCCTTCTTAGTTTTTAATACGGGGATGAGGGAGATATGTGGAGGGGGTTGAAGTGGGCCTGGACTCTCTGCCAAAATTCCATCTTGGAGCATGAACCTGACTTGACTTGTCAACAATAATGTTGAATCGAAAGGGAAGAGTCCACGTGAGAAGAGGAAGTGTTGTTGTTTTCTTTCTTCTAAGTATCGTTGTTTCTTTCAAAGAGTCGACTTGAGAAGAGGAGATGTTGTTGTTTTCCTTCTTCTAAGTATCGTTGTTTATTTCATTCGTAAGAGCCGAGAGTGGTTTGCTAAGAATTTTTTAGAGTATTCGTACTTCATGAAAACAGTTTTTGGAAATCTCATATGAGTACACACTCTTACCTTAACCTTTTCATATTAAATATGCATTTATACTGAGGGTAGAATTTGTTGCATTTTCCAATGTGTTATTAGCATTTGTCTTGATTTGGATACTTTGTATATATGAGATTTTCAAATTAATAGTAAATTATTGACATTTATTATTATACGACCAATGTAATATAAAATAGGCATTGAATTGCAACTATTAAGGCTTTTGAATTTTAAATTCAAAAATAAATATAGAGTAAAAGGTGGTTTGCTTAATATGTAAGATTGTGTATTTTCATACCAAAATTCCTTGCGCCATGATAGGTAGGCATGCATATGAATTTTTATGTAAAAGATAAATAACCATGTGATTTTATGGTAAAAGACAAACTTACAATGTAAGTTCTTGAAAAGATTGCTATTATGTTAATTTTTTAGAAATATATTGTTCTTAGAGATATACCATGGTAAAAGGTAGGCATGCATATGAATTTTTATGTAAAAGATAAATAACCATGTGATTTTATGGTAAAAGACAAACTTACAATGTAAGTTCTTGAAAAGATTGCTATTATGTTAATTTTTTAGAAATATATTGTTCTTAGAGATATACCATGGTAAAAGACAAACTTACGATGTAAGTTCTTGAAAAGATGGCTATCATGTTAATCTTTTAGAAATATATTATTCTTAGAGATATACCATGGTAAAAGACAAACTTACCATGCAAAGAAGAAACCATGTGAGTTCTTGCAAAGATTCCTATTATGTATCTTGAAAGCAGGGAAAATTTTAGGGACGAATTTTAGCCCAAAGGCGAATTTTAAGGGATTTTCAATTTTAATAGGGCGAATTTTTTATATAAAACCCATTTTCTATAGTTTAATAAAGTTAGCCCAATAAATATTTTAAAAATAATTAAATATTAAATATTAGCCCACCAAAAAAAAGGCGCATAAAACAGGAAAAATGAAATTCCCCCCGATTTTTTATGGTTGGAGCGGATTTCCATGGCATTTGCCTGGATTTACAGGGTCGAAAGGAGGGGTTAGAGTGATTCGCCCCATTTTTTCAATGGTTAGGAGAGGTGGCTGGACACCGATCTTCTTGCTAGCTGAGCAAGGCCGACCCTCTCTGGTCCGTTCGGTGTTAGGGCCCTCCCATAGTTCGTATATAGCAGAGATACACTTCGAAAGAGATGGTATTGGTGTTGTGGGAGATAACACTCGCCACAGCCTACGCGCTCGACCTCAAGCGCATGTACAAGCTCGCTCTCAGACTCCAACGCCGACTAATAACACAGAGGCACCCCGCTTTTCGCCAGTTTGTTCAATGGTATGCACCTTCCTTCCCTTTCTTGAATAGATAATCCATCAAAATCTTCATGATAGCTATGCATCATAAGCCTTCTTGAATTAGCCTTCGTTGTGGTCCTCAATGCTCAGGGTAAATAATTTCGCATCACAAATTTGCAGTCATAGTCTGCCCAATGTATGTCTAATTGCTGTAGGAAATGAAATATATATATCACAGAATGATGAAAATTCGCCATGAGGGTAGACTATACTGGGTTTGTTCAAATGTATTTGGTTGTCAAGGTTGAGATCCCATTTCCATTCATCCAGGCTGACATAACCAATGTAGTGATCAATGCTCAAGGTAAAGAATTTCACATCACAAATTTGCAGTCATAGTCTACCCTATGTATGTCTAATTTCTGTAGGAAATGAAATATACATATCACAGAATGATGAAAAGCCACCATGAGGGTAGACTATACTGGGTTTGTTCAAATGTATTTGGTTGTCAAGGTGGAGATCCCATTGCCATTAATCCATGCTGGCATAACCAATGTAGTAATCAAATAGAAGAGGGGATCGGGATCCTTGTGGGATTTTGCTGAAACTCAGCCAGTCATTACCAGCCATAAATTCCACCAAATTGTGGGCATAGTGGCAGTAAATCTGGTGTCAATATTGCAATATAAAACTCCTACCATTTAGATGTTAAACCTGGTGTCATTATTGCAGTTTAAAACTCCTGCCATTTAGCTATTATCTTTGCAAACTTATTTAAACTACCTAAATTGACATTAATTTGACATTTTACAGTGGGATTTATGATTTTCGACGCTCTTATGTAGTGATCCAAAATCATATTAGCAGAGGGAAGGACTCGTGAACATGGAAGGATTCAATATGGGCCATCGAAAAAACAAAAATGACCAGCAACATCTGCAAAAATGTATTATCATAGATTCTGACT
Source organism: Pinus albicaulis (assembly GCA_034641835.2). Taxonomy (NCBI): domain Eukaryota; kingdom Viridiplantae; phylum Streptophyta; class Pinopsida; order Pinales; family Pinaceae; genus Pinus; species Pinus albicaulis. The sequence goes on along the minus strand of CM076569.1, from coordinate 776,642,042 downwards.
AGGTAAGAAAATTGTTTACTGAATCAATTCTAATACACCATCTTCAATCATCAATCTCAAATGATACAATCAATTTTCCTCAACGCCAAAATCTCTGCATCAATGACAATACCAACAGAAACGCACCACCTAGCCAATTGCTTATGATGCCTACATGGTCTCAATCCCCCGCAACCCCCTATATAGGAGTCAAGCTCATCACTGCATTTCCTCACAATACCCTCATGGGTATGCCCGGCATAAATGCCTCATATCTGCTCTCAGACTCATTCACTGGAAGCCCTTTGGCATTTATAGATGGAACAGATATTACCCACTGGAGAACTTCATGTATATCGGCTTTAGCTGCATCATATCTTGCAAGACAAGATGCCCATGTTCTTGCCATGGTGGGTGCTGGTCAGATTTCCCCTTATTTAATAAGGGTGCATCTCTCTGTGAGACCCAGCTTGAAAAGAGTCATAATATGGAACAGAACCCCTTCCAAAGCCCAAGCCCTAGTTGAAAAACTTAGAGTGGGGTTGGGTTCTGTTGAGATTGTATGTGGGGGAGATGATCTGGATGCCATTATTGGGTCTGCAGATGTGATAAGTTGTGCCACAAGTTCAGAGTCTCCACTAATCCATGGTGCCTTTGTGAAGCCTGGGACTCACTTGGATCTTGTGGGATCCTTTGCTCCATCGATGAGGGAATGTCATGATGAAGCTCTTGCAAGGGCTAGAGTCTTTGTAGACTATGAGGCCGCATTAGAAGAGGCTGGAAAATTAATTGGGGCTTTTTGCAGAGGACTACTTCGGCCCAAGGATGTTGTGGGTACTCTGGCAGAGCTAGCGAGGGGTAGTAAGGGTGGGAGGAGTCGGGTAGAGGAGATTACAATATTCAAGTCTGTAGGTTCTACAATTGTTGATCTTGTTATTGCCCAGCTTATATATGAAAAACATCTTCAAAGCAGTTGTCAGTGAATCCCTGCAAAATTTCATGTATGCTAGTAGGATGTGCACATGTTTAAATGGCCAGTGTGGACCTCATAAACTGCAGTGAGAACATGGTGTGTAATAACTATCCAGTTGCATGTTAAATCGTGAGCTTCACAAGTTCAAAGTTAAAATCAAAATGTCAAATGTGGGAAGTGGTTTCAACTTTCAAGACAGAATAAACTCTAAAGCATGCCACCATTTACTGGAATATCAGATGTTTTCTGCAATCGTTGGCATGCATGATAAAATTCTTACCTCCAGAGCTGCAGCCCCTCCCCAAGATGAAAATTCTAGACAGGTATATTGGGACCTTAATAAACATGTGGAGATGATATGATCTTAAGACAGCTATATATATCTTAGCAATGGGGACGTAGCTGCAGCAAGCGGCTAATGGAGAAATGATTACCAAGACCCTGGGATAGTAGTACAGGACCTTTGGTTTCTATATTTGCCTGCTTGTATTGCCAGTTGGCTTTAACGGCTTGTGAAACAGTGCAGTTATAGTAGCTGAATTTTAATCTTTTTAAACTTAATAAAATCTTGGCATTTCCTCGCTGATTGCCATTCATATATTGCATTCTTTCTTTCTATCCATATGTAAATGTAATTTTTTCAGGCCTAATGTCACTGATTGAAGATTATTTACCTTGAGGCTTATATATGAAATTCAAATTTTGGTATAAATTCATGTTGTCATATTTTATCTAAGCATCGGTTGCATTTTCTTCTTGATAATTAGATAGATTTCAGTCCATCTGTATATGTTTGATGGGTTTTCCACTTACTCAAAATTGGTTAAAGTTACCTTGTGACTGCGTCAGAGTTGTAGAGTGACAACGACCAAGCACACACTGCCACCATGACTAGGAATTTTCAACAAGACAATGCTATATGGGCCATGTCAAATAGTTATACTATCTAAGCATCCATTGCATTTTATTCTTGATAATTAGATAGATCTCAGTCCTTGTATATATGTTTGATGGGTTTTTGCACTTGTGCCAAATTGGGTAAGTTGCCCTATAATTATTGTGTCAGAGTTACAAAGCAACAATGACCAAACATGCACTGCCACTACAACTTGGAATCTGTGACAAGACAGAGCCATATGCAACCATGTCAAATTTTTTACAACCTTCTGATCATGTAAAGAGTTTTGAACAGTATAAATGAAATTTCAGCTATGTACTTAGTGAGAAGATTATGATGGAAAACATAATGAAATGTTGTTGAAATTCCTGCATGGCATGTCTCTAGTTGTTTATTTTGTCATCATCATGCATTTTTCTTTATCATATTAACGAAGTTGTTAGATGGTCATAGATGCTCCCATATTATTGGTGTCTTTTGTTATTTTTTCCAAGGAAAACCTTGCGGGATCCCCTCCTCTTCCCTGAAGTATCTTGATGGAGGTTCACTCAACTATTAGCCACAATAGCAGCTAGTAATCCTGAGGGGCTCAACTGAATTTGAATTTTCCCTATGGCCTTCCTGTCTACAAGATGCCTTGGGTGCATGGGTGGATGGTTCAACCGATTGAGATAACTTTTAGGGCTTGTGTCTTTTATTAAGGTATGAACAATTTTGGTGTGATGAATGTCATGGCTTTTTTTTCTCTAATTCTAGGACATTTCCTTTGTAAGTCAGCTGGAAAGGTGTCACAGCCCCCTTTGCTGCCTTGGGGCTCCAAATTTAATGGGTAAAATGTCAGTAGTCAACAGTGTACTAGACCTCACACGTTAGTGATTCAAGGGCGAAATTATAAGCCAACAATATACCCTGGATAGATTGAATAATTTTTTAGGCTACTTCGGTCTATAATTTTGCCTTCTGCATAAAGTCAGGTTGAAGTTCTTTTGAATTGGATATATTCCGTTGTCGAGGACAGAAAGAGTTCAACCAGTACATAGTTGCAATATTAACAAATTATTTGTTTCTTAAATATGGACTAGTCCATTTCAATAGATGTTGTATGATCAACCACGGGAAAGAATTTGTCAGAGATGGAGACAAGATAATTAAATGATGCAGTCTCATTCAATACTATGTGGATTGAACAAGCCCATAGTTGATGACTTACAAACAAATAGAATGGAAGGTAAATAAATCACACAACGAGGTATGAAAGTTAATATCTTTGGCTGGAGCAAATGTAAATCTATTAATTTCCTTTTTTCAGATTAAAGATATGATGTAATACTCCAAATACATAGGCTGTAGAAGTTTAGAACATTATAAATAGTCCTAGATTTTACAAAATCAGATAAAGGGAGATGAAGTTTGGGAAAAATGACATTAATCTATTCTTAACAGGGTGAAAATCTGCAACTAGGCAGCCACTGCATTTCATTCCTTTAGCCAATTTATTGCCTAAAGTTCTAAAAGTGACCAAACAAAAATAGACTCCACAAAGAATTGGCATTTGGCTTCAGTGCCTTTTGAGGACAAAATGAACTGGATAATCGTTAGCAATGATTTACATGTCTTGTTTATTCGAGGGGAACCCACTTGAATATTGTTATAAGAGTAACATATTGAATTAGAGCAAGAAATGTTGTGCTAGTAACATTAGTAGTGATTTACTAATTTTGTGCCTATGTTTATGTTCACAAAGTTAATGTTTATTAGTAAAAGTTAAAATAGATTGAAAACTATTGTGAGTATTAAAGAAAATTATTCAATCAAATATAATTTATGTCTATTGCTTGCTGCACTGGATCAACGTTCCAGCAGTCCAACTACTGTTTTCATTTTGTATCCTGTCTACCCACAAGAATAACATCCATGGACAGAGTCTCCGACTCAATACTATGCTTCAAGATTCAATACAAGCATACTTGTTCTCAAAAGAAAATTCTAATCATTTGTAAGCATATTTATTTATAGCTTTCCCCTTAGAGCCTTACTCCCAGAATTGTAGCCAGTTTGAGACTACAAGATTTCTTACAAGCTGGTTAGAAAAATAAGAGCCTACGGTTCACATTCACAGGATCTCATCTCTACAAGTTCAGAGAAAGACTTTCATAGGAGCATGCGTTGGATAGCATGTATATATGTTGCAGAAAATCTCGAGTGGGTCCAAGTTCAAGGACATTTAGGATACCCCCTAATTTTAGGGGATATGAGACACAGGTTCCAACAGGGAATCAAATATAAAAGCCGAAAACAATGAAATTAAATCGTAAATATATTATTTACAAACATACCTACCCAATGAATATGTTGTCATATGGATAATGTTAGATCATTGATTATACTAGTAAATATCCAACTTTATTGCTAACAGCACTTGTGCCTGCTTAGCTTCAAGTTCTGTGATGCAAGGCTACAAGTTTCAAATTCCATGATGTGAGAATACAGGGCACTTAAGAGATTATCTTGAATGTCAAACAACTAAGTGCTGAAAACGTTTCCCCTGAGAAAATCCTTTTATAGAGGAAAAAAGCAATTCTTTGTTAAATTTATGAGCTTACCCTAATACAAATGTTTTTTTGTGCAGTTTTTACACTTTCTTGATCGCTTTTTTTGAAGGATTGGACAATCAACTCACAACATAGTCTTGGAGAGAAAAATCTCACTTGTGACATGAATAAATAACCCATGAGCATAGATAGATTTTCTATGAGTGGGTGTGGTAAGTTATTTATGAATGCTGGAAAGGAATGTAATTAATTTATTTAGTGTTCATAATCAATGGAATTGAAAGCACAAGTGGAATAAATAGAACCTTTTTCTGGTAGATAAAAACATCAAAATTCATATTCTATCGTGAAAAAAAAACTGTACAAATATCAGAGACATGCTACCAGAAGATGTACATGAACAAATTACAATAAAATTTGTACAAATATGAGAGATATGCCACCAGAAGATGTACGTCAAAAAATTACAATTTTACTCCTATCTACCTAGACACAAGGTTTGACATTCATTTCTATAACCTTTTCTCTAAGCCAAGTTTTACAATACAAACTTTATTGAGATAAGGCTAGTTTTTGTGACACACGGAATTTTATGATTTATACATATATACATTGTGTTTTTGCATCAATTTGTTGTAGACTTGAAGGAAAGGTATTTTTTCATGTTTTCCCCTTTCCTTTTGGGTTTCTTTGCATTCATCCAAGGGTCTATTGTTGATGGAGGTTATGGTGACTATCGTTTTTTGTCCAAGTTGGAAGGAGTCATTGTTTCCCCATTCTAAATACTGATTTTTTGATTCAGGATATCATTTCATTCAACCTGATGAGTTTTCAACTGTGACCACCTACAAAGAAAGGGAAGAAATTGAGTCCATATCCACATCACTACTGCTGGGGGGAGGGTTGGGCACCTTGGTGTTGCAATGCTTGATTGTATGGGCACTGCATTTGGAGATTTTTTAAGTTTTTTATTTTATGGTCGCCATTCTTTGGATTTCTTGTTTCTGATGTTTTTTGCCAGAGGGATTGGGGTTATTGGGCATGAATATTTCAATCCATTGACAAGTTTTGCATTGAAAAATTTTATTCTCATAATCCAAGACCTGTGACCACTAGTAGTCTCCACTTCTATACCATGATATCATATCGATATTTACCATTAGTAGTCTCCGCTTCTATACCATGATATGATATGATATGAGATGGTAGATCATTGCTTGGTCAACCTCTGGAAATATTCTTGTAGAGGCATTGATTCCTTTTTCAACTTGGCTAGGGTCAATTTTGAGAAATCTATTGAGAAAATTTCTGATCTTTTCCAGAGTTTTGTTGCACCACAAGTAAGCAAAGATATTTAGCACTGGAATTTAGGTTATGGAGATATACATGTTCGTCACTGGGTTGAACTCTAGGGACCATGGTTGGAGGAAAATACCAATGTTTCCCTAGAACCATGGACTTGTTTCCATGATTAGTCTTCAGTGTTCTGAGTTGTGCAAAAGGATAGTGAAAAAATCTATGCAGCAAAAGTTTGACATTGATATGTTGCCTAGTGGTATATGATGTGGTAAGTGTTGTAGAAGTTTCCATAGTGCATTATCAATTAGAACATTGTCTAGGTATTACTTGATGGTCTCATTAACCATTGGTGACTTCACCTTGAACTGTTCAAATTCAAATTCAAATGGTAATTTTGTAATAGCAAGGATGATGGAAAATTCAAATGCTTATGGAATACAATAAATGTCTACAGGAAATATGAGTTGTTCATTGAGAGGATAAAACAACATTCTAGCAATTTGCAGTGCAAGCATGTCAGATTGAAATCATTGGTGAAGTCAAACAATTTGTGATGGTTCAAAAAGTGGCAGTATGGATGAGACCCTTAACCAAAGTGTTGATATCAGCATGTGAACTTTTGGTTTTTTAAACATCTGAAAGTTTTGTGTCTGGTTTAGTTTTCTAGTAGCAGACTAGTACATATTTTAAATTTATGAAAACCAGTAATACAAAATTTTATGTCACCAAAAAATATGAGCGAAATTTCTCTTTTCAATAAATTCCTGCTGGATTTTAGAGAAATTTTACTGAAAAAAGCCACTGTAAAAGCCTTCAAAAATTCGGGTGAAAAAGATAAATTATATTATTGCTATTTAAATTTAAAAATAAAATATTTAAAAAAATAATTTTATCTAGGAAAAGTTTACAAATACATGAAAATTAATTTACAAATATATTTAAAAAATATTATAATTGTGAAATTATGACTTTGAGAGAGAGGAAAATATTGCCAACACAATTGGGTGGAAGAATTATGCCAAATTCAACAAGATTTTTTTTCTGATTGCAAATTCATCATAGCTAAATAGTTTCAATTTTGACTATGGAAATGGAGTTGGGTATAGAGTCCTCAATATGAGCATTAGACTTGATTTGCAAATTTATTAAAAAGAGCTTCATAAATTTTTTGGGGATGAAGATCCTACTATAAAGACAGATGTTAAAATATAGAATATTTAGAAGAAGATATCATTGATATAAGAGGATTAAAATATTGTTATTCTTTTTATAATCATGATTTTTTAAATATAAAATAATTATTGATTTCAAATTAATCTATATTTTTTCCATGGGTTTTGTATAGTTATTTCAAATGAATTTATAGTTTGTCCGTGGGTCTTGGATATATGGTGATTGTCCTTGATGTGGAGTAACTGACGGGTTCAATTCCCTGGGCTAATTCCCTTGGCCAATTGGAGTGATATATTGAACATGATGAAGATACAGTCTAAAGAAACTTAAAAAATAATAATAATAATCTATATTTTATTAAATAATTTAGTTACATTTATTTAGATTAACATTTTATTAATTTAATAAATAAATAACTATTAAATATCACATTTAAAAATAATTTAAAAAGTAAATATTAATTCAAAATTTAAAATTATCCACTTATTAATTAAAACAAATATATAAAAGGTTTGTGTCAAAATTTTGAAACTAGTATAACATATCAGTTAATCACTAAAGAAAAAGATGAGAGGGGTTTAAATTTTCAAAACTCTTTACAATATGTTGTACAAAATTATGTTTTCTTGGAAAACATATACATATATGTGTCATCTATCGAGGCGAAAAATTTTCTTAGATGCTCAAAAATAGTGGGAGTCCAATAAGAGTATTTGAATCTTATTTTTGATGGTGGAAATGGATTCACACTATTAAAACCCCGTGGGATACCCAACATCTTGAAGTTTGACAAATGTAACCTGGATTTATATAAATTTATACAAGATCTTATCAATATGCAGCATTTTATCAAAAATTTGAGAGAATTTCCATGATTTTCTAGGAAAATTTAAAGCCTGATTAGACTAAGACTATACATACATTTTCAAAGAAGATAACCATCATTACTAGTTGCACTGGCCTGAAGTTCTTCATTTATGTCGGTTGCATCGGGTATGATGTTTACATTTTTTTTCTCTGCTTAATATTTGCAATTTTATTTTTGAGTCTTTGAATTTATCAGCGATCGGTGCACTGTCATTTTGCACACATTTTTACATTTTTCCATGAAGATTTATGACGACATTATTGCCTCCCTACATCGACGTTATAGCACCCGGGGATTGAACTTGAAACAAGAAATTTTAATGGTATATATGTTGCTTGTGTTTGGGGAATTTTGCGGAGTTTCGAGTTTTATATTTTCTTGGAAAATAATTATTGATATTTGGAAAATGTGTGATTTTATATTGGTATTGGAAACGAAGCTAGTTTTGATCTTTGATTGGAAATGAAGTCGGATTTGATGAAGTTGGGACCTATTTCTTTTCACATAGATAGTGTCCTAGTATTAAATGATAAAGGACTAATTTAAGAAGTCTAACGCTAAGCAACAATGGGCTTATTCAAGTACATGAAATTGTGTTAATGTCTAGTCTTAATATCTCTGAAAATTTTAGTGGTTTGTTTGTTGCTTGTTTAGAGGATTTTGTTGAGTTTGAAATTAGTTCCTTGAATGCTTATGGTTCTCATATCATGCATAGATCGATAGATCAATAGATCTAGTTCTATTATTATAATCATTATTGTTTTCTTTATATACTTAGTGGTTTGAGGAAAGATATTTTATTTCCTTTCACTTTGTGGCATGATTTCGACATCTTCACCTTTTAGAATATAGTAAAATATTTTTCTTATTATAGATTTTTCTTGGAAAAGAATTATTGAGAGTTGGGTGCAAATGCACAATGTTGTGTAGCATTAATGTGATAAATATGGGTAGTGCAAAGCATAGTTTTGAAGATTAGTCTAAGTTGACTCGTACCTAATCAACTCAGTCAAGTTGATTGTTGGTTGAATGGTTAATTGTTGGTTCAATGGACAAAAGATCTTGCAGACACATATACCAAAGGGCAAAATGGAGCCCATCATGGGGTACTCTTTGTAATTCTCCACCACTGCTACCTTCCATGCTTCCTCAAACTCCTCTCCAACCTCAATATCAGTGCTAGTAGTAGCATGAGCAACAACACTACGCTTAGCAGAACTAGAAGAACGCGTTTTCCAAACTACACGAGAACTACTTCTCTCACAAGTCACCATGTGCCATGCTTGGTCTCGGTGGTTCTCTTCCTTCTACTCCTGGTTCAACTACCATATCTTCATTGGAACCAACACCCCGAACTCCACTAGACAACGATTCACCATTTTGTAGTAGTGATTCGCTATTTGTACTGGTGATTCGCCATGATTTTACAAGATAATATAATCTCGTGAGAGATTCGACAAAAAATTTTATATACATATTATATTATTAATAAAATCACCTTCCATTTTTCCTATGTATCATGGGGATTTGCCTATTTATTATATATATAAATTTAGGGGGGTTCTTAAAATTTCCCTGCTTGAAAGATGCCAGCAGTATTAAAACATAAATAAGTAAATTTTCTTGTCTTTATATATATGCACCTTATGTAATAAAATATATGTTGCTTATTCCTTAAAAAAAAAGAAATTGGAGTTATTTCTTGAAAATGAATATGGATTAAAGATGGTAACTCTTGAAGATATTTCATGAGTTGGGAGATAACTTAATGAGTTTTTTCTTGAAAAAGAAGTCATGAAGAAACCATGTTAGTTTGTCAAAATATTTTCTTTGGAAAATATTATGTTGTTTTATATATATAACCCCTTGAAAAGATGAATAACCTCTTGAAAATATTACCTGGCTAGATGAATTATGTCAACTTTTAGCACCAAAAGAAATAGTTGAAGGGTGAGTTCTTTTGTTAAAGTTTAAGTAACTCAAATGCACATTGTGTCATTTGCACCAAAAGCAATAGCTAAAGGGCTAGTTCTTTTGTTAAAGTTTAATTGTATCATTTGCACCAAAATCAATAGCTGAAGGGCTAGTTCTTTTGTTAAATTTTAAGTAACTCAAATACACATTGTGTCATTTTCCATTAAAAGAATTCCTCGACAGTTGCAAGGATTTGTCTTGTACAAATGTGAGCGTGTGTGAGAAGTGTCATAATAATGTGGGGATTCTTTTGACATGAATTGTGACTTATGAGAGAAGTTCCATAATAATGTGGGGATTCTTTTGATATGAATTGATAATTACTTGCTTACACTAAGCTAGAGATGTTAGAAGGAAGCATGATGTGATATTCTATTCACATCTCATGTATGCACATGAATAAGTGTTAAAGGATCGCTTAAAGATTGATTATTTATTGATTGAGGCTTTAGCTAATCATGCTATAAAATATTGTTGGTGACATCAATGATAGGAAACGATAGTGACTTATGAAAAGGAAATATTATGCTTAACATGGTGGCAGGTAAATGATTAATGGTTCATGCAGATGAGTGCGAGCTGTAGGATAGTCCATGTCCACTTTACGATAGTACATTGTTGGTACATCCATGCCACCAAGATATGAAGATATGAAGATTAGTGGGTAAATGATATCATAATTATTGTAATGGCTTTAAGCTAGATATTTGTATATTTCCTTGTGAGATTTATAAGGTCTCCCTTATAAGCCATTGAGTGAGGGTTGAACACCCTCACGAGCATTTAATAATAAAATTAAACGTTTGCTGGTTTTCACCCTACGGGGTTTTTAGGGTATATTGGTGTTTAATGATATGATTGATTATTGTGTCAATGTCGATTCCTTTCTTGTTGTGATGTTCATCATGTCAAGTATGTGATGACTACATGAATAATGAAATGAATGCAAGGTTACATCATTCAGTTGTATGTTAATGTACTACAATAGATGTTGTTAATGGTTAAGCAACTTATTATTCTTATACTGAGGTTACACTATGAACTAGTGAACATTCTATCTAATGATTAGTAAGGAATATTTAATAGTGATTTGGATAGTTACCTGTGGGTAACTTGTATAGAAAAATTTTAACTCCTGGTATTTCCATATGAAGTATCCGTGTATGTTACATCTTCTCACTTACACATGACTCCATACAGTCATTGTTTCAACGTTGCAATATACTCATAGAGAAACTTCTCCTAAAGAGAGAAGCAACATTTTATCAAAAGAAAACCATGAAAACAGAGTTTTAAGCCACAAGCTTTAGATAGAAGAATCTAGAACAAGATCTTCGCAGGATGAGGAAGAATATTTAGGAAAGGAAAGAAAACCATGCGAAGAACAGAGGGAACAACATTATCTCCCCATGCAATTCTGTCAGCTTTAGTATGCTTAGTATGGAGAAACATTTTGAGAGCATGAGATGCAGAAAAGGCACGAGGATTAGCATGTGCACTGGTGAAAGTAAATGGGTTTCTCTGGCTCATAAAATATTGCAAGCATTTCATCATATATGGTGGTCGGACTAGTTTTGGAAACCACAAAAGTAAAAACAAAAGAGATTTTGAGCCATGTTCTCGTGCTCTTCCTTCTTCCAAGAACGTTGATGCAGTCGTTATTTCATTTCCGAATATTTTTCTTTTCTGGCAGAGAAATCAATTTTACCAAATTTAAAATTAGTTTCGTAACTAATTTTGTTGAAATAGTTAATCAAATATTAAATATATTTTTTTTGTATAACACCAAAGAGATTTTATAGCTAAGATACTGATTGTTGTCATTTTATTTATGTTATTAACACATTATTAATTTCCATCAGTAGTTAGAGGGAAATTTGGGAGGGTTTTCCATTCCTTTTTGAGGGTTTTCCATTTCTTTTTTGTTAGAGGATCAAAGTATTTTTTATTAATCAAGAAATATAAAGAGGAATATTTGATTTGTGATGTTTCACATTAACCAATAAGTTAATTAATAAGCTGATTATGTATTTAAGACTTCCTTGTTTTCATTTGGGTGAGTGGCAACAATATTAGGCTATGCAATAATACCTCTACACAAAAATATTGGGCTATGCAATAATACCTCTACACATATAGTGCTTTTCTTAAGAAAATTTTCTCAACATTATATGCATTTACCAAATGGGGAATTGAGTGGATCTCCATTTATTTGAGGAAGACACCATAGTCGATATTGATATTTCATGACCATTTTTTCTACTTAATATGTATTAAATTATTGCTAATTATCACATTAATAATAGTATTATATTTATTTGTGTTTCGATTTTGATTGATTATTTCAAAAAGAAACTGATGTAAGAGTTCTATAATACTTATCATTAAAGTGGGTATTACAATATTGTACTAAATCTTTAGTTGCAATTCATAATGTTTTTATATAAATCAAAATAACATAAATATATATAAAATTGTTGGTTGATTAAACAAAGTAAAAAAAAAAAAAAAAAATGATTACAGGTAAATATTATTAAAAATTATGGTAAATTATTATAAAAAATATTTAAAATTAAATGGTTTGGAGTATTTCTCAAAACTACTTATGTTTAGCTAAGAGCTTGTCTTCCAAAAGATTAACTGCTCATGACTTAGAAGCACCTAGCACGAGCGAAAACCTGTCCCTTATGAACCACTAATAGGTAATTTCAGATAACATGGTTTTCTTTGAATAATAGTGAAGAATCATTTGACATTTGCAAATAAAAATTAATGATGATTTTACCACTAGCGATTTGAAAACTAAGTTTTGATAGTTTTTACAACAAAAACAACAACAATAATAATAATACATGAACTTAAGCTAACAAAATTAAAAAATTAAATAATATATAAAATCTTTACATACCATTTATATAATATTTATGTTTATATTTTTCTATTTAATATGTATAATTTTATTGTTAATAGTTATATTATCAAGATTAATTGTTAATGGTTACAATGCAGTATCGTCTCGACCTCTACGGTTGATTAATTGATTAAAATAGCCTGGCTTCCACATTTCATCATTGTTAAAAAAATGATTTCCACAATCACAAGGTGTCGTTATTTTCACTTACAAACACCTAAACACGCTTCCTCTGCATTCTACACCCCGCACAATGAAAGTCACAACCACACACCTTCTTCCACCTTCAAATAGCTAGTTGTTTCATTTGTATTAACTACTAACGGTTTTGCCTCTCATTCATAACTATAATTTGTTTTAATTAAGACGATTAATATTTTATTAAAATAGGATAAAAAATAGGATAAAACCAATCCAAGTTTTGCTTGTGTGGAGCTTTCCACACAGTCAAAGCTCTGCACAAGTAAAGCCCCGCACAAGAAACCATTAAAACATAATTCTTTAATATTTTAGGTAACGTTTACGTGTCGAAATTTTTGGCACATAGTAATTATCATTCCCTATTTAACAAATGTCACGTCGTTGAACATAGACCCAGTTCCTATATGTTTAATCAATTAAGATTCGTTGTGGAGATCACACGTATAAAATTAAGAATTCCAATATCTACTTTAAATATTCTCAAACTTCGTAACATACAAAGCCACATCGTAAAACATAGTATGATATTTTTTCAATTCGTCAAAAATTTGACAGTATATATGTTAAATATAATTCTTTTCTTATAACTGCAATTTTTTCTATACAATATTTTTTTATTCATTTTAAAATTTAGATATTTTTTTATATTTTTAATTAAATATAAACATTTTTAAAACTACAATTTTCTAACCAAAACCACATCTTATTAATTTTTATATACTTTTCAAAACTCAAAATTATTTTTCTCTTTAAATTTTTGTAATTAATACATATTTAAAAAATAAATATTTAAAACTGAAAATTATATTTTTCCCTAATTTCAAATATTATCTAAAATATTTCTTAATAAATACATGTCTAAAAACTAAATTTATAGAACTTCATTTTATCTCATTAACATAATTAAAAAGGCAATTATCTTATATAAATTAGTTCTACACCAAAATTCACATTCTTTCTTATTAGGTTGTCTCAGCGTTTTAAACTTTCCATAAAAACACTCAAATTGGAAACTGAGAAATTTCCCCTTACAATATTGTTCCATTTTTTTATTATATTTTTCTGTTATCTAATAAAATTTCCATTTCTTACTAACCCTCCGGCCATTTATTTTTAAACCTAAAAAAACACTGAAATTAAAAATTCTAAAATTTACCCTTACACTAAATTAACAAATACGTAAGTTTCCATTCCGTACCAACACCCGCTGCCATCTATTTTGTGACTGCAGCTACCCTTCGGGGACTCAAATTAACAAATCCATTATCCGCGTGATTAGGTACCTCAACCGAACCCTAAACGTTTTCAGTCACCCGCGCGATCATTATCTGCCATGCCGAACCGAATACTTATCGAATTATTCGAGGTACGAATCGAATTATCGTATTTCCGAATTTTTTCCTCCGATTCGACCGAACTTGGTAACTATGGTTTATGGTAGTTTGATTGTAGTGTTGAGCAACCTAACAAGAGGTTGGTTGTGGTAGGATTGTGTCCTGGTGATGGTGGGAAGAGTTTCAAACTATCGAAGTAGATTATTACTAGACATGACGAAACTACCAATGTTGTGTGCACAAAGATGGCTTGGATGTCACACCATATGTTTAATTTGTTCACTGGAAAAGACAAGAAGGATTGAAGATTGTCGGCTTCACGATTCTTGGAGATAGAGTTTGGTCAATGGGAAGATGGCTCTTGAAAACAGCGATCTAGGCCCGCAATAGTTGGAGAAGGTATTTATTGTTTTTCATTAAACTTGGCATTGATATTGAATTTTCTTATTATTAATTCAGAATATTTTTTTGCTATATTAATTTTGTTTTCTAAAATATTATGAGTGTTGGTATAAAATATTTTGGCAAAAATCACATTCCAACAGATTTTGTTGGCGCGTTTCGAACCAGCGATTGTTGGTATAAAATATTATGAGTGTGTGCACTTTTAGATATCTAAATAATTTTTTGATGTTTAGAGTAATAGAGATAATGGTCAAAGAAATATATAGGAAACAAAAGTAATAGTCAAAATCACAATATACAAAAATCCTCAACCCTTGTATTAATATAGAAATAGTGAAAATCCACATGTTGTTCAGTTGGTTGATGTCATCAATATTGTATGTTTTTCCACGATCCAAGTTGTTTTAAATAATTAGGTGTATTGTTTCAATTATTTGTGTCAATTTGAGGGTTTCAAAAACTTTTATTGGAGATCCACATGAGGCATACAAAATATTTTTAGTTGGGAAAAATGTTTAGGCATTATAGTGAGCACAGCGCGAGGTCTCTCATATCTTCATGGAGATTCAAACATGTGCATTATATATAGAGATATCAAATGTGAAAATATACTTTTAGATGATAAATTTCATCCTAAAATAGTAGATTTCAGTACAACTTGATTTTTTGCAAAAGGTGATACCCATGATTCTAGAAAAAAATTGGAAGGAACAATAAAAGATGTGTCATTCATTTCTTGCTTTTTAAAATTGTGATTTGTGCAATTCAGTGATTTTTTAGTCTTATCATATCTTTTTAACAATCAAATCCAAGAATTTATTTATAACTTCCACAAATTTGTTATGATGCAGATGCTATATTGCGCCTGAGTATGGCATCCATGGGAAATTAATGGAAAGTTGGCATTTATAGTTATGGTTTCGTGGTTCTTGAGATCATGTGTTGGACAAAGTGTTTTGATGGAAGATTGGATGCCTCTATTCAGCTTATTTTTGAATGGGTGGGTATCTAGTGTATTAGAAAATCTTGGTTCCACGATTACCATAAGAAGTTCATTTAAAATCATGAGATTCACAACCATGTATTCATAATTTTCTGATGGTGCAGGTTTGGAATAAATTTCAATATGATCAAGTTCTGGTATTATTGACTTGTCATTAGAGGGCCACTACCCATGAGAGAATGCACTTAGACTGATCATAATTGCACTTCTCTATAGTCAAGGCCAATGGGTGTTGCGTCCCGCAATGTCAAAGTTGTGTTGATGTTAACCAACAAGTCAGCTATTACCGATCAACAAACACAACCGGATTTCATAGATGGTGATGCGGGAGCATCCAATTGAAAGGCTACAACTGGAGTTGATTTCTTCTCTTGGACACAAGAAGAAGTTTGAATTCTATTTTACTTTTTTTTTAAGTTCATATGGGCTAACACAGCCATTGTAATTTGCAGATTAAAAAGATAGTTGAATTAGGATTAGTTAAGTATTTAGTTTTATAACCTGTTCTGGAACTGAATGACAATTTCTCAACCATACGGGGATTTTGGAAAGGCCTAAAACCAAATCAAATACACCATTGTGGGATTTTTCCATCCATGGAGAGAAAGGGAGTGAAATAAGAGTGAAATAGGTGTGGAATAAGTGCGAGAAAGGAGTGAACAGATAGGAGAAATACCTATAAAAATCAGCCATCTGAGGGCTCTATGTATTTCATTCCTAAATTAATTCCAAGTGTTTTGTGCTTGACAAGGCTCTCTGTTTTAAAATATTATTTCATTTACAAATTAATTACAAGTGTTTTTTGCTTTGATTGGGCTCTCTGTTTTAAATCTCTGTTGAAATCGAACATTTCATTTAATCACACAACAAGAAGGTTAATCGGATTTGCAGGTGCAACGAGGACCATTAGATCCAACACCGATCAATGGTGAGGGATCACATCGCAGTCGCGAGGACATCTCACATTGCAAAGAATTAGTGTTTGGGTTAATACTTCGCAAGCTAAACTATTTAACTTGCGATGTGAAGTGAGTTGACGGAGATATAACGTGGATCGTCGGATCCAGCGAAGGCCAATGACGGAGATTGCAGCGCACCAAGAGCAAAATCGCAAATCTCAACTTTTGGAAGTTAGCGTTAAGGAAATCGCAAGATAAGTTAAATACTTTGTGATGTGAAGTGGAGAAGGCACGTGGCAGCACAACGCAACATCGCATATCGCAAGAAATAGAGTTTAACTTCTAAGTTGTATTATAAATCACGCGAAGTGCGATCGCCTGCGATTAGTCGAAACTACTGTGGGACCCTCCGGTAAGAAGTCCTGCGTATTTGCATTGGTTTGGGGTTTATGTGTGGTCTGTGTAGAACTCTGTTGTGATCATGCGTGTATGTATCTTTGGAAACTTAAATTTTTAACTCCGTTGTGATCGTGCACGTCAGTGAGGATAGGAAAATCAAGTTTGTTGTCACTAAGTCGAAAGGACACGCCGCACTGTGGTGGGACAGTGTGCAGGTAGAAAGGAGAAGATTGAACAAGCCTTTGATCAAGAGATGGGACGTGATGATTGCAAAGATTAAAAGCATGTTCCTGCCAAAATATTACCAAATTTCCCTTTACAGACAAGTGTAGAATTTTACACAAAGAACGATGATTGTAAAGGAATACACGGAAGAGTTTTATAAAGTGAACTTGAGGGTTGGGTATGTTGAAGATACCCCTAAGAAGAGTGCAAGATTTGTAAATGTTCTACGGATGGAAATATTAGATGAGATCAGTATTATTTCCCCTAAAACTATAGAGGAGGTATATCAATGTGCTTTGAAGGTGGAAGAAAATATTATCAGGAAGAAGAATGCAAGAAGAGGATGTGGGTCCAGTAAAGGAATAGGACAGCCCTTTGGCAGAGGTAGCACTACCAACAGTAATGAAGAGGGAATTAGTTCGAAGACTTCAGGACATACTGAGAAGGAAGGTAACACCAGAGGTGGAAGGTCTTACCAATGAGGAAGAGGTAATGGCAGAGGCATAGGAAATGCCTACCAGTGTTACAAGTGTCACAAATGGGGGCACAGGTCTTTTGAATGTCTTGAAAATGAGCAAGTTGGATAGAGGGGGGCATATGTTTCTCAACCCGATGTAGCAGAGGCATCGCCCCAAGAGGTGGATAATGTGCCTGAAACGGGAAAGGCCTTGTTGTTGAACAAGGTTTTACTAAAACCAGCTAAGGAGGTGGCTGACCTGACACAGAGGAAAGAATTATTCCGGACTACGTGCAAGTCACCTAGAAAATGCTGCAAATTGATTATAGATAGTGTAAGCACTGCTAACCTAGTAGCCACTGAGATGGTGGAAAATTTGGGTTTGAAGAAGTCGAAGCACCTGACTCCCTATAAGGTTTCTTGGTTGCAGAAAGGACACCAACTGCTGGTTGATGAGCAGTGCAAGGTGGAGTTTCACATTGGCAAGTACAAGGGCAAGGTAACTTGCGATATTATGCCTATGTACGTGTGTCATATTCTGTTGGGAAGACCATGGAAATATGACAGAAATTTCATTCATGATGGGGAAAAGAATTGTTACATATTTGTGAAGGATGGGATAAAGCATACGCTAGTTCCCATGAATGAAGAAGATACTACAGAAACTAGTGGGACTAAAACACTGCTGATAGGCGGAAAGGAGTTTCTACGACAGATTGAGGAGAATGAGGTGAATTATGCAGTTGTATGGAGGCCAAGAGAAATGTTGATGCATATGGAAATACAGGACATGTTGCAAGAGTTTAATGATATTTTGGTGGATGATCTACCAAATAAATTACCACCAACGTGGAGCATTACTCACCATATTGATTTATTCCAGGAGCCAGTTTTCCAAACAAGGTGGCTTACTGGATGATTCTAAAAGACAAAGAGGAGATCAGGAATAAAGTACAAGAATTGTTGGATAAAGGGTTGATTCGAGAGAATTTGAGTCCTTGTGTTGTTATGACTATTTTAGCTCCCAAAAAAGGAGGTGAATGGCGGATGTGCATTGATTCCTGAGTGATAAATAAGATCACTATCAGGTACATGTTTCCTTTACCTCGGATTGATGATATGATGGATTTTCTGAGTGGAGCAGTGTAATTTTCAAATATAGATTTGAAAAACGGCTATCATCAGATCAAGATTAGAGAAGGTGACGAATGGAAGACAACTTTCAAGACCAATGAAGGCTTGTATGAATGGTTGGTCATGCCATTTAGGCTGAGCAATGCTCCCAGCACATTCATGTGTTTGATGAATGAGATGTTGAAAGAATTCATTGGCAAGTTTGTCATTGTATATCTAGATGATATACTTCTTTTCAGTAAGATGAAGGAAGAACATTTTCGGCATGTGAGGTATGTGCTGGAAAACTTGCAGCAAAATAAATTGTTGATGAATTTTAAAAAATGTTCTTTTTTCAAGAAAGAATTGATTTATTTAGGATTTGTAATTTATAAAAATGAGTTGAAGATGGACCTAGAGAAGGTTGCAACCATAGTTAGCTGGCCATCTCCCAAAATTTGGTTCGAAGTAAGAAGTTTTCATGGATTGGCAAGTTTCTATCGGAAGTTTAGTAATAACTTCAGTGGTATTTGTGCACCTATGGTGGATACCATTAAGAAGGAAAATCAGCATTTTCATTGGACAAAATCTTCCGAGAGAATTTTTTAGTTTTTGAAGAAGAAAATCACTGAAAAACCAATCCTAAAACTGCGAGACTTCAACAAACTTTTCCAAGTTAGTTGTGATGCCAGTGGGACAACCATTGGTGTAGTACTCAGCCAAGAAGATAAGCCAGTAGCATACTTCAGAGAGAAGTTAAATGAGAGCAGAGAGAAGTATACATCTTATGACAAAGAGTTTTATGCAGTCATCCAAGAGTTGAAGCATTGGAGACATTATTTGTTGGCTAATGAATTTGTCTTGTTTTCAAACAATTATGCGTTACAATACATTATGCAGTAGCACAAGTTGAATCATAAATATGCAAAATGGGTGGAGTACTTGCAGATTTTTACATTTATTTTAAAACACATCAGTGGTCAGGCCAACAAGGTGGCAGATGCGCTAAGTAGGAGAAGTTTGATATTGCAAGAAATCGCAGTGCAAGTGTTAGGATTTGAACATCTCAAAGAATTGTATGAGATGGATGCAGATTTTAAGGAAGATTATGAAGCTTTCCAAAACTCGTTGTTGAGAGACAATAATCCATCGTTAAACTATAACATGCAGGAGGGGTTGTTGTTCAAAGGAGGAAAGTTGTGTATTCCAGAATGTTCCATGCAAGACAACTTAATCCAGGAAAAACACAGTGGAGGTTTGGCCAGACATTTTGGCATAGATAAGACTTCGGATCAGCTAAGCCACTTTTACTATTGGCCGAGGATGCGAAGAGATTTGCAGAGATTTGTGATCAGGTGTAAAGTTTGTCAACATGCAAAGGGACACAGCCAGAATGAAGGGTTGTATACACCCTTACCAATCCCAAACAGACCATGGGACTCAGTTAGCTTGGAATTTCTCCTAGGTCTACCGAAGACACAACGGGGATTCGATTCCATCATGGTGGTGTTGGATTGTTTCACCAAAATGGCACATTTCATTCCATGAAGAAAGACAAGTGATGCCACACATGTAGCACACTTTTTCTTTTCATATATAGTCAGATTACATGGCTTGCCTAAGTCCATCATCTCGGATAGGGATGTAAATTTCATAGGCCATTTCTGGCGAACATTGTGGAATAAGTTAGACACCAAACTAAATTTCAGTTCGGCATATCATCCACAGTCATATGGGCAAACTGAAGTTGTGAATAGGAGTCTAGGGAATCTGCTGAGGGGTTTGGTTGGTGAAAATTCCAGACAGTGGGATCGTGTGCTTGCACAAGCAGAGTTTTCCTACAATGGCTCACCTAACAGAAGCACGGGCAGCAGTCCTTTCCAAATCCTACATGGAATACACCCACATGGATTATTTGAGTTGCGGGATTTGGGTCAGTTAGAGCACATGAATGTTGATGGTGAAGATTTCACGAAAGCAATCAACGATCTACATGAACAAGTCAAATTGAAGCTACAAGACAGCGGCCAAAGATATAAACAGAGAGCATATTTGAAAAGGTGAGAGGTACAATTTGAAGTAGGAGACATGGTACTGGAAAATTTGCGCAAGGAGAAGTTTCCTAAAGGCGAATACAACAAATTGAATATGAAAAAGATCAGGCCTTGTAGAATTCTTTGGAATTTTTCTGCAAATGCTTACGAGTTGCAGTTACCTCCAGTCATAGGAATATCACCCATTTTTAATGTGGCGGATCCGTACCCATACATTTTTTTTGATGAGGAAGATATTTCGGAGAGACGAACACGGGACACCCAGAATGAGGAGATATCATGGATTAAACAGATGCCTCTATCATAGCCTTTGGAAATTGAATAGATTCTGGACACACAGGTAGCCAGGAAGACATGAAGCAAAGAATATTTATAGTGTCTGGTCAAATGGAAGGACTGTCCTCTAGAGGATTATTCTTGGTTGGACGTTGCCCAAATCCAAAGTGTTGGGTACTCTATTGAAGAGCTCATGGACAGGAGCCATGAGTTTAATTTACCCCGGGAGCCTGATGCAGGAGCATCCAATTGAAAGGCTACAGTTGGAGTTGATTTCTTCTGCTGGACAGAAGAATAATTTTGAATTCCATTTTACTTTGTTTTAAGTTGATTTGGGCTAACACAACGATTTTAATTTACAAATTAAAAAGATAGTTGAATTAGGATTATTTAAGTATTTAGTTTTATAACCTGTTCTGGAACTGAATGACAATTTCTCAACCATACGGGGATTTTGGAAAGGCTTAAAACCAAACCAAATCCACCATTGTGGGTTTCTGCCATCCTTAGAGAGAAAGAGAGTGAAATAAGAGTGAAATAGGTGTGGAATATGTGCGAGAAAGGAGTGAACAGATAGAAGAAATACATGTAAAAATCAGCCATCTTAGGGCTTGGCTCTATGTATTTCATTCCTAAATTAATTCCAAGTGTTTTGTGCTTGACCGAGCTCTCTGTGTTGAGATTTTAACAAGATGATGAGCTTAGTGAAAAGAGTCGCCTTCACTAAGTGGGCCCGCAGGCTATTTTTGGCGCAAAGTCTATTTTTAGACTATGTCTATTTTTAGACATATGGATCATGTTCTATGAGTTACAGGATGCTATTTGTGGATGGTTGGTCAAGTCGGAAAAAATAGATGGACTTCTATTTTTAGACATACTGGGCGGAATCTATTTTTAGATTGCCATTCTAAAAATAGATATGTCGAATATTATTAGCTCTTAATAATATTTGGACTATAAACATTATCTTATTCTCTTGGAGCACTTCAGTTAAGTGCACATATGTGGCACAGGAGCTAACAGAAGGAATTACGCTATTCCCGAGGGTTATGTGGAGCTATTGCATGGATACTTCAGTTAGAACTCATGTGACAGAGTTTGGTGGAGTTGATTGAGGAAGTTAGTGGAGTTGTATTCAGTTTAACTAATCTAAACATGGTTGAGCTATTTGTATTCAGTTTAACTAATTGATACAATTAGTGAGAGTGGTGTGAATTAATTATTAATTAATTCACTAATTATAAACTCATTAATCAACTAAAGAATACATCAGTTAACTTCAGTGCATGGACAGTTTCAGTGGAGACCAGTGAAGAGATAGGTGAAAGAGCAGGTTAACTATCAATTGTGACTATATTGTTGCATATTTGCAACAACCAGTGATTGGAGGAGCCCATGAGGATTGCGCAGTACAAGCCAGGTGGTTCAAGTTATTTAATGAGCCATCCTACAGCATTGATTATGCAATAGAGGCTGGCTATCAGGTGGCAGAGATTGGAGCATGTGTTTTTCTAGATCTAGCTTGATTAGTGTGTAGCAATTGGAGGTTGTGCTGAGAGCTTGTGAGGAGCTTTGTACAATGATTGTTACATGATCTCTATGACATATAATATACAGATAGTTGGGGTTTTCAACTTTAATCTTTCCCATGAAATACTGTGTTCATATGTGTGATTTTTTATGGTTTTAATGTGCGCATGCAATTGATTTTATTTCTGCATGTAATGATCAATGGTAGAAGAGATTCTGTATTGTGCATGAAGATAAAATAGTGTGTGATCAGGAGAATCTCGGTGAATAATATATCAGTTATTCAAACTTCTACATGGTATCAGAGCGATATTGATCATTGGAGCAATTGCAAAACATCGAAGCGGTTGAGTTTTGTGCTGGTGGAATTTGAATTTGCAGTAATGTTTTCTTGGTGTCGAAGTTGAGATGTATTTCAACGGATTGTGATTGGAGTATTCCCTTGAGGGAAGCTTGAATTATATTGCATGGAAGGACAGGATGGAGGCGGTGCTGGATGACAATGGTTTGAAGGAGTTCATAGATGCAGAAATTCCAAAGCCTACTTCTAGTGATGTTGTTGTACTTGATGCATGGCAAAAGAAGATAGCAAAGTGTCGAAGGATTCTGTTGGAAGGTGTGAAGGATCACATAGTGTCCAGCCTTCATGGTAAGGCTTCTCCATTCTTGATGTGGAAAGCTTTGACAGATTTATTCCAAAGCAAGAGCGACCAGAGGAAGTTGGCGCTCAAGGATAAACTCAAAAACATAAAAATGGAGAAAGGCGACAGTATGCCCAAGTACCTCACGAAGTTCATCCAATGTAGGGATGAGCTGGGAAGTGTGGGGGTTACTATTGATGACGAGGACTTGGTGAGCTTGGCTCTCCTTGGGCTTTCGAAGAGTTGGCATTCCTATCAGGACTCTGTCAATGGTCGGGAGAAATTGCCAGGATGGGGGCGACTTTGGTTGGATCTTGTGCAAGAGGAGATAAGGCGAAGTACCAGGGACGGATCTTCATCAAAGAACTCTGATGAAGAGAATTTTTCTTTGGCTGCCAAAGCAAAGAAGGGGAAGAGCAAGAAATCTTCTCAATCCGGTGCGAAAGGCAAGAAGCAGGACATGTCCAAGGTGAAGTGCTTTCACTGTCACCAGCACGGACATTATGCCACAAATTGTCCGCAGAAGAAGAAAAATAAGCATGCTGCTGGATCTGCAGAGGGAGAGGCCTTAGCCTCACAGTTTGAGCTGGATTTTTCATTGATCGCATGCTTGGTCTCAAGTGTGATGGGATCAGTATGGTTCTTGGACAGTGGTGCATCATTTCACATGACTGGAGATCGGGATTTGTTTTCAGATCTGGAGGAGAAAGATCTTGGAGTGCACATCGAGATGGGCGATGATGGTAGATACAGTGCGACCGGTATCGGTACCATTTCCTTTGAGAGGGAGTCTGGTAAACCCTTCGTATTGAAGGAAGTGATGCATGTTCCAGGATTGAAGAAGAATATTATCTCTGTGGCGATGTTAGAAGACAAGGGATATGATGTTGTCTTTAGCGAGGGAAAGGCTTTCCTGCGCAGTAAGGCAACTGGTGAGACCCGGAGGATATGGGTTTGAGTTAAGAACCTTTATCAATTGTAGGTAGATGGCTGCGCAGTAATGGCAGGCAAGGCAGAAGGAGTGGTGATCCGAGATGATGGCAAGTTGTGGCACCGAAGATTGGGCCACCTTCACCATGGAGCTTTGAAGATACTGCAGCAGATTTCTACCGGGGTTCCTAAGAGTACTCTTGCGCAGTCATATCAGTGCAAGGGATGTACCTTGGGAAAATTTGTGAAAGCCACCTTTCACGAGAAGGATAGTCGCGCCACGACAATCCTTGAGAGAATTCACACAGACGTGTGTGGACCTTTCTCAGTAGATTCGACAATGAGCACGGGTATTATGCGATATTTGTTTTGATGATTTTCTCGGAAGTGTTGGATCTTCTTCATGCGAGAGGAAGAGCCGAGACATACTCCACGTGAGTTCAAGGCACTAGTTGAAAATGGGAGAGCGGAGTGGAGAGCTCTTAG
This sequence comes from Pinus albicaulis, assembly GCA_034641835.2. Lineage (NCBI taxonomy): Eukaryota > Viridiplantae > Streptophyta > Pinopsida > Pinales > Pinaceae > Pinus > Pinus albicaulis. The sequence continues at coordinate 776,617,462 of CM076569.1, read as the reverse complement.
GAGCGACAATGGTGGTGAATTCATCTGCAGCGAATTCAAGGACTTTGCGGTGTAGAAGGAATTGAAGAGAGCTCAATAGCACCTCCTCGCCTGTGAGAATGGGGTTCTTGAAGCGGAAAACGAGAGAGAACGATCATGGGTGCTGCATGGGAAATGTTGCATGATCAGGGCCTTCCCATACACTTGTGGGCTGAGGCATGCAATACTGCAGTATATGTGCAGAACCGTTGTCCTCACAAGATACTTGGCATGAGTACACCCGAGGAGGTGTTTTCTGGTAAGAAGCCTGATATTTCCCATTTGAGGATTTTTGGTTCACCTGTTTACATTCATGTGATGAAGGATGCCAGGAAGAAGCTGGAGCCGACTGCAGAGGTTGGGATATTTGTGGGGTACACTGATACGCCCCACAACTATCGTGTGTATTTTCCAGAGAATCGCAAGACTGTTGTGCGACGGGATATCAAATTTCAGGAGGAGAAAGCCATGAAGTGTTCGCTTGAGAGGGAGCCACACTTGCATGCAGATGAGGAGCTATTAGCTCCTAAGGATGAGTCTCAGGATGTGGATCAACCACAAGAGGAGGTTCATGGAGTGGAAGAGACCACTCATGCAGCGCCAACCATCAGAGGGCGGAAGCGCCTTCTGGAGGTGACAGTGGATCAGATGCGGGAGAGGTTGTAGGAGCACCTTACGTACGAGCGTAGTCTAGCAGACGGTGACCGGATAGGTATCTTAGATACATGGCTCTTATGGTCAAGTGTATCGTGACGAGCCATCTCTTTGGGAAGGCATGGAGGATTCCGCATGGGTAGATGCCATGGTGGAAGAGTATGATTCGATTGTCAGAAACAGTGCATGGGAGATTGTCCCAAGGCCGGAAGGGAAATCAGTGGTGGGTTCGAGATGGATCTACAAAGTGAAGCAGGCAGTTGACGGGAGTGTGGAGAAGTACAAGGCAAGATTTTTTGCCCGAGGCTTTTCACAGATTGAGGGGATCGATTATGAGGAGACCTTTGCACTTGTCACAAGGTATTCTTCCATACAGACGATTCTTGCTCTCTCAGCGCAGATGGGGTGGCACATTCATCAGATGGATGTGAAGACTGCTTTCCTCAACGGAGTCATTGAGGAGGAGGTGTACATATAGCAACCTGAAGGTTTTGAGATCCTCAGCAGCGAGTCGCATGTGTGCAGGCTCAAGAGAGCACTGTATGGGTTGAAACAAGCACCTCGTGCTTGGTACACGCGGATAGATAGTTATTTCACCAGACTTGCATTCTCCAAGAGTGAGGCGGATCCGAACCTATACCAGATTGTGGTGGAGGGTAAGTTGCTGATCATTGTACTTTATGTAGATGATTTGATTTTGACAGGTGATGATCTGTTGATACTCTCATGCAAGGAGGATCTTGCAAAAAAGTTTGAGATGAAGGACTTTGGCCTCCTTCATTATTTCTAGGGATTGGAAATTTGGCAGCGCAGTGATGGACTGTTTTTTTCTCAAGGCAAGTATGCCCAGGAGATACTAGAGAAGTTCAACATGCAGGGCTGCAAGCCTGTTGACACTCCTCTTCCTGGTGGATGGAGGAAGGAGGATGCTACTTCGGTGGAGGTAGTGGATGCCACTCTTTATCGACAGTTGGTGGGGTCACTTATGTATCTGGTCAATACACGACCCGACATATGCTATGCTGTTAACCAGCTTTCTCAAGCTATGGTTAAGCCTACCAAGCTCTACTGGAAGGCAGGAAAGCATGTATTGAGATATCTCAGAGGCACATCGGGATATATATTATGGTACAAATAGTCGGATGAGGTGAAGCTGTGTGGCTTCATGGATGCAGATTGGGTAGGGAGCCCAACGAACAGAAATAGCACATCTGGAGGGATTTTCAGTATCGGGTCGACAACAGTTTCTTGGTACAGCAGGAAGCAGAGATCCATGGCACTCAGTTCAGTAGAGGCCAAGTATATGGCAGCAAGTTTGGCTGCATGCGAGGCTATATGGATGAGGAAGATCCTGGTCGGGTTGTTCGGTTCACACTTAGATCCTATTGTGATTTATTGTGATAATCAGAGTTGCATCAAAATCTCGGTTAATCTAGTATTTCATGATAGTTCCTAACTTACATTGACATCCGGTAATATATATGTCGGTGTGTGCAGCGGAAGGTCATATTACACCCATATATTCCCACCGGAGGATGTGGGATGCGATATCTTGTGAGAGGCACTCTGAGAGTCAGATTAAGATACCACGGCGGGGATGGGTGCATGGGTCATCCTTATCTTGTTGAGAGAGTGTTGAGATTTGACAAGATGATGAGCTTAGTGAAAAGTCGCCTTCACTAAGTGGGCCATGAACTATTTTGGCACAAAGTCTATTTTTAGACTATGTCTATTTTTAGACATATGGATCATGTTCTATGAGTTGCAAGATGTTATTTATGGATGGTTGGTCAAGTTGGAAAAAATAGATGGGATTATATTTTTAGACATACTGGGTGGAATCTATTTTTAGATTGCCAGTCTAAAAATAGATATGTCGAATATTATTAGCTCTTAATAATATTTGGACTATAAACATTATCTTATTTTCTTGGAGCACTTCAGTTAAGTGCACAGATGTGGCACAGGAGCTGACAGAAGGAATTACACTATTCCTGAGGGTTATGTGGAGCTATTGCATGGATACTTCAGTTAGAACTCATGTGACAGAGTTTGGTGGAGTTGATTGAGGAAGTTAATGGAGTTGTGTTCACTTTAACTAATCTAAACATAGTTGAGCTATTTGTATCCAGTTAAACTAATTGATACAATTAGTGAGAGTGGTGTGAAATAATTATTAATTAATTCACTAATTATAAACTCATTAATCAACTAAAGAATACATCAGTTAACTTCATTGCATGGACAATTTCAGTGGATACCAGTGCAGAAATAGGTGGCGGGTGTAACTATCGATTTGACTATCTTTCATTGCATATTTGCAACAACCGGTGATGGAGGAGCCCATGAGCTCGGTGCGGTACAAGCCGAATTGGTTCAAGTTGTTAATGGGCTACATCCTACGGCATTGATTACGCAATAGAAATTTGGCTATCAAGTGGCGAGAGATTGGAGCATTGTGTTTGCTAGATCTGAGCTTGATTAGTGTGTGGCAATTGGAGGTTGTCTTGAGAGCTTGTGAGGAGCTTTGCCAATAATTTTGTTACATGATCTCCATGACATATAATATACAGATAGTTGGGGTTTTCAGCTTTAAGCTTTCCCATGAAATATTGTGTTCATATGTGTGATTGTTTATGGTTTTAATGTATGCATGCAATTGATTGTATTTCCGCATGTAATGATCAATGGTAGAAGAGATTTTGTATTGTGCATGAAGATAAAATAGTGTGTGATCAGGAGAATCTCGGTGGATAACATATCAGTTATTCAAATTTGTACACTCTGTTTTAAAGCAGTATTTCATTTCCAAATTAATTCCAAGTGTTTTGTTCTTTGATCGGGCTCTCTATTTTAAATCAGTTGTTTTAAATCTCTGTTGAAATCGAACATTGCATAGCAAGAAGGTTAGACAGATTTGCAGGCACAACGAGGCCATATATTTTTCACACCCCTTTGTTGAATTGAATATCATGTTAATCACAGACGAAGACCAATCGGATTTGTAGGCGCAACGAGGACTGTTAGATCCAACACCGATCAACGGTGAGGGATCACATCATAGTTGGGAGGACATCGCACATCGCAAAAAATTAGTGTTTGGGTTAAGACTTCGCAAGCTAAACTATTTAACCTGCGATGTGAAGTGAACTGGTGGAGATATAACTTGAACCATTGGATCCATAAAAATCCAACGATGGAGATCGCAGCGCACCAGGAGCAAAATCGAAAATCGCAACTTTTGGAAGTTAGCGTTAAGGCGGTCGCAAGGTAAGTTAAATACTTTGTGATACGAAGTGGAGAAGTGTGATGTGATCGTGCACGTGTGTATGTTTGGAAACTGCAAAGTTTGAACTCCATTGCGAGTAAGGGAGTTTTGTGGATCCATAAACCACCATTCCGCAATGCATTCTGATATTTTTTGCAACTATTCTACATCAGATGGAAGTGCAGGAAGAACTGTGAATTTCAATAACATAACGAGCTCATGTTTCACATCCCATGGATCTATCACTATGTCTTTGTTTCCTCATTATTCTAAATAACTATTGTTAGTATATGCAAGCTTTGACTTCTAAAACAAGAAAAATGCCCTACTATTAGTACTGAGAAGTCCAAGTATGATATAAATCCTATGCTTTTATTTGAATTAAAGTTGTACTTTCTGTTAAGAGGACGTGTGACAGGAAATGGATTTGGCTATATCTATAAAACAATGAAATACCATGATCATAAATGGATCTGCTCGATGTGGTGTAACCATTTTATGCGAAGTTCTGCAAACAATAAAATCCTCTGCACAATGGTTACTCTGCATCTTAGAACAATAAATTTGAATTACAATGTTTGCAAAGACATGAGTCTTGAGGATTTCATTATATGGAGTAACTCCGCACCTCTACATAATATGTGCATCTCTGAACAATAAAGTTGGTTTACATTTTTTGGAAAGGCATAATATCTTTTCTCACTACTATTAATGTTCAATAGAATAGTGCTAGCTCCACACCTTTACACAATGAAAGCCTCTGCACAAACCAATGTGCGGAGGTAAATTTATTTAGGGGAAGGCATTGATTATGTATTTTCCTATAATTTATTTTTATACAAATGTAAGACGAGTAAATAGGAAAATTAGGTTGCTCTGTATCTAGTACATTGCAAAGCTTTCATGTAGGCGATTGAAACCCAAATCAACCTCATGTCCAAATGAAAAAGTATCAATCATGACCATCAACGATTGAGATTGTTCATAACGATGTTGTATTCAATGGAAGTGAGCCCAATGGTCATGGGTTAGTGATTGATAGTTTTAATCTTCTCTACAACGTCCATTTGGTAAGCACAGTTTCCAAGGACTTAAGTCTGTGTGAAGGAATTTGACCACTGTAGTTTTGTAAATCGTGTTCATATGCATGGGATAGATGCCTCCATCCCCAAGTACAAGCTCCCATGAAATAGGCTTCACATTTTTCTGAGCGCTAATGCTCGAGAGAAGAAAATCATACTAGTACACAAAGGAACCATGAATTCAATCATTATAGAAATGAATTTATGTGGTTGATGATATCTAGAATTTGCTTTTGGTTATGGTATTGCTTTCTCCAAAAGTTGAACTCTAAGCTTAGATTAAAATATATGCGAGTAATCTATTGTAGTCATGGTATGAGAAACATATGCAAAAAATGGCCTTACTCCCTTGTCTTATTACTACAAGGCCATTACCTAGATTCTGAACAATAGAGCCACGAACTATAGATTAAAACATCAGACATAAGAGCCATTCCGCACTGGAAGAATAGAGTCAAACGAGAACATAATATCCATTATGCACTAGAACTACAAACATAAGAACCATTGACAAAAAAATTCATCTGACGGCTAGGCCAATGTTAGTCCATTTTACAGATGCTAAAAATTTGCATCAAAGGAGCACCTAAGCTTAAGTGTTCTACCTTTTCACAATTGAACAAAAGCGAGGTTTATTCGAGCTAATTTAATGTAACATCCTCCTCCCACATCTACCCAAGTAATTTTCGAATCAGGGTAAACATGTGACAAATAATTACTATGATATTATTCAACTCCCTATGTATATGTTAAGGAAGTGGAACTGGAGTAACATAGCCAAGCTGACCTTCTACTCATGCAACAAAACCCCCAGGAGCCATCCAACCCATCTAGGTGACCAACCCTTGAGAATAACTAGAATTTTGTTGCATTAAATGCTCGGTCACTCCCTTTACATAGGCATGAATGTGACTGGGACCCTCCAGTTTCTCCCACAGCAAGGCATGCCTACAACTGGGGAATTTTCCAGGTAGTTATGTGCCAGCGACTCTGGATTTCGTGCCAATTTTTTAGGGCCAGGACTCAGGCCACTATCCAAAACTCCATGAAACTTTTAGAAATGAAAAATAACATCAAAACAATGATACAAATGCAAACACTTGAACAAGGAGTTGAATGGACCCCTAATAGCCATGACAGACATTTCTTCAAACATGTCACAAATATGCATTTTACAAGTTTAAACAACATATCTGAGCATAGGAGCCTCACACTTATATGAGAATCACAAGTAAACGTTGGTTCCTCATCACAATAACTGCATTACCATATATTAATATATACGTTCATTGTACAATCAGTGATCAACCAAAACATGATGAGAGCCATAAATTATCACTGTCATAAAACTCAGTCATAACCAACATATAACGAACAAAAATATCAAGGATATAACAGACATATAAACCACATATAAACATTTATATTTACCCATAAAATACCAAGGATAAAGAGATCTTATTGATGATTTCATAGGCCGACCAAGTATGGGACTTCCACAAACCACCCAACCATAGACTAGGTTAAACCAAATATGTCTTTCAGTCAGTCACCCCCATGTCATATTCCAACCAAGAATGTGGGGTCTCATAAAACAACTCAATCAAAACAAAACCAGGGCTTCCTGAGGCTAAAACACCTCAACCCTAAACCATTGATTCCACGTCATGGTCGAACATCACTAATCATCACTATATTGGTCTCTAACCACTTTGTCCAGGGCTCTAGAGTGTTTGTTCCAACTAGGTCTTCCAGGACTAGTAACTTAACCCACAGTTTTCGTTGGGCTTCTAGAGTGTTTTTCCAACCAGGATTTCCATGACTAGTAACTCAACCCACCAAGGGCTTCTAGAGAATTTTTATAACCAAGGCTTCCAATAATAGTAACTCAGCCTAAGTTGTTACAGATCTTCCAGAGTTTTTGTCCAACTAAGGCTTCCAGGAACTAATATCTCAACCCACGGCCAAAGGCACAAGAAAACCAACCAAAAAACAAAAGAAAAACCCACAACACCATGGCTATCCAGGAAATGGAAAGGCTAGGAAAAACCACTAACAATACATGCAATCCTACATGCCAATGACAGATCATAAACAAGTAACCATATGCATATGCCATGCATGCCAAAACTAGTGAGGAAATTGTACATGCAACTCAACACCTACAATCAAAACCCATTTTAGTTGTTGATCCTGATTTCCTTTTGCAATTTCCTACTTTTCCTTTGCCTTATTTCTCCAAATACCAAGTATTCCACACTCCTCCAAGAGTGCTCCAAGAAACTCTAAGTGTCCAAGAGTATGAGAGAGATAGAATAGAATGAGAGCTCCAAAACTGAACTGAAAAAATTTTGTGAACTAATCTTCAAAAGTCTTTTTATTAATGAGGCCTCTAATTTCATCAATTTTCCATTATTTTTTTCCTTCATTTTCCTCCTCACATGCAACTTGTAACCTTTCACCTCCCTTTTCTCCTAATTTCCATTATTTTCATAAATAAATGCCAATAAATGTCACTTTTCATTTCCAAATCCTTTTCCATTGCCTTTATCAATTTCCATAGCCATAATAAACCAAATGAACACCCACACTAGGATTTTTTTCCCAAAATTCAGCTCGGAATACATGTCCCATAACCAAGGTCTATTTTTACCTTTATTAACTTTTACATGGACTTTTAAGCAGGACTGTTATAGAACCCTCCCCCTTGGGGAAACATTGTCCTCGATGTTCAATGACACCTACAACCAACAAGACTGCTGAAAGAAAAACATACTACCCATGGATACTTATAACTTAGCTCGTTGTAGTACTTACAATGATTAACCGGCTGAGAAGCAAACCAACATGACAACCATGACATGACACCATACCACTTATTAGAGATTTATAACACAACTATGGTAGTATTTACATCCATATACCTATGTACATATACAAAAACATCATACCAAATCATATACCAAAAACATATATCAAGGAGATTCACTCAACCAGTGAATAGAGAAGGATACATAGCCCACATTTGATCCACCATCTCCCATGTAGCTTCATTGGGCCAAAATTTCTTCAACTGCACTTTAACCTATTTTATTTCTTGATTATGGAGCATGAGCACCTTTCTCTGCAATATACATTGTGGTTCTGACTAGAATTCTCCTTCTCGATCCACCTGAAATATAAACCATTCAATCACACGATCAACATATTAAACATACTTTTTAAGCAATGACACATCAAAAACATCATATACTTTCACTATCGGAGGCATTACAAGTCGATAGGCTACTAGTCCAATCCTTCAAGAATCTTGAAAGGTACACAAAATTGAGGTGCCAGCTTAGCACATGATCCAATCCGCAAGGAGCTCTTCTTGGGCTTCATGCACAAGTACACTTGTTCCCCAACCTAAAAATCCTTAAAAAACATGTTCTGATCAACATTTTTTTTATCTATCTTGTGGTACCTTTAGATTCTTCTTTATTACCAGAATTTCATGTTCCATCTATGCCAGATATTCAGTCCTATCAATACCTTATTGACTGGATCACTCCAACTAATAGGAGTATTACAACTTTTCCCATAAAGTACCTCAAATAGACTCATCCTCAAAAACTCTTGATCACCATTATTGTAAGCAAACTCTACTAGCAGGAGATAATCTTCCCACTTTCATTTCTAATGAGTCACACACATTCTCAACATGTCCTCCAATATCCCGTTGGACATTTCTGTCTGTCCATTTGTCTGTGGATGATAATTTGTGTTGAAGGCCAACTCTGTACCCAAACTTGCAAATAAATATTTGTAAAATATTGAAGTGAACTTAGCATCCATGTCTAACACAATATTCTTTGGGACACCATGAAACCTTACTACATCTCTAATGAAAACCTGTTCTACATCGTTGGTTTAATAAGTAGACTTCACTGGAATGAAATGCGCTACCTTTTTCAATCTCTCAACCACAACCATACTCGAGTCGTGTTGTCTAGATGTCCTTGACAAACCTATGATTAATTCCATGGAAATAATCTCCCATTTCCACTCTAGAATCGAGATCAGATGTAGCAATCCACCTATATTTTTACACTCTGCCTTTACCCACTGACAGTGCAAACATCTAGCCACAAACTCTGCCATGTACTTTTTCATATTTAGCCAATAGTAAAAATTATTTACTATTATCAATTTATCTTGATATCTCGAGTGACTCGAACAAGGTTTCGCATGAAACTCTCTCAAGATAATATTCTTGAGCTCCTTTTCATCTGGAACAGAAATCTTGTCCCTAAATCTAACCAAGCCATCCACTATGAGATGATAGTCCACATCCTGTGCACCTGTACATGTACCTGTACCTATACCTGTGTTATGTTGTAACTTGTGCATGACCTCCATGTACATGTTATCTTGCTGACCTTCCTTTAAGATTCGAGCCTGTAAATATTTCCCATAATAACTCAGAGTTTATATGTGGTTTACATGTATCCTCCTGCTAAGAGAATCTGCAACCATGTTCTCTTTTCCTTTAATGTACCTGATCTCAAAGTCAAACTCACTGATCGTGGCCAACCATATAGCTTATCTAGCATTCAAATTCAGTTGGTCAAACAAGTATCTCAATCCACTATGATTTTGCATCAATACAAACCTCTTGCCAAGAAGATAGTGCCTCCACATCTTCAATTCATGGATGATTGCTTCCAACTCAATATCATGTGTCAGATAGTTTTACTCATGTTCATCAATTTCCATGACTCATTGCACACTTTTTCCCTCCTGCATAATAACTCCACCAAGTTCTCTTTTGCAAGTACCTGTACATACCACAAATTCTTTGTCTGGTTCTGCAATATTTAGCACTAGAGCGTGTGTCAACAATTTTTTCAACTGCTCAACACTTGTTGTGCATTCCTCTGTCCGTTCAAACTTGCTACCTTTCCTTTACAATGATGTGATAGGATATAAAATCTGTGAGAATTTCTTGATGAACCTCCTGTAATAACCTGCTAACACCATAAATTATCTTACCTCATCCACATTCCTATGAGCTTCCCATTCCATGATAGCCCTTATCTTCTCTAGATCCAAAACTATACCTTCCTTGGAAATAACATGTTCCAAGTAATGTACATATGTCTGAAAGACGTTGTGTTTACTAAGCTTAGCATAAAATTGATTCTCTCTTAGCAATCTCAACATTGTTTCTAAATGTTCAACACACTCTTCCTCATTCTTAGAATATATCAATATGTCATCAATGAATACAATAAAAAACTTGTCCAGATAAGGACGCAACACACTATTGATCAAGGACATAAAATTAGTTGGACCATTAGTCAAACCAAATGGAAATACAAAAAAATCAAAATACCCATACTTGGTCCAGAAATTTGTCTTATGAATTTCATCTTCTTTATTACATACTTGATGATATCATGATCTTAGATCAATCTTAGAGAACACTGATGTTCCCTTCAACTGATCTAACAAATCATCGATCCTCGACAATAGATACATGTTCTTAATGGTCATATTATTCAACTTCCTGTAATCAATGCACAACCTGAGAGTACCATCTTTCTTCTTCACAAAAAATATCTAAGCACCCCATGGTGATACACTTGGCCTAATGTACCCCTTGTTAAGAATTTCCTTTAACCGCAACTGAATCAACTCTACCAGCTTTGGAGTGCTCATCATGTACGATGGTTTTGATGTTGGTGCTACCCCTAGTACCAATTCAATAGATAAATCCAGTTCCATATGAGGCAGAAACTATGAAATCTTTGTTGGAAACATATCCTGGAATTGTTGTAAAATTGGATACCTACTCAAGACATTTGCATCCTCAACTTCCTTACCTTTGTTACTAAAACTATGCATTGAAAATAACACACACGCTTTTTTGTGAATACGCTTCGCCTACATAGTTGTTACTATTCTAACTGATGTTTCCTTCTTCTTACCCTTGCAAGACTCTTTTTTCTCCATTATCATCCAAGCACTCAATAGCTTTGTCCTAACAATCCACTTTGGTCATATGGAGATACAACCAGTCCATACCAAAAATCATGGTATATGAACCCAACGGAAATACATTCAAATTTGTATCCAATTGCACTAACCAAGACTTTGCATGCACTTCTTTATTGAAATCACACCTATCCACCAAGTATGGTTAACATAAATATAATTATATCTAGGTTCAATCAAAATATAAACAACTTGATCACAGAGCTTGTTGTCCATATCGATAATAGACGCCCGGTGATCTGCCTTCCTGTTAACCAATGTTGTATAGATACGAGGAACTCTCTATCCAACATCCCCCACTGTGTGTGCTTCCCGAGCACTGTAAATCTGCGTTCTACCACCTTGATGTTGTGGACAATCTCTCTTGTGATGATATTTGCACAAGTACAACACTATATAGGCTTCCATCCTCCACCCTTGTTCTTCTCCTCAAACTGAAATCCTTGCCCTTTGTCAGATGCATTGAATTTCTTGTCTGATTTTTCATTCTCTTGATTCCTATATCCTAAGGTATTTCTCACTTCTTTTCACACTTAAATTTTTTCTTTGCATCACATTTCCAAACCGGTTTAGTCTCAAATTTTTACTTTGATTTCTCATAACAATGCTTTAGCTTCCGGATGGCATCCTCCAATGATCTATGCTCATCAATCTCAATCATGTCTGTGAATGCTATCCACAACCCACTGATGAATATTTGAATCTTGGCTTTCTCCTCCTTGAGTAAGGCACATACCTCAATAACTCTAAGAACCTGTTGTGTACTCCTCGTCAATCATAGATCTCACCTTTAGCTCATAGAATTATTTTTCCCTGTCATCATAGTATCTCTCTGATAGATACTTCTTACTAAATAGTCTCTCGAATTCACTCCAAGTCAAATCCTCCTCATAAATATCTCTAACATTCTTTACATCTTCCCACCGGATATTTCTTTTACCTTTAAGGATGAATGTATCTATTTTGAATTTCATGTCTTCTGAGTAATCATGTAACCTGGAGAAATTATTCATTCCAAGAAACCATGCTTTTGCATCCTATTATTTCTTCATTTCCCCATCGAATGTAGGTGGATTTGCATTCCTAAACTCATCCTATGTATATCCCCTATCACTCCTCTTGCAAGGATGATAACAATGATGACCATGATACTTGTCAAAACGAGAACTAGAATAGTACTTGTGTCCATCACCCCTCATGTCTGGAGTATCCAAGAACCTGTCATCCCTAATCATGTCATATTTATCTGACCCGTGCCCACTATGAGATCTATTTCCATATGCCCCATTAGTCTTATCCTCTTATCAATAGCTGATTTCAAGTGTTCCATGTCTCTGCAATACTGAAAAACTCTAAAGAATTACTGCATTGACTTCTATTTTTTTCTCTTGTGCCTACATGATTTTGTCATTATTTGCTTTGTAACTCCTTATTTCTTCCTTTAAACTTATTAATTTTTGTGCTAACTCAGAAGAGTGTCCAACACCGCCCTGCTCATCTGATTCATAGGGAGAATCTTTGTAGTCTACCATATTGTTAGTCATCTTTGATCTCTTCTTCCTACAAGGTATATTATGTCAGCTAAACCAAATCGTAAACAAACTAGCGTACCTTATTATAGTTTGGGGAGGATATCTCGCATGCAAGGCCAACTAGATTAGCACAATACATATATAAACATAATCAGATCAACATATGAGCATATTATCAACCATTATCTAGTTATCAATGCATGACTTCGCCCATAAAGTGCCTCAAATTTACTCATCCTCAAAGACTCTTGATACACATTGTTGTAAGTGAACTCTACCAGTGGAAGATAATCTTCCCACTTTTGTTGCTGATGAGTCACATACATTCTCAACATGTCCTCCAATATCCTATTATCCCTCTCTATCTGTCCATTTGTATGTGGATGATAAGTTATGCTAAAGGCCAACTCTATACCCAAACCTGCAAATAAATATTTCCAAAATGTTGAAGTGAGCTTAGAATCAATGTCTAACACAATATTCTTTGGGACACCATGTAACCTTACTACATCTCTAATGAAAACCTATGCTACATCGTTGGTTTAATAAGTAGACTTCACTAGAATGAAGTGCACTACCTTTTTCAACCTCTCAACCACAACCATAATCAAGTCGTGTTGTCTAGATGTCCTTGACAACCTGTGATTAATTCCATGGAAATGATCTCCTATTTCCATTCTATAATCGAGATCGGATGTAGAAATCCACCTGGATGTTTACACTCTGCCCTTACCCGCTGATAGTCCAAACATCTAGCACAAACTCTACCATGTCCTTTTTCAGATTCAGCCAATAGTAAAACTTATTTAATGTTATCAATGTCTTTTGATATCCTGAGTGACCCGAATAAGGTTTCGCATGAAACTCTCTCAAGATAAGCTTCTTGAGCTCATTGTCATCTAGAACATATATCATGTCCCTAAATCTAACCAAGACATCCACTATGAGACGATAGTCCACATCCTGTGCACCTGTACCTGTACCTGTACCTATACCTGTTTTATGTTTAACTTGTGCATGACCTCCATGTACCTATTATCTTCAGGACCTTCATTTAAGATTTGAGCCTATAAATATGTCCCATAATAACTCATAGTTTCTATGTGGTTTACATGTACCTTTCTGCTAAGAGCATCTACAACCATGTTCTCTTTTCCTTTAATGTACCTGATCTCAAAGTCAAACTCACTGATCTTGGCCAACCATCTAGCTTGTCTGGCATTCACATTCAGTTGGTCAAACAAGTATCTCAATCCACTATGATTTCGCATCAGTACAAACCTCCTGCCAATAATATAGTGCCTCCACATCTTCAATTCAAGGATGATTGCTTCCAACTCAATATCATGTGTCAGATATTTTTGCTCATGTTCATTCAATTTCCATGACTCATAGCACACTACTTGTCCCTCATGCATAAGAACTCCACCAAGTCCTCTTTTGCAAGTACCTGTGCATACCACAAATTCTCTATCTGGTTATGCAATCTTTAGCACTAGAGCATGTGTCAACAATTGTTTCAACAGCTCGACACTTGTTGTGCATTCCTCTATCCATTCAAACTTGCTACCTTTCCTTTGCAATGATGTGATAGGATATGAAATCTGTGAGAATTTCTTGATGAACCTCCTGTAATATCTTGCTAACCCCATAAATGATCTTACCTCGTCCACATTCCTAGGAGCTTCCCATTCCATGATAGCCCTTATCTTCTCTAGATCCACAGCTATACCTTCCTTGGAAATAACATGTTCCAAGTAATGTACCTCTATCTGAAATAAGTTGTGTTTGCTAAGCTTAGCATACAACTGATGCTCTCTTAGAAATCTCAACATTGTTTCTAAATGTTCAGCATGCTCTTCCTCATTCTTATAATATATCAAGATGGCATCAATGAATGCAATAACAAAATTTTCCAAATAGGGACACAACACACTATTGATCAAGGACATAAAAGTAGTTGGAGCATTAGTCAAACCAAATGGAACTAAAAAAAACTCAAAATACACATACTTGATCTAGAAATTTGTCTTATGAATTTCACCTTCTTTAAAGCATACCTGATGATATCCTGATCTTATATCAATCTTCGAGAACACTGATGTTCCCTTTAAATGATCGAACAAATCATCGATCCTCGACAACGGATACATGTTCTTAATGGTCACCTTATTCAAATTCCTGTAATAAATGCACAAACTGAGAGTACCATCTTTATTCTTCACAAATAATATTGGTTCACCCCATGGTGATTCACTTGACCTAATTTACCCCTTGTCAATCATTTCCTTTAACCGCAACTAAATCAGCTCTACCAACTTTGGAGTGCTCATCATGTATAATGGTTTTGATGTTGGTGTTGCCCCTAGTACCAATTCAATAGATAAATCAGTTCCATATGAGGCGGAAACTATGAAATCTTTGTTGGAAACATATCCTGGAATTGTTGTAAAATTGGGTACCTGCTCAATACATTTGCATCCTCAACGTCCTTACCTCTTTTAATAAAATAATTCATTACAAATAACACACACGCTTTACTGTGAATACGCTTCGCCTGCATAGTTGTTACCATTCTAACTGATGTTTCATTCTTCTTACCTTTGCAAGACTCTTTTTTCTCCATTATCATCCAAGCACTCAATAGCTTTGACCTAACAATCCACTTTGGTCATATGGAGATACAACCAGTCCATACCAAAAATCATGGTATATGAACCCAACAGAAATACATTCTAATTTATTGATTTAGACATACCATTCAACTCAAATGCACAAGCTCTTATCCAATGACAAACTCTTTTCATGATAGTTGTATCCAACTGCACTAACCAAGATTCTACATGCACTTATTTATTCAAACCACACTTATCCACCAAGTATGGTTAACATAACTATAATTATATCTAGGTCCATCAAAATATAAACAACTTGATCACAAAGATTATTTTCCATATTGATAATAGACGCCTGGTGATCTGCCTTCCTGTTATCCAACGTTGCATATATACGAGGAACACTCTGTCCAACATCCCCCACTGTATGTGCTTCTTGAGCACTATAAATATGTGTTCTACCACCTTGATGTTGTGGACAATCTCTCCTGTGATGATATTTTCACAAGTACAACACTATATAGGCTTCCAGCTTGCACCCTTGTTCTGCTCCTCAAACTAAAATCCCTGCCCTTTGTCAGATGCATCGAATTTCTTGTGTGATTTTTCATTCTCTTGTTTCTTATGTCCTGAGGTATTGTTTGCTTCTTTTCACACTTCTCTTTTTTCTTTGCTTTACATTTCCAAACCGGTTTAGTCTCAAATTTGTGCTTTGATTTCTCGTAACAATGCTTTAGCTTCTGGATGGCATCCTCTAATGATCTATGCTCATCAATCTTGATCATGTCTTTGAATGCTATCCGCAACACGCTGATGAATCTTTGAATATTGGCTTTCTCCTCCTTGAGGTAACGCACATACCTCAATAACTCTAAGAACCTGTTGTGTACTCCTTGTCAGTCATAGATCTCATCTTTAGCTCATAGAATTATTTTTCCTTGTCATCATAGTATCTCTCTTTTAGATACTTCTTACTAAATAGCCTCTCAAATTCACTCCAATTCAACTCCTCCTCATAAATATCTCTAACATTCTTTGCATCTTCCCACCAGATATTTCTTTTACATTTAAGGATGAATGTATCTATTTTTAATTTCATGTCTTCTGAGTAATCATGTAACCTGAAGAAATTATTCATTCAAATAAACCATGCTTCTGCATCTTGTTATTTCTTCATTTCCCCATCGAATGTAGCTATATTTTCTTACCTAAAATCATCCTATGTATATCCCCTATCACTCCTCTTGTAAGGATGATAACGATGATGACCATGGTACTTGTCAAAACGAGAACTAGAGTAGTACTTGTGTCCATCACCCCTCACATCTGGAGTATCCAACAACCTGTCATCCTTGATCATATCATATTTATTTGACCCGTGCCTAGTGTGAGATATATTTCCTTCTGCCCCATTAGTCTTATCCTCTTTTCCATTTCTGATTTCAAGTGTTCCATGTCACTACAATTCTGAAAAACTATGAAGAATTACTACATTGACTTATATTTTTTTCTCTTGTGCCTGCATGATTCTGTCATTATCTGCTTTGTAACTCCTTATTTCTTCCTTTAAACTTATTAATGTTTATGCTAAGTCAGAAGAGTGTCCAACAACGCACTGCTTATCTAAATCATAGGGAGAATCTTTGCAGTCTACCATATTGTTAGTCATCTTTGATCTCTTCTTCCTACAAGGTATATTATGTTAGCTAAACCAAATCGTAAACAAACTAGCGTGCCTTTGTATAGTTTTGGGAGGATATCTCGCTTGCAAGGCCGACCAGATTAGCATAATACATATATAAACATAATCAGGTCAACATATGAGCATGTTTTCAGCCATAATCTAGTTATCCATGCATGAATTTTCCCATAAAGTGCCTCAAATTGACTCATCCTCAAAGACTCCTGATACCCATTGTTGTAATCGAATTCTACCAGTGGAAGATAATCTTCCCACTTTCATTGTTGATGAGTCACATACATTCTCAATATGTCCTCCAATATCCTGTTGGCCCTCTATGTCTGTCCATTTGTCTGTGGATGATAAGTTGTGCTGAAGGAAAACTCTATACCCAAACTTGCAAGTAAATATTTCCAAAATATTGAAGTGAACTTTTCATCCATGTCTAACACAGTATTCTCTGGGACACCATGCAACCTTACTACATCTTTGATGAAAAACTTTGCTACATCATTGGTTTAATAAAAAGACTTCACTAGAATGAAGTGCACTATTGTTTTCAACCTCTCAACCACAACCATAATCGATTTGTGTTGTATAGATGTCCTCGACAAATCTATGATTAATTCCATGGAAATGATCTCCCATTTGCACTCTAGAATCGAGATCAGATGTAGCAATCAATCTGTATGTTTACACTCTGCCTTTACCCTTTGACAGTCCAAACATCTAGCCACAAACTCTGCCAAGTCCTATTTCAAATTCATCCAATAGTAAAACTTATTTGCTGTTATCAATTTCTTTTGATATCCCGAGTGACCCGAATAAGGTTTCGCATGAAACTCTCTCAAGACAAGCTTCTTGAGCTCGTTTTCATTTGGAACATATATCTTGTCCCTAAATCTAACCAAGCCATCCACTATGAGATGATAGTCCACATCCTATGCACCTATACCTGTACCTATACCTATGTTATGTTGTAACTTGTGCATGACCTCCATGTACCTGTTATCTTGCTGACCTTCCTTTAAGATTCGAACCTGTAAGTATGTCCCATAATAACTCATATTTTCTATGTGGTTTACATGTATCCTCCTGCTAAGAGAATCTACAACCATGTTCTCTTTTCCTTTAATGTACCTGATCTCAAAGTCAAACTCACTGACGTTTCCAACCATCTAGCTTGTCTGGAATTCAATTTCAGTTGGTCAAACAAGCACCTCGATTCACTATGATTTTTCATCAGTACAAATCTCCTGCCAAGAAGATAGTGCCTCCACATCTTCAATTCATGGATGATTTCTTCCAACTCAATATCATGTGTCAGATAGTTTTTCTCGTGTTCATTCAATTTCCATGAATCATAGCACACTACTTGTCCCTCCTACATAAGAACTCCACCAAGTCATCTTTTTCAAGTACCTGTGCATACCACAAATTCTTTGACTAGTTCTGCAATCTTTAGCATTGATGCATGTGTCAACAATTGTTTCAACTGCTCAACACTTCTTGTGCATTCCTCTGTCTATTCAAACTTACTACATTTCCCTTACAATGATGTGATAGGATATGAAATCTGTGAGAAGTTCTTGATGAACCTCCTATAATAATCTGCTAACCCCATAAATGATCTTACATAATCCACATTCCTAGGATCTTCCCACTCCATGATAGCCCTTATCTTCTCTAGATCCACAACTATACCTTCCTTGGAAATAACATGTTCCAAGTAATGTACCTATGGCTGAAAGAAGTTGTGTTTACTAATCTTAGCATATAACTGATGCTCTCTTAGCAATCTCAACATTGATTCTAAATGTTCAACATGATCTTCCTCATTCTTAGAATATATTAAGATGCCATCAATGAATACAATAACAAACTTGTCCAGGTAAGGACGCAACACACTATTGATCAAGGACATACAAATAGTTGGAGCATTAGTAAAACTAAATGGAACTACAACAAACTAAAAATACCCATACATGGTCCGGAAAGTTGTCTTATGAATTTCATCTTCTTTAATGCATACCTGATGATATCCTGATCTTAGATCAATCTTCGAGAACATTGTTGTTCCCTTCAACTAATCGAACAAATTATCGATCCTCGACAACGAATACATGTTCTTAATGGTCACCTTATTCAACTTCCTATAAACAATGCACAACCTAAGAGTACCATCTTTCTTCTTCACAAATAATATCGGTGCACCCCATGGTGATACACTTGGCCTAATATACCCCTTGTCAAGCATTTCATTTAACCGCAACTGAATCAGCTCTACCAACTTTGGAGTGCTCATCATGTATGATGGTTTTGATGTTGGTGTTGCTCCTAGTACCAATTCAATAGATAAATCCAATTCCATATGAGATGGAAACTATGAAATCTTTGTTGCAAACATATCTTGGAATTGTTGTAAAATTGGGTACCTGCTAAAGACATTTGCATCCTCAATTTCCTTAACTATTTACTAGAAATATGCATTGCAAATAACACACATGCTTTCTTGTGAATACGCTTCGCCTCCATAGTTTTTATCATTATAACTGATGTTTCCTTCTTCTTACCCTTGCAAGAATCTTTTTCTCCACTATCATCCAAGCACTCAATAGCTTTGTCCTAACAATCCACTTTGGTCATATGGAGATACAACTAGTCCATACTAAAAATCATGGTATATGAACCCAACATAAATACATTCAAACTTGTTGATGTAGACATACCATTCAACTAAAATGCACAAGCTCTCACCCAATGATGAACTCTCTTCGTGGTAGTTGTATCCAACTGCACTAACCAAGACTCTACATGCACTTATTTATTCAAACCACACCTATCCACCAAGTACAGTTAACATAACTATAATTATATCTAGGTTCAATCAAAATATAAACAACTTGATCACACGTTTTATTGTCCATATCAATAATAGACGTCTGGTGATATGCCTTCCTGTTATCCAACGTTCCATAGATACGAGGAACACTCTGTCCAACATCCCCCACTATATTTTCTTCCTGAGCACTGCAAATATATGTTCTACCACCATGATGTTGTGGACAATCTCTCCTGTGATGATATTTGCACAAGTACAACACTATATAGGCTTCCAGCCTGCACCCTTGTTCTACTCCTCAAACTGAAATCCTTGCCCTTTTTCAAATGCATTGAATTTCTTGTGTGATTTTTCATTCTCTTGTTTCCTGTGTCCTGAGGTATTTCTCACTTCTTTTCACACTTCCCTTTTTTCTTTGCATTACATTTCCAAACTGGTTTAGTCTCAAATTTGTGCTTTGATTTCTCATTACAATTCTTTAGCTTCCAGATTGCATCCTCCAATGATCTATGCTCATCAATCTCGATCATGTATTTGAATGCTATCGGCAACCCACTGATGAATCTTTGAATCTTGGCTTTCTCCTCCTTGAGCTAAGGCACATACCTCAATAACTCTAAGAACCTGTTGTGTACTCCTCGTCGGTCATAGATCTCATCTTTAGCTCATAGAATTATTTTTCCCTATCATCATAGTATATCTATGATAAATACTTCTTCCTAAATAGTCTCTCAAATTCACTCCAAGTCAAATCCTCCTCATAAATATCTCTAACATTCTTTACATCTTCCTATTGGATATTTCTTTTACCTTTAAGGATGGATGTATCTATTTTGAATTTCACGTCTTCCGAGTAATCATGTAACCTGAAGAAATTATTCATTCCCAGAAACCATGCTTTTGCATCCTGTAATTTATTCATTTCCCCATCAAATGTAGGTGGATTTTCTTTCCTAAACTCATCCTATGTATATCCCCTATCACTGCTCTTGTAAGGATGATAACAATGATGACCATAATACTTGTCAAAACGAGAACTAGAATAGTACTTGTGTCCATCACCCCTCATGTCTGGAGTATCCAAGAACCAGTCATCCCTGATCATGTCATATTTATCTGACCCATTCCATCTATGAGATCTATTTCCATATGCTCCATTAGTCCTATCCTCTTTTCCATAGCTGATTTCAAGTGTTCCATGTCTCTACAATTCTGAAAAAATCTAAAGAATTAATGCATTGAATTCTGTTTTTTTTCTCTTGTGCATGCATGATTATATCATTATCTGCCTTGTAACTCCTTATTTCTTCCTTTAAACTTGTTAATGTTTGTGCTAAGTCAGAAGAGTGTCCAACACCATGCTGCTCATCTGATTCATAGGGATAATCTTTGCATTATACCATATTGTTAGTCATATTTGATCTCTTCTTCCTACAAGGTATATTATTTCATCTAAACCAAATCGTAAAAAAATTAGCGTACCTTAGTATAGTTTGGGGAGGATATCTCTCCTGCAAGGCCGACTAGATTAGCACAATACATATATAAACATAATCAGATCAACATATGAACATATTTTCAGCCATTATCTAGTTATCAATTCATGACTATGTTGACCACATACCATGACTTCATGCACAATGACCATCATCCATCCAATGTATGTATAACAACATATAGACACTGACACGCATAACTAATGCATGACCAACATACATTCACAACACATACATTCAAAAATGGAACCATCAACTTTCATATGGTGACACCACTGCAATCATGACCAATTACATGCATACAGAACAAGCAGATAGACCACAAGCACAAGGACCTATATGCAACTGACATGTTTATATGAAAAAACATTCACCCTAGGGAAATGTAAACCATACATCGCCCAAGGAGAACAAAACCATGCTTTGATACCACTCTGTAACACCCTCCTCCCACATCTACCCAACTAATCCGCCAACCAAGGTAAACACGTGACAAATGTTTACTATGATATGATTCAAATCCCTATGTATTAGTTAAGGAAGTGGAACTTGCGGAACACATCCAAACTAATCTTCTACTCATACAACAAAACCCCCAGGAGCCATCCAACCCATCCAGGTGACCAGCCCCTGAGAAAAACTGACCTTTATCACATTAAGGCCTTAGTATCTCTTTTGACATGGGCATGCATGCGACTGGGACCCTCCAATCGCTCCCACAGCAAGGCATGCCTACAACTGGGGAATTTTCCAGGTAGTTATGTGCCAATGACTCTGGATTCCGTGCCACTTTTTTAGGGCCGGGACTCAGGCCACTTCCAAGAACTCCATGAAACTTCTAGAAACGAAAAAGAACATAAAAACAATTATACGAATGCAAACACTTGAACAAGGACTTGACTGGACCTCTACTAGCTATGACATAAATTTCTTTAAACACGTCACAAATATGCATTTTAGAAGTTTAAACAACATATCTAAGAATAGGATTCTCACACTTATCTGAGAATAAAAAAGGAAATGTTGGTGTCTGATCACAATAACTGCATTACAATCTATTCATCCATACATTCAGTGATCAATCAAAACATGATGAGAGCCATACATTATCACTGTCATAAAACTTAGTCATAACCAACATATAACGAACAAAAATATCAAGGATATAAAAGCCATAAAATATCACGGAAAACCAGAAAACCGACACAGTGTGCTCTCGGAAACAAGTTATGTTCGTTTTCCCAAAGAAGAATTTTTTTCAAAAAGGATAGCTGACGGGGAAAAATTTTGGGCCAGTGGCAGGCTGCCACGTGGCCTCTTGTGATTGGTCGAAAGTCAAATTTTTTTGGGCCTACCACTGCATGATAAGTGACAAGCCCTGAATGGTGTTGTATGAGAAAATTTGTTGCTCGGTTAGCTAAAATTAGCGTGGAATTATAGGACAGTTCCAAAATTTGGGGAATTTTTAGAGCAATTAGCAGCAAAGATAGGGAGGCTCATAACATCTTTAGTTTTTTACCAATTTTGGAGAAAAAAGAGGCTAGACAGGCATTTTTTTTATAGTTCTGAAGCTAATAGAATAGGTTTTGAAGCCATTGGAGCACTGTAAACTAATGTAATCATTTATTTTTAGCATAATGATATAGGGCCAAGTCATTGGAAGCTAGACCAAGGAGACATAGCCCAGGAGGGGTGAACTCCTTCATCACTTTTTGTGTTGTGGTTATTTTATGGTGTAATTTTCTATTGTTTATTCTATTTCAGAGTTTAAATTCATGTTTTATGTGTTTAAAAAGTTAACATAAAGGCTCTTAAAACTCAATTATAACACTTGCAATTTATTCACTCTCAAGCACATTTACATTAAGATATCATACAGATCAAGTTTGGTATCAGAGCTCAATATTTCTTGTTGTTGTGAGGGTTTAATTGTTTGCAAGTGTATATGATTCTTACAAGGTTGAAGCTCAAGAGAGGAGAAGGAAATCTTGTGGTTGCAAGTCCTCAAGTTAGGTCAAGGACAAGGAGAGAAATTTTGCCACAATATCCACCACAAATTCCTCCTCAGATTGTAGTTGAAGCTTCAGCAAGTATGTCTCGTGAAGGAGGAGCTGATAATATTTCAGATGAAGAGAAGACTCTCAGAAAAGCTTTCTTTTACATGACTGAAATAATGAAGGTTCTCTATGAAGAGAGAAATTCAAGATTGCAGGGTGAAAGTTTCAAGCCTTCAAAAGGAGAGGGTTCTTCTGGAGGAAAAGGAGGATATGATGATAAGCCTTCAAAAGGAAATGGTGAAAAACCACCCTCTTCTCCACCATAATCTTCACCTCCATCCTCACCTTCATCTTCTTCCTCTTCCATAACCATTGTTACTCAAACACATCCACATACCCCAAGGGTTCATGGTAAAACTCCATTATTAAAACTTGATATCAAATTCAATCTGCCTATGTATAATGGTGAAGTGAATGTTGAAAGACTTAATAATTGGGTTCGTCAACTTGAAGTTTACTGCAGGATTCAGAACATCAAAGATGATGAAACAAATATTCAGTTGGCTTCATTAAGGTTGGAAAGTGCTGCTTTGATTTGGTGGGAAGCCAAAACACAAGAGGATATGAAAAAACATGGTAAGGCCTCAACCGCTTAGAAGACAATTTTATCCATTAGCTTATATGCAAAAGGCTATTATGGATTGTCATAATTTTATACAACTAAAGGATCAAAGTGTGCAAAGTTATACTCAAGAGTTTAGAAGAAGGTGTTTGATACTAGGTGTAGACTTGCAATCACAAGACACTATGTTGAAATATATTGGGGGTTTACACCGTTATTTAAGACATACTATCCTTATGTTTAATCCTACAATTTTATATGAGATTTATGTTTAGGAAACATATCTTGAAGAAAGAGGGAAAAACATTCCACAAGAGGGTAGCAAGAAGCCATTCACAAGTGGAGACAAGGGTAAGAGTGATTTCAAAGGGAAAGGAAAGAAGAATTCATCTGTCAAGAAGGAAGGAGAAAATTAACATGAAAATATTGTTCCAAAGAGGGTCATGATGAAGCTCATTGTTGGAAGCTTCATCCTGAGATGAAACCAAAGAAAAAACTTAGGCTCCAATTCGAGAGATGAAACAAAGATCACAACAATGGGAATGAAAGGTAAGGACATAGCAAGCACTAGCTCTTCAAGTTGTCCTAATGATACTCAAGATACACTAGCATACCAAAATTGATACACTCTTTGATGGTGGTTTACAAGAAAATTTGATTTCCGAGACTTCGCCAATAATTTAAATTTAGAGACCATTCCTCATCCAAGACCTTATCCTTTAGGTTGGATATGCAAGAATGCAAACTTACAAGTTACAACGAAATTCATACTTAGATTTGCAATTACAACAAACTTTCTTGATGAAGTTGAACTTGATGTAGTTCCACTTGATATTTCCGAAATTGTTTTGGGAAGCCCATATTTGTATGATAGGAAATCTATTTTTCATCGTCATGAAAACAAGTATCACTTGCTCAAAGATGGTATTTAATACATTGTTAGAGCACATCGACAGACTAAATATTTCACTTTTAAATGCCGGAAAAATGAAGAGACTCATTAACTCTAGCAAGAATTTTGTGCTTTTAATTGTCAAATAAAAGAATGATGTTGAGAATGAAGTTTTTCAAGGTTGTAACTCAAAATTTAAATCTGATTTGGTTGAGGCTGTTAACCAGTAGGATGAGATGTTTCAGGAGCCAAAATGATTGTCTCCCAAGAGGGGAATCCAACATGAAATAGAATTGCAGTAAGATTGTCCTCTTCCTAACATTGGCATGTATAGGATGCCAGTGATGGAAAGTGAAAAAATTAAAAAGCAAATTCAAGAGTTGTTAGAAAAAGGGATCATCATAACAAGTACTTCACCATGTGAGTCACCTATTTTTTTGGTGCGAAAAAAGGATGGAACATGGTGCATGTTTGTGGACTTCCATGCATTGAACAAAATTACAGCAAAGAACTGTTACCCACTTCCTAGAATTGACAATTTACTTGATCAATTGAAAGATGCAAAATATTTTACTAAGTTGGACTTAAGGAGTGGCTATCATCAAATTATAATTTTTGAAGGTGACATATGGAAGACAACCTTCAAAACAAAACAAGGTTTGTTTGAATGGCTAATTATGTCTTTTGGTCTTTGCAATGCTCCTACTACCTTTATGCATGTGATGAATGATGTATTGAGGCCATTTCTATATGATTTTGTGATAGTCTACTTAGATGACATCTTGATTTTTATTAAATCTCGTGACTAACATGTCATGCATGTCAAAAATGTACTTGATGTCTTGAAGAAAGGGCAGTTGTTTTTAAAGATGTGAAATTTTGAGTTTGGAAAAACTTCTTTAATGTATTTGGGTCATACTCTTGGAGGGGGTGAACTGAAAATAGATCCCTCCAAGGTTGAAGTCATTTTGAATTGGACAAAGCCCAATACAGTTACGAAGGTAAGAATATTTTTGGGAGCAACCCAATATTGGAGGAAGTTGATTTCTAACTTCTCTACTATTGCAACTCCATTGCATGCATTGACAAGTGTGAAGAAGGTCTTCCATTGGGGAGGTAAACAACAAAAGACATTTGATTCATTGAATGAAAAGATCAGTTCATCTCCAGTACTTGCACTTCCAAACTTGAGACAGTCATTTCAGATTCACGCGGATGCTAGTGACTATGCCATGGGTGCAGTCCTCATGCAACATGGTAAGCCCATATGTTTTCATTCATAAAATTTTAATGGTGCAGTGATTCATTATCGTACATATGACAAGGAATTGTATGCATTCGTGCAAAGTGTGAAAAAGTGGAAACACTACTTGATGCGTAAGGAAACAATAATTCACAGTGATCATCAACCATTGCAATACTTGCAATCACAAAAAAAGTTGCAGCAATGAAGGCACTTTCGATGGATGGGTTTTCTTCAATTAATTCCACTTGGGGATAAGGTATAATAAAGGTATCTATAATAAAGTTACTGACATTCTTTCTAGGCCTATTGTTAGTGTTGCTACTATTCTTAAGCATAATTTTGTTTTGCATGATAACTATATTGAATAATATGCTTTAGATAGTGATTTTCAAGATGTATATGAAACTTTGAGTCAAGGGAACCAAGTAGAGGAATTGGATTATCACATGCATGATAACTTGTTGTATCATCTTGGTAAGATTTTTATTCCACACGGAGAAAGAGTCAACATTATATGAGAAGTGCACACTTCTCTTATTTCTGATCATTTCAGTGTAAGTAAGATGGTGGCACATTTACAGAGGTATTGTTATTGGCCTCTTATGCTTGAAAGCGTGTCACGCTTTATTAGATGTTGTTAATTATGTGTTGTCAGTAAGCCTAGCAATAGAAAGTTAGAATTGTACACACCACTTCCAGTACCTTCTCTTCCATGGGAGAGTGTTTCTATGGATTTTTTTGGAGGTCTTCCTATGCCAAAAAGAAATCATGATTATGTTTTTGTAGTTGTGGATAGGTTTGGAAAAATGTGTATTTTGATGCTATTTAAAAAGAAAATTACAGCTAGTGAACAAACTACTCAGTTATTCTTTCATAATGTATGGGTTCATTTTGGATTTCCCACATCCATTGTTAGTCGATATTCTCACTTTGTTGGGAATTTTTGGTCAAGCTTGTGGGGATTCATGGACACCAAATTGAAAAAGAGTACAACATTTCATTCGCAACAGATGGTCAAATAGAGATGGTGAACATGAAGGTGATACATATTCTTCGCGGTTATTGTAGCAAGCATCCTAAGTCATGGGATGAACTTTTTCACTATATTTCGCATGCTTACAACCGAGCCAAGCACTCTTCAACTCAAACATCACCATTTGAGGCATGTTTAGGATACTTGCCCAAGTTTCCTTTGGATTTCATTTTTGGAAAGCATGTTGCTATTGATGGTAATGGTGACATAGACAAAGCTACAAGGTTCATTGAACAAATCCAATTGGTACATCAAACAGTTCAAGAACAACTTGAAAATAGCCAAGTCAAGTACTAAACAAGGCATGATAAGCATCATGTAGATCACAATTTCCAAGTCGGTGATGAAGTTTGGCTTCACATTAGCAAAGAAAGGCTTCAAGGAGAAGGTAAAAAACTAAAACCAATTCGATAAGGTCCATTCATAATTTTAGAAAAGGTTGGTGATAATGCCTTCAGTAGTAAATTTGCCTTCATATATGCAAATTTATGTTGTTCTTAATGTTGAGAAATTAAGGTTGTATGAGCCTCCTTTGATTGAATATCAAGGAGAAAATGTTCATATTCCTTCCATTGAGGATTTTTATCCAAAGTACCTTGATGAAATACAACAAGACACCATTATTGATAGAAGAACAAGGTCTTCAAAATGAGGGAATGTGGAGTACCTTTGTGTGGGGCTCAAAGGAACAAATCCAAGCAAATCAAAATGGATTGAGATTGGAAATGTGAGGGAACTGTACCCTCATATACTGAACAACTGGAAGTGACATTTTTGGGTCCAAAAGTTTCCAGTGGGGAGGAGTGATCAGTGCTCAAAAATATGCACAAAAATGAAAGCTTCCATAATGGTGTGGAACCTAAACGACTTCGTATATCTCGTTGTTCTGAATCCGACGCAACTCATTTCGTGGAAAACTGACATCGTATGCTCCCGGAAACGAGTTTTGTTTGTTTTCCCAAACATGTAATTTTTTTGGGCCAGTGGCAGGCTACCATGTGGCCTCTTGTGATTGGTCTAAAGTCAAATTTTTTTGGGCCTACCACTGCCTGAAAAGTGGCAAGCCCTTAATGGTGTTGTATGGGAAAATTTGATTGGTTGGATGGTGGCCACCCACATGCTACCACGTGGCCCAACTCGAGGCTGCCACGTGACAGCATGGGGGCCACCAAAATTTGTTTGAAATCCGAACTACAACTTCGCAGGAATCGACATCGCAACCTCCTACCAAAAAATGTTGAGTCTTAACCAGCGAACCTACCATTTTTCTCGTTTAACCTTACAACCAAAGCTATATATAAATGTTATTACGATGAAGGTTTGGGGTAAGGGCCATGGCTTAGCCTCGACCCCCCCCCATATTATATGCATATGACCTATGGCCAGGCACCACAGGCATGGTGGAGGCGGAGTTCGTCAAACTTTTTTTTAATTTAAAAAAAAAAGAAAAAAAAGTTGTCAACATTAATTATGGTTTAAAATTCAGGTTTAAGGCCGCATTAGGAATTTCAAATTCCCAACAATTTCAGCCGAAATCCACAAATTTGTTGCTCGGTTAGCTAAAATCAGGGCAAAATTTGGGGAATTTGTATAGCGACTAGCAACAAAGCTAGGGATGCTCTAAATTTTTCAGTTTTTGACCAATTTTGGAGCAGAAAGAAGCTAGACAGGCCTTTTTTTTTATAGTTTTGAAGCTAATGGAACAGGTTCTGAAGCCATTTGAGCATGTAAACTGATGTAATCACCATTTTTCAGCATAAAGATATAGGGCCAAGCCATTGGAAGCTAGACCAAGGAGACGCGGCCCAGGAGGGGTGAACTTCTTCATCACTTTCTATGTGGTGATTATTTTTATGGTGTAATTGTCTGTTGTTTCTGTTATTTCAGAGTTTAAATTCATGCTTTATGTGTTTAAAAATTTAACATAAAGGCTCATAAAAGTCAATAATAACACTAGCAATTTATTCACCCTGAAGCACATTTACATTAATATCTCATACAAATCACTAGGGCTCCAAAGCGTTTGTTCCAACCAGGGTTTCCATGACTAGTAACTCAACCCACTGCTGTTGTCGGCCTTCCAGAGTGTTTTTCCAACTAGGGCTTTGAGGACTAGTAACTCAACCCACCAAGGGATTCTAATGTGTTTTTCCAACCAAGGCTTCCGAGACTAGTAACTCAACCCAAGTTGTTACAGGGCTTCTAGAGTGTTTGCCAAACCAAGGATTCCAGGAACTAATAACTCAACCCACATCCAAAGGCATAAGAAAACCAACCAGAAAAAAGAAAAAGAAAAAGAAAAGAAAAGAAAAAAAAGATGCAAAACCCACAACACTATGGCTATCCAAGAAATGGCATGGGCCATGGCTAGGAAAAACCAATGTCAATCCAAGAAATCCTCCATGCCAGTGACAAATCATAAACAAATAACCATATGCATATGCCATGCATGCCAAAACTAATGAGGCAATCATATATGCATTTAGGTGCCTGCAAGAAAAACCCGTTGTAGTTGTTGATCCCGATGTCCCCTTGCACTTTCATGTTTTTCATTTTCCTTCTTTCTCCAAATCCCAAGTATTCCACACTCCTCCAAGAGTGTTCCAAGAAAATTCGAAGTGTCCAAGAGTACGAGAGAGAATAGAATGAGAGCTCCAAAACTGAACTGAAAAAAGTTTGTGAACCAGTCCTCATAAACCTTTTTATTAATGAGGCCTCTAATTTCTTCATTTTTCTATTATTTTCCTTCATTTTCCTCCTCACACGCGACTTGTGACCTTTCACCTCCATTTTCTCCTAATTTTGATTATTTTCATAAATAAATGTCAATAAATGTCATTTGGTCTTTTCGAAGCCTTTGTCATTGTCTTTTCCAATTTTCGTAGCCATAATAAACCAAATGAACACCCACACTAGGATGTTTTGCCCAACATTCAGCTTGGAATATGTGTCCCATGACCAAGGTTTTATTTTACCTTTATTAACTTTTACATGGATTTTTGAGCAAGGTTGTTACATTTAATATAACATTTGTGTGTGTGGAGTGCAAAGGTGTTTCTGCCTCCGCACACAACATTTTGTGATGCGTCGTTGTCGAAAGTGGTGTATGCTTGGGCAGTGAAAGCTCCATGCAAAAGTTTCCTCCACACAAAATATTAATTGCATATTTGTTCAACCCCCCTGCAACTAAAATTTTGCTTCGCACAAAAATATTATTTGGAGATTTGTTCAACCCCCCTGCAACTAAATTTTTTCTCTGCACAAAAATATTATTTGGAGATTTGTTTAGCCCCCATGTTCTATGTAAAAGACTTGCAACCATGTCAGTTCTGGGAAGAGCAAGGGACCTGTAATTGCGTCAATTTTGGGAAAAGCGGTAGCATAACAATGTGAGTGTCAAAGCACTTACCTAGGAAATGGTCACTCACAAATTTATTTTATTTATTTATTTTTTTTAATTTGTAAATGAATTGTGAGTCATGACAAATACTGAAAATAAAACACCTGGCTTTATGTCCCACAAAGCTAGCTAAGCTAATTGAAAATTAGAATTTTTTTGAATTTACTAAAAAATAGAAATATTCAACATTTCCAATTTGATTAAGATTGCAAAAACACCCAAATAACGATAAGAATCACATAATACTCCATCATTTTGAGTATTACACTATGGTTAGTAAGTCTTAGTTTCATATTTATATATATTAAATTTTGATTGACCAGACAAATATAAAAACTTTTTAATTAATAAAATAAACAATAAAAATACTATAAAAATATTTAAAGTTAAATTATTATATTAAAATAAAAGATAATACATGAACTTTGGCTAACAAAATAAAATAAACGAAAAAACCAGTGGGTTAGAAATTATATTAAATGAAATAAATATATCATAAAATTAAATATTTATAATAAGAAGTTATTTACATAAGTTTTTTCATTAGAATTCACTAAAAATTGGCAAAAATATATTTTGAAAAGTTAACAATACAATTTCAAGATTTGTTATTGTTTAAAATACATTTTAAATGTACAAATAGATTTTTAGAATGTTTTAATTATGCAGAAAACAATTTAAACTCAAATTTTTAAAAATCAATATTAAATTTTGATTAAAATTAACAAATAAGTTATCATGAAAAAAAACCATTTCTTTTATAAATTATATTCATATTTATAATAATAATTAAATTTAAATAAAATATTATAAAATTAAATAATTAAATAATCAAATAATTGAAATAATAATTTATTAGATAATAATAAATTATTATAAAAAGTTAAAATTTATTTACTAAAAATTAAATATGATACAAATAAAAAAAAATGTAATCAAATAAATATTTTAACTTTTTAAATTAATGTGTTCCAAAAAATAAATATATATATATATATATATTTTAATCGATGTATATAAAATGGTAAAAATACTTATTTTTAATCTATTTAACTAATTTATCAATCTTTTATCTATAAAATATTTTCATAACATCTATAATAAATATTTATACTATTAGCAACTTTTATATAATTTATAATAAATACTTATACTACTTTTTTAAAACAAAATAAATTAAGAAGTTATCAAATATTTCATTAAGCACCTAGTATGAGATTAATATCTTATCAATAGATAATAAAATAATTTAAATTTTAAATTTTAAAATAAATTTTAATTATTCAATTATATATATTTTTAAAATAATATAAAATTAATATTATGTATTAAAATTAATAATTTATTAAAAAAATTATTTGAATTTAAGTATATTTTTATATGAAACTATATTTTTTTCAATATATATTTTTTTTGGTTAATATTAACTAAAATTTAACATAAAATAATTCTAATTTAAAAAAATAATAATAATAATAATAAATTTAGAAGGACCGGAAATACTTTAGAATTTATAGTCATTTTCACATATTCAATAATACTAACATTAAAAATGCATCACATGCAATTGAGTCAATACAATATGAGATAATATTTAGGATTCTTTTGATAATAATCACATAATTTATAGTCATTTTTACCTATTCAATAATACCAACATTAAAAATGACATCACATACAACCGAGTCAATATAATTTGAGATAATATTTAGAATTCTTTCGGTAATAATCACATGCAACAAAATATTGTGGAACTTCCCAGAGCCAATACAATTTGACATAATATTTAGAATTCTTTCGGGAATAATCACATGCAATAGAACATTGTGCACAAGTTTGGAACCAACCAATATGGTTCATCATCGTGAGAGATCAAATCGATGAAATATGTGTTTGGAACCAACCACTTGAGTTTAAATAGATGTAGAAATGGCTAAACTAGCCGTTAAGATTAATAAAAATATTAATTTGACTATGAAATTAAATTAAATTAATAAAATGATTAATTTTATTAAAATAATAATTTAAAAAATAATTTTTTATATAATTTTCTAATATTTTAATTTAAACTCTATCTCTAAGGTCTCCCTTAGCCTTTTTTCAATCGATAAGGCTTCCCGTGTCTTTTTTCAATTTGTAAGACTTCTCTTAACTTAATGTGTCTTTTTTCAATGTGTAAGGTCTCCCTTAACTTAAGGTGTCTTTTTTCAATCTTTAAGGCCTCCTTTAACTTACGATGATGAAAATGGTCAATCCTAGCAATAACCTTAGTCTCTTCGATGCAAATATGATGGTTAGTGTTCTCTGTATTGTCAACTAAGGCAGAGGAGTGAGATCTTCCATAGGCAGAGGAGTGAGATCTTCCATGTTTAATGTCAACAGCATGCTCACAAATCCTTTGATATCCTTTGATTTATAGATCAACCAATGTAAGGCGTCTCAATGTAAGGCATCTCACAAGAACAAGGAATAATGTAGACACGCCTCTCACAAGAACAAGGAATAATGTAGACACCTTTCCCATATGGTTAACTTTAAGTTCAACTTTTAAAAATAATAGATCGCGTAGATGTAAACTAGTCACAACAAGACACCTTTCCTGTTGCTAGGGTCTACCAATGTCTCACTAGGGTCCACCAATGTCGGTTAAATTTGAGTTCAACTTTTATAAATGATAGGTCGCGTGGAAGTAAACCATTCGCTTGATTTCAAGACTTTGGAGTCAATACAATTTGAGATAAATTTCCAATGTCGATTCAATTTGAGTTCAACTTTTAAAAATGATAGGTCGCGTGGAAGTAAACGAGTCTCTTCATTTCAATTCACGACTTTGGAAGAAAAAATATGATCTTTGAAATGAAGGAATTTTGCTTTTTCAATAAAGTAAAAGCAGAGTTACGTTGCACGAACCTATGTAAATAACTATTGTATCATATTTTTAATTTTACCTTATAAGGCTGACATCATATGTTTTGTTCTCTTTAAAAATTACCACTCTTGAACCCCACTCCTAACCCCCAAATCCCACTAATGATTGATCTAAATTACCACTCTTGAACCCCACTCCTAACCCCCAAATCCCAGTAATGATTGCTCTAGTTACATTACACTAGTTACAGGGAACACAGTTAGTCTGGCCCAAAAGAACCAAAGTCTGTCCTACAAGGACAGCTGGGTGTCCTTCTTCTGCTTTCTCTGACGGAGCTAGACAATAAGTGTTCTGCAATTTCTAATTAAATGCATGCCTGGCATATAACACTTCTAGATTTTCTGGTTTTCTTGTCTAGACAACATGAAATTTGTAATAGTAAGCGTCTTTGAAAAAGATGGTTACAGCACATTCAATTTCTTATAAAATACTAAAGGCTATCAGTGTGTGAGCTGCAAGGTTATTGACTGGAATTGGCTCTCCTCTATCAGAAGTTTAGTCTTTACGGGTGCATGGTAGGCGGATAATTTTCACAGACATATATTGTGGATTTTCAGTAATTAGTGCCTTCCCACTGCTTATTGAGCTAAAACAGAGTTTGATTTATCGATTTGCCTGAACTAGATTTAGCAGAGTAATTCAATTATGTCAAGTAGAGGCTATTCAAGTTACATTTTTCCTTTCCAGGGGATAGCTAAAGATCCCATTTAGCTGTTTCCATAATTTGATAGTTAAAATTTATCAACGTAAACTCCCATAGAGATATAGGAAGCCAAAACTGGACTTTGCCTTATAGTTATTATTATTTCTCAAGCTATTTAATGTTGGTGGGTAATATATGCTCACTATTAAATTTAAACAAATTTAAATCTAATGATGTGAATATGTATATACTGTCCATCAACATTAAATAACCTATAACCTGAAAAATATACTTTGCCTCCCATTACTATTTGTACAATTTAGCAATACACTGTCAGAATATTTCTTCAAACAAATGAGAAAGGGAAAATGGCAGTAGTATTGGTATCAGTAAACTACAGTTAAACTGCTATACATGCTAACTCCTGATCTGAGAACAAGTTTTTAAGCACAGACCAGACGATAACAAGTTGACCACTGCCTACTGTTCAGTAAGTATATGCTTCATGTGGGTTTAAACTTTAGGGGAACATTCCTGTTATATCTGTTTGGTAAAATTAAAAACAAAAGAATAAATGTATTCTAACTGCAAATATTTTGAAGTTTTTGATTCCTGTTCACAAACCTCAAAGTTTGAATTACAAATCTCAAAGTTTGAACCTCAATGAACTTGATTATGCACCTCAAAAGTTTTTTATCCTTCTTGGGTGCATTCAGTGAATCCTGGTTGAAATGATCATCTAAATAAAATGAAACTCATATCATCTCAGAAATCTTATCAAAATTGTAGGTAAAATGGATCTATGCTCAGCTCATGAGGGGTAGGGCGAGTAGTTGGGATCAAAGTTTTTAATACCACCTACCTTAATTAGAATCTTGGTTAACCTCGACATCTAATTGTGGACTTTGTG
Organism: Pinus albicaulis; assembly: GCA_034641835.2. NCBI lineage: Eukaryota > Viridiplantae > Streptophyta > Pinopsida > Pinales > Pinaceae > Pinus > Pinus albicaulis. The sequence continues at coordinate 776,582,563 of CM076569.1, read as the reverse complement.
CGAAAAGCTGAGTGATTGGGATCAATGTTGTTAATGCCACTTGCCTCGATTAGAATCTTGCTTAACCTCTACAGCTAATTGTGGACTTTGTGTGAAAAGCTGGAGTTTATAATGGCAGCAAAACAAGAATCAACAGCAAAACAGAATCATTTCAGTGTTTTGCAGGTGCAATTTTGCTCAATTACTGGTTCTCCAGTCTGAAGGAAGAAGAAAAAATATTTTAAAAATATTAAAATAGGTTAGATTTAAGATTTTGTGATTCATAATTTAGAAAAAGGTGTCTTTCGGATTAATCGCATCATTAAGATTTGATCGAAGTTTAGAACCTTGTCTGGAGGATGAACCACATTAGTTGGATCACATCATTAAGATTTGATCGTCTCGAGGATAAACCACAATAATTGGTTCAAAACCTCAACCAAATCTTAATAATGTGATTAATCTGACACAAATTAATTAATATCTGGAACTTTAGTCTTTTTACTTTTTGAATTTAAGCCTCATGGATTTTGCAAACCTCTGTATTTTTCATTTTTCATCAACTTTTACAGCTTTTAAATGGCTCTTTGGGCTATACGCCTGCAGCACATTTTCAATGATAAAGCCCTTGTTTCTCTCCCATGTAGGTTGTTTCCCTTTGCCCACATGCTGAGCACTGTGAGTATTAGAGCGTTACCATCCAAACATTCATGACAAAGCATTCTGACTGTTAAAAATGATTCTTCAAGGCCAAAAGGTATGCTTAATCACACAAAAAAAATGAAGACCGTCTATACAAAAACGAATACACAACGACATTTATGTTGCCAGAACCCCTCAAACATTTACAATAATAAGATGATTACCATGTACAGAAAGGGGGAAATGCAGAGGAAATTCTACCCTTCAGGCTCCCCTGCTGACATTAATAGTTCTGATTGAAAAAAGAATGCTTCTTGAACAAATTTAACTGCAGTCCTCCCATACAATGTTCTGAAGTTGCTTGACATCAAGAATACACACCGGGAGTACCACTCATGTTTAAATCTTCAAACTCCTGAAATCTATGAAATTCAATTTTGATTTTGAGTTGGTGCAGTTAAGCTTCTGAAACATAACACTGAAGTTATTAGGCACCACATTTTCGCTACGGTTTGGGAGACGAGCCATCGGGAGAAATGAGATTTTAATTGATAAGTGCAATAGAAGCGAACATTCTGGATTGGGTTGTCTCTCCCTTTCTTGCGTAATCCATTTCGGATGTGTGAAAAATCAATCTATTTCTCACGTCTTGATTCTTTGGGTGCTTTCTAGAGCTTGTCAGTGTACAATTCACCTACCCAGTATCTGATGCACGAGATGAATATTATCGGCTTTCTCAACTATTTTCTATACTTCAACATGCAATTGAAACACTCTAATGCAGTTGTTCAGCTCTCAGATCAATGAAGTCTGAGAACATTATATGGAAGTGACCCACCTTGTTCAGTCACACTGGAAGCCTCTGGACCATTATTTGAAACCATTCTGCTGTCTCTTCCTTTGAGCCATTTTAAACTGTTTTTCAAAGACTGCAAAATATCTTTGCGGTCTTGTGGAACGCTCTCCTGGGATGTAGAAGGAATGGGTACCTGTTGCTGTTGAAAGTAAGGAGCTGTATTCTCTGAGAAAGTCCTGAAGAAGAAAGGGGAACGCAGAGACATCATGTTCCATCTGTCTGATCTAATCCTTGGATCGAAATGACTCTGTGAAATGCTTGCAGAAAACTCTTGATCACTTTCGATCTCTGATCCTCGATGCAAGCGAGCATATATTTCTTCTAACCCATGGGCCTCTGTGGATGAAGGATGCCTCCACAGCCTCTCTCGGTCGTTTGAATTTGACAAGTCCTTTGGCCCCGTATGAGGAAACTCTGCACAGCTGCTACTTCTATGCAAGCCAGCCGTGGCCGATGATGATTCAACAAGACCTCCAGGGAAATCCAGAACATATCTATCATCGGTCGAAATATAAAATTCAGAAGGGTTATCAGGATTTCCTGTAAGCCTAACCAACGAATGGCCCGTTGAATGGGAACGGCTAAAAGTCTGACTTCGGCTCTCCAGGGGCCTCAAGTTATTGACAATTCCTATAATGGAGGAATTTGTAGCAGATGGGTTGGCTATGGCTTGGCCTGGACTTGTCATAGATTGCCCAACAAGTGGATTCAATTCAATAGTGCCTCTGCCATTGTGATCAACAGTATCTTGGGGCCCAACAACAATTACTACTTGCTCGGCTGCCTGTGACAGTCCCCTCTGAGGCTGAGGCTGAGGGTGGGGCTGGGTTTCCATGGTTACATCATTGAATTGGGAAAGAAGACTAGATCGACATAAAGGACATGTAGTGTGTGAAAAGAGCCACATATCAATGCAGTCAGGATGAAATGCGTGGCCACATTTAGGCAGTAACCTTAGAGTTTCATCTTCCTGAAATTCACTCAAACAAACTACACAGTCCATTGATCCTTTTCCAAGCTTCAACCCTTTCATCAGAGAATAACGGAACAGGGGAAAGCTCTCAATCAGGCTTGTGTCAAGACCTTGAGGAGACCTGTTCATCCTTCTGTGCCCACTACCTCCTCTTCGAGAGTTACCCCCTGTGTCTTCATCGCTGGTGCAACGACGGACATAGATTGAGAAAAAACCCATGAAGAAAAATGCACTCAGCAGAACAACTATGATAATGGCCATGGATGGATTGAAACGGGCACTGATGTCGTATGGATTGTTATAAGGATTCTCAGAAGAGGAAGAATCATTAATACTCTTATTTGATGAAAATGGATAAGGAGAAAGAGGGGACACAGAATAAACTGACACTGTCGAAATGTCAGTTTCCTCCAGTCGTCTGCTCCTACTCGTCATTTGCTAGCAGACCACTGGATTTAACTTGTCACATAAGCCCGGGCGAAATTTATCAAATGGGCACAAAAATTTCGTTGGTTTCTTTGGCCCCTTCAAGAAATGCCCATGATCTGAAAGATTTTCAAATAGAGATGAGGAACGCTCTTGCCATTAAATAAACCATTTTGTACAGATGGGCAGTGTTCTTGCCATTAAATGAGCTTTGGTGCACTAATTTCTAGTTTGCCTATTCAAAGATTCCTGTCATAAATTACGGCCACAAAAGAAAACCCAGCAATAAAAAAAGAAAAAAAGAGGCCTAACCAACTTACAGCAACTGTTCAGACAAAGGATTCCGACACTGGGGAACGATTTCACACAGAAACCAAGCAGACCCACAAAAGCTTCCAACATAAAACACTCCGAAAGTGCCTACCCAGCCAGCATGAACTGAAAAACTGAACCCAACCCTCCCGAACAGGCATCAACATAGCAACAAGAGTCACAGAACCAAGCTTTTTTGGCACAAGAATAATGCGCTGGAACGCTTTTTGCAGCAGCTAAACAGCCTATAAATCCAGAATCCATCCGGGCCCCTGCCTTAACTTCACATTCCTTCTCATCTTTTCTAACTTGCCGCAGAAGACTTTCGATTTACCACTTCTTCTTACAATACAAGCTTCAGCCCCACAAAATTGCAACCATCTCCGCGCACACAATTAATTTATATTCTCCATAATGCCACACTCCACAGGCATCAGAATTCTATAATGATATCAGTGAATGACACAATTTCATTAGAATCTATCTGCCCTGCCCAATCTCAGTCGTGGGATCCACTCACTTAACCCAAATAACCTAACGCAACCAGGCGCTGCGCGATGAATGAGGAGAAATTATCCGTCCCTCTCTAGCAATTTATGCTGACATTAACGTTAACGTCGACATTGGGGTTAGCATCTGCATCAACTGCCACCGCCTCACGCCAACCAAAAACGATGGAGCCTTTTAATCCATTTTGGAGTAGATTAATTTTGTAACCAACTTATTTAGGAGTCCGTTAATACCGCAATTTTTTTAAGCGTGAATTAAGTGTTATTATCTGATTTTATTTTTCCACTTTCCTATTTTTATTTAGGAGTGGTCTTAGTGGTCTTTAGTGCGAATTTTTTAAAGCTTTGACTCCGTTAATAACGCAATTTTTTTATATCTGATTTTATTTTCTTATTTGGAGTTGTTTTTATTTTCTTATTTGGAGTTGTTTTTAGTGCAAGTTTTTGAAAGTTTTTCAAGTTAATTTTTCAGGTCTAATTTCTTTAAAATCTAGCTTCAAATGTTTTTCCAGAGACTAGAAACTCTAAAAAATTACACTAAAAACAATTCCATATAGTTTGAAGAGTCGATTCATAATGATCTCTTTTTGTCATGTATACAAGGAGATGAACACCGTTGTAGACCATCTGTCAAAGAAAGGTTTGGATTGCAGACCTGGTACTATGCAATACCAGCTATACAGGGCAGATGGCAGCAGCGTTACTGGTTCTGTTAATCTACCTGAGAGGGTGTCTTTTCTGGTTTTAAGGTCAAAGTACTTTTGTTTTATTTAAATTAGTAAGACTTTTTTTCGTTTTAAGCAAGACATAACTTAACAAAAAAAAAATGTAATGATTAGGGAATTGTTTTTTTCTGAAAAAAGGTTTTTGGATGTTGTCCTGGTACAACATATAAACCAGAGTATTTTAAATATATATATATATATATATATATATATATATATATATATATATATATTTCCAAATGTTATATTTATTTACATGTAATTTTTGTTATTAAAATTATAATTTTATTAAAATATATGTAACATAATTCATATTGATGATGAAGATGATAGTTAACGTCCACTGAGATCAAACTTTGGTCTATCGGACCTATAATTTTCTTAGTTCTTAATTGTTTTCTTCTCTATGGTCTTCCAACTTCCTTTATCTTGCAACTCCTTCATCTCTTCGGATTCTTGGGACACTGGTGTCTTATCTTCGGGATTTGGGAGATCTGCTTTGCTGCTAAATGAATATTTCTTTTGCGCGGTATTCGAATTCTCATAATTGTTGATGCTTGAAGGGCTGTCCCGTTAGTTTTTTTGTTGTTTGGCAAGGCTTTCCCCCTGCTTGTCTTGAGGGTTGTTTCTTTCTTGCCTGATTTCTTGCGATTTAGAGTTTTCTCTAGAGTATTCTTCCTTGATGACAGTGTAATGTTCCTTTTGTGCTCCTTCCCACCATGTAGATCTATGGTGATTCTTTCTAGCAGAATTTTTCTGGGAGACTTTTGGGCAATTTTTGGTTAGATGATCTGTCTTAAAGCATGAGTGTAATGTTCCTTTTGTGCTCCTTCCCACCATGGGTAGGAGTGTAATGTTCCTTTTGTGCTCCTTCCCACCATGTAGATCTATGGTGATTCTTTCTAGCAGAATTTTTCTGCGAGGCTTTTGGGCAATTTTTGATTAGATGACTTATCTCAAAGCAGACATCTGAAAAAAAAACTTTTATATATAATTTAATAATTTTAATTTTTAAAATTACAATTTTATTAAAATATATGTAACACATATTCATATTCATATTATATATATATATATATATATATATATATATATATATATATATATATATATATTTTATAAAATTATAAAAATTAAATTAAATAAACTAAATCATTATTTTTACTGTGCAAATCTCGCATTATAATGAAACACATTCATAAATTTACAAGAAATGAATAAAGAAATATTTTCAGTATACAAATTTTAAAACTTTAACCATATTTAAAATTGAAAATTTTAACTATATTTAAAAATGAAGGTGAATTAATATAAAATGAAAGAGCCTGATTTCTATTAGGAATGAATAAAGCAATAACCTCATTACGAAGATTTCACATTAGGATGAAACTTTAGATTTTACATTATGATAAACTTTAACTATATTTAAAAGTGAGGGGAATTCATATAAAACTAACGAGTTTAAGTGTAATGTTTGAAATCAATAATATAAGAATTATTTTTTTAATTAATCTGAATTTTTAACAAAACAATTTAAAATTTAAGCAAAATCTTATTATGGTTATAGTATATATGAATTTAATTTTAGATTTAAATGACATTTTAAGTATATGGAAATTGTAGATGTAAATGACATTTTAAGAATTTGGAAATTAATTAATTGTATCAATAAAAATTATATGGCAGAGTTTGTAATATAATATCTTATAAATATTTTAATTTAGTCAAAATAAAATATAAATATTTTAATTTAATCAAAATAAAATAAAAATTATATTATTGTATATTTAGTCAAAATAAAATATAAATATTTTAATTTAATCAAAATAAAATAAAATAAATTTTAAAATAAAAATAATACAAGAATTTTTCAGATCTAACTTCTCTAAAATCCAGCTTTAAATGTTTCCTAAAATATTACAATAAAAACAACTATATATATATATATATATATATATATATATATATATATATATATATATATATATAAAATTTATTTGCATGTAATTTTTGTTATTAAAATTATAATTTTATTAAATAAATATATAGATTATTTTTAATAATATTAATTTATTTACATAATTTTAATTTAAAATTACATTTTTATTAAAATATATGTAACATATATTCATATTATATGTATATTTTTTATAAAATTATAAAAAACTAAATTAAATAACTAAATCATTATTTTTACTATGCAAATCTCGCATTATAATGAAACAAATTCATAAATTTACAAGGAATGAATAAAGCAATAATCTAATTACAAAGATTTCACATATAGATTTTACATTATGATAAACTTTAATCATATTTAAAAGTGAGGGGAATTCATATAAAACTAGAGTTTACATGGAATGTTTGAAATCAATAATATACGAATTTTTTTTTAACTATTCCAAACTTTTAAAAATAATTTAAAATTTAAGCAAAATCTTATTTGTGGTTACAGTATATATGAATTTAATTTGAGATTTAAATGACATTTTAAGTATATGGAAATTATGGTTACATTATATGAATTTAATTTTAGATATAAATGACATTTTAAGAATTTGGAAATTAATTAATTGTATCAACAGAAATGATAAAATTTGTAATATAATGTCTTATAAATATTTTAATTTAGTTAAAATAAAATATAAATATTTTAATTTAATCAAAATAAAATAAAAAATTATATTATTGTATATTAGCTAAGTCATATAAGATAAATAGTCAATATAAGATAAATTTATCTTATATGACTTAGCTAAGATAAATTATATTATTGTATATTAGCTAAGTCATATAAGATAAATAGTTAATAGACTTAGACTTAAGCCACCTATACAAGCAAGAAAGACAAACAACATGATTATTTAATCATAGAATTAAAAGTCAAAGACACCTAGAAAATCTTTTAATATTGCAAATAATCACAAATCTTCATTTACAAAATAATGTAAATAATCACAAATCCTCATACATATATATATATATATATATATATATATATATATATATATATATATATATATATAATCATGATCTTTAATTAAACAAGACTAAGAATGTTTTTTTTATTAAATATTTAACATACACATAACTGATATAGACATGCCTATCAAAGCAATAAACTTTTAAAGAATTTGAAGTAATCTTTTACTTTTTTAAGTTCAAACTATATTGGTCTTAATTAGACTAATTATCCTTATCATCAAGAAACCCTAACACAAGTTAAATCATCCTAACTCTTAATATATCTCCATTTTTTAATATATCTTAATAGACTTTAATCATCGCCAACAACAACAACAACAAAAAACCCTACATAGGTTGGATCACACCAACCTTTAACATGCTTGGATTTTCTAATATCTCTTAATGATCTTTATTTATCAACAACAACAACAAAAACCCGATAGGTTGGATCACACAAACCCTTAATATACCTAAATTTTTTAATATTAGACATTTACCATCAACAACAAACTATGAAAAAAACTAACTAACACCAACTCTTAAAAGATTAATTTTTTTAATGTCTTTTAGTGAAATTAATCATCATCAACAAATAAACTAAATCATATCAACCTTAACTTCTTACTCTCTTAATAAATATTTATCATCATCAACAACAAACTACAACTTAAACTAACTCACACCAACAAATACCTAGATTTTTTAATATCTCTTAATAAACATTCATTATCATTAAAAGAAAAAAAAATACCACACAGATTGAATCATATTAATCCTTAATATACTATAATTTTTTAATGTCTCCCCTAGACTATTACAAGTTTTTCGTCTTTACCTGTGACACCCTCAAAATTCAATCTTAATAACCAGATTTGACAATTATAATAATATTTATAAATATAAAAATAATTATAATATTATTTTTAAGGCATAGAAAAAAATAATAATTTAAAATTGAATCAATTAACTTATCTGAAAATTTTAATCAAAATTTTAATATTTTAACAAAATTGTAAATATTATTTCACCAACCTATTTTACGACTAAACATGGAAAATATCTAAGATTCTGGCCGAAAAAAGAACGGGACCGCTCCAGTGAAAGATTCTTAACCAACCCCAGTTCAACTAATTGCTAGTCATGCATTGTGGGTGGGGTTACTTTACCGCCGGCCCCTCCGCCGTTTATTTTCAAACACGAGCGGTGGGCGTCACGAGTGACGGATGCAGTCACCACTTCGGGTTCGGGCACCTGAAAACCGCCGGTCACTGCGTCGGCTGCCGCCGCTGGATTCTGCCCTATCCTCTGCATATGCCACGTGTCAGCCCTATCCAGTTACGTATGATGTACCGTATAGCACATGAGACACAAGAGGGCGGCGGCTGAAGCGGCCTACTGCGTTTGTCAGTCACTTGCTTTTAACAGGCAGTTATCGTGCAGATGGTCAGTTTAACGATGAAATTTGATGCTTCAGACCATAAAAACATGTTGCTAAAGTTAAAGTGAAATATGGCTGTCTATTTGTCGGCTCTCTCTCTCTCCAACTTGGCGGGCCAAGTTTGTAAATGGCATCATCCAATTTAGCAACAAATTCGTAAGCAGTCTCTTTGTCAGGTTGCAAAAAGGACTGTTTTTTATTCGAAATATCTGGTCTGAATTTGGTTAAATTTTTTATTTTTGTTTCGCTTATACTAATAACAAGAAATTTAATTAAATTGAATTAAGAAAAGATTAAACAATTTTTATCTTGGTCAGCTTATTAATAATATTTTATAATGTCAAATTCAATAATATCAATGTATTTTATAATAGTACATTGTTAAACACTAAAGTGTTTTATATAAAAAATAATATTGTTTTAGAGTGCAGCATTCGATAATGTATATGTTAAAATATATGAGGTAATAAAAATATATGTGTGGAAATATAATAAACATGGAGATAGTAAAATAATATGTATTATAACATAATGAACTATTCTCTATTTAGATAACCGTATCAATAAAGCAACTTTGATTGATGCATTTTTTATTTTATATGTAATTGATATATATATATATATTTTTAATATATATGAAAATGGTATGTTTCGCTCTGCACTTTTTTCTCTTTTAATCCGTTTAAAAGTTCAGAAATATTATTTTAAATAATTTATTTAAAAGTAAATAAATCATTTTTTCTGATTTGTATTGGAATTTAGTTTTAAAAAATTATTATTTTAATTCTTTTATTGAATTTGTATTTTTTTATTAAAAATTAAATTCAACACTTTTAAAACTTAAAAATATTTTAATTATATAGATTTAATATTGATAAAAATTATTATAAATATAACATGTTTAAGAAGAAAAATCGTACTCAAACTTTAGTTTTAAAAATCATACTCATACTCTAATTTTTAAAAAATATATGTTACATTTTTTATTTTAAAACCTTATTTTATCTATTACTTTATAAATTGTTAATATTATTTTAATTTATGAACACTATATTAAATTTTACATCATATCAAGAGTCTTCTTCCACTTATGTTTAGATTTTTTTCATATATTATATATTATGATATTTCATATATATTTTTAAAATTATTTTTAATTTACTAATTTATATTATTTTAATTTATTAATAATAAATTGCTTAAAAAGTAATTTAATTAGTGATTGTTAAGTTATGAAGTATTATGTGAAGCAAGAGATTCAAGTTTATAATTCGTCATGTTTCAAAATTGTATTACATTCAGAGGTCTAAAATATAGGAAATGTGTGCTTATGATATTTTTTACCACAGGGACTGGGGGTTCACATTGGGGGATTTATATTGAGGAAAAAATGGCATAATATATTGGGGGATATATAGGGGGTAAAAGGTTTTTATATTGACAAGTATAAAAAATGGAGCTCAAAGTTAATGAAAAAATATAAAGGGGTATAAAAAATGTTAATGAAAAAATGGATACCTACAATATCTAGTCGAAGTAAGGGTTTTTTAAATTGGGAAGGTGTATTGGGTTCATATTGGTAAGGGGTTAAATAATGTGATTTTTAGGGGTATTTTCCAATATGTAGTCAAATTAAGGGTATTGTTTAATATGCCATGAATGCACGTGATAGGATAGATGTTGATTGAGTGAAGCTCCCGTGGTTTTTACCAATTATTTTGAATAAGTGTTTACGATATTTTCTACTAAAAACTCCTAATAACAATATGTATCTATATAACATCAAAGGGTTTCAAAAACTAATAGTTTATCTATCAGAGGAAGGTCCGGGTTCATCAGCTTCTCCATGCAACTTGAGTCCTCATCCTTATCCCATTGTTCTTGCCTCTCGAGCACCCATGGAATTTTTCTTCATTGGTTTGTCACTAATCCCAACAACTTCCACAATGAAGTTGGACTTTTCCTTGAGTCCAACCACCTTAATGTCCATGATTGTCAATTTAGTTTGAATTTCAACATGAAATTGTTCCATCTTATTTGACAACAATTCATGTTTTGTATTCATTTATAAAAATTAATAAGTATTCTGGTGCTTCTCCTCTGTAGAGCTCCTTTGTTGGAGGGTGTTCAACAACCCTTCAACAGATTCTAGTAATCTTTTCAGAAGTCGATTTATTTTTATTTGCTCATCCTCCTAATATGGTTCTCCCAATTCCACCATAGCAGAACTTTGGTGCTCCGTGCTTTGATATTCAGAAGTTAACAACTGCCTTTTCTCATAATTGGACACTCAACAACAACGTAGAGCGAGTTTAGAGAGCAACACTAAGCCATATATAACCTTGCCTTCCTCTGAGCCGCCCCCTAGATAATTGAGTTTCAGAGTTTCCAAATCCATACCTAAATCACGACAAATTACTTGGAATGAAAATCAAATGATACAAATGAAGAGAAGTATTAATGTCATTCTGAAATGAATTGAATGCACTACTAGGGTCAAGGATCCCCTCGCCTGTATATACACCTTCCAGCCTTGAAATATTAAAATCTTCTGCCACTTGTGCACGCATGTTACATCCTTCGATCACTAGTTGTTATGGTGATTTAGTTAATGATTCACCTTCCTTGGTCTGTGTCATTGAAAAAATAATGTTCGTCGCCATTCCTTTCATCCTAACACTAGATTGTAAATTGAGATCCAAGCGCTTGTGGGGAGGAATGTTTGAGTGGATTCCACCTTGAATGCTCGTTCATTTTTTTGGCTATGAAAGCCTTTATAAACATTATTATGATCATAATATTTTTTTTTCAAGATTCATGGAATGGGTGAGTTTAATATCATCCCTTATCTAATTCTAAGTACCCATGCTCTAGTATAGTTCCTCTATTGTCCAATGAATCTTCTTTTGTATTTAGATTTATTTACACATGAAAAAATTCATTTTTCTCAAATTGCATTGATTGGAAAACAATCATTTGTATAATAGAAGGAAGAGTTGAGTTTTGCAATTTCGTAGCTTTCTACACCTAACAAATTACAATCATTGAATCTCCAAACGCTGATACATTGGTGATTTTATTTTCTATTAATATTGTCAATCTCTACAATAGTGATAGATATTCAAATTGGTTATTGAATGCAACACCCAAGTCTTGGGCATATTGAGTCTCTATTTATTCACAAGGGTTAAGGATAACCCCTCCCGCTCCTACAACCCCTAAAAATATTTAACAATAAATTAACTTGCTTCCATAAGTTACTTCCATCGAATAATAATTGGTGTGGTCATTATCTTTCTTCTTTATACAAATGATATAATTATTGTGATTAGGAGATCAATAAATTGTTTCCATCGAACTCTCATTGGTATAGTCATCATCTTTCTTCTTTACATAAATGATATTATTTTATGATGATGAATATCTATGATCTCGACGAGAAATTAAATGTACTTTATCCATGAAGAAAATAAAGGTTATGATAATTTAATCTAAAAATACCACTCATGCTAATTTCTTGTATGAAAAAAACTATTTGAAGGAAGTGAATCTGCACAAATATCTCAAAATTGATATTTGTTACAAGGTTAATTGAAGCTATAACATTGAGAACATAACATATGGAGGGTGGAAAGTATATTATGGACTTAAAAATAGTCGTAAACCAACATACCTTTGGTTATGAGATAAGAAGAAACTCCTTTTTATTACTCTTGTCACTCATATTATCTTATATGGTTGTGAGGTTTTGGGCTATTAATATCTATTATAGAGAATTGTGGGAAAAAAAGAAGAAGAGAAAATCCAAGAGTGTTTTACAACTTATAATCTCAAATTAAATCCTATCCTCCTCATAAAAAAAAGTATTTCCATATTGAGAGCACAACTATGACTATGTACCTAATGTATAAAAACAAGATAAACAACATCGAAGATGAGAGGCTTCATAAGATTTTTGCAAATTTAAGTGAAAATCACTTATGGCTTAAGCAAGGGTGGGATAAAGATGACAAGTCATGGTTAAATCATTAGGGATATAAGATGCCACTTTACATATAAATTTAAGCAGAACTTGCGGTGGGATAAAGAATTAGAGTATAAATAAAATTAAGATATTACAAGGAAGTGATCGACCCTAATATAAAATATCAAAAGTATTTATATGTTTTAGTAATAAAGAATAAGATCGACATCGATAAATTAAAAACAAAATTTCACATGATCTCCATAGGAAATGGAGTGTTGGATAATTCCTAAAACACCATGGGTCAAAAGAATTCATCATCTATGCGAAACTAAAAGGGTTGATGATGAAAATCACTCTCTTAAAATGCCTTGCATATAGTCACACTATATAACAATTTTAGAATATATATTACAATATCATTGTTCCTAATGTTATACCTCATTAGAAGAAATAAATGACTTTCACCATTGTATTATGTACCATGTGGACATATAATACAATAGGTTAAATTACAATTGGAGATGGAATTTGGTTTTATATATGGAATTAAAGCTATTTGTGATTATAAAACACAAAACCGCGTTAACAATAACCACTAGGGACATTGTTTTTCTTATAAATATTATTTAAGATAAAATCATCTTTATGGTCTTGGAATAAGAGCTAAAATAGTTTTTGATTATTTAGGAGCTCATATTCTTAAGATGTAAGGAAATAACTTAACCACACAGATCTAAAGGCATTTGGAAAGAGCTAAAGTTTCCTCTCCTCACTATTTCAATGATCTTTTTAATTGTATAATTTTATTTAGATAATAATGATGAGTCAAATATTCAACTTACATTACTAAGAACTGAAGGAAACTTAAATGATGACTATCCTCATTCTCAATGAACAACTAGAATTATAATAAATTTTATCACCTTCAAAACAAGACATAGTTCTAAATAAAAGCTATGGCATATATGTATATTAGATTTTACATAGAACATTTATTTTAAAATTGATGTGTAATTAGTCTTGAAAAACAACTCAAACTCGTAAAGCAAGTAAACATGTATTATGTGGTTTTTGGTTCGATCTTCTAGTTAACCTATTTCCATATTAATGGTACACATAGTATGCTTAGTGATTATAATGATAATAAACAAAATCAATCTAATATTACACAAATATGGAACTTTATAAAGTAAATATTTCACTAATCACCCAAAAACAAATATATATATATATATATATATATATATATATATATATATATATATATATATAGTTTTAGAAGTAATTAGTTATTCGACATATTATGTGTGATAGTCAATATAAAAGCTATGAAATGATAAAGCCTCAAGAGATAGTTTAGTTGGTCTAGTTCTTGTTGCTAAATACTTCGCCAGTTAAGAGGTCAGGGGTCAAATTTCCTCGACGCCCTTAAAATTAGACCCTACTTATTGTGCTGACAAATTGATCTGCCTAAATTTTCTCATAAATGTAACGAACACATATTATCTGTGAACCAACTCTAAAAAAAGCTACGAAATAGCAGGTGCAACTGGGAAAGTCGAAATCACAAGGATTATAAAGCTAACGAAAGTGAAGAGATGTCGGTTTGCAATCATTTTAAAGACAAAGCGATTATGTGAATATTATTTTTAACTCTAATATTGTGCTTAAACATTTTTCAAGTAAAAGTGAAGCTTCCAAGCTTAGAGGCTTAATAAAGCTGGTTAAAGTGCATTCTTTTTGTAGGCGCCATGGCACATTTTTCTAAACCTTTAAAATATAGCGTATAGCGACTATGTCTTGCATGGAAGTATATGTTATTTGTTTGTAACAATATATATCTGCACTACTTTGTAGCGAGCAATGCTTCCACTCAAGTCTAAAAGCAATCAACTTGGTAATAGGTGTATAAATATATATGGGAATTTATCTTTTAAGTTTTTAGGAATATATGTTGTGATCTAATATATGATATACACTGCTATTTTAAGTGGAATTCAAGATTCAGCAAGTTAATTAAATTAAATTAAATATTTAATACTCCTATGTCTTCTATCTTGACTCTTGATAGAGCTTATCTCCATTAATTAATTATGATGAGAAGTAATAATTAATTCATCATATTGTAGGTGGGTTTTGAATTTATTTAACACAAATAAATTTCATAAATACATCTACAATTCCATTGAATGAACAATTCTTACTCTAATGAAAGCAATCATTTCTACTAATTTACACCACTATTTCTTATGTCAATTATCAAAATTTCTACCTTGACTATTGATAGAGCTTATCTCCATCAATTAATTTTGTTTCCTTTTAAATATAATGAGAAGTAATAATTAATTCATCATATTGTAGGTGGGTTTTGAATTTATTTAACACAAGTAAATCTCATAAATATATTCACAATTGCTTTAAATGAACAATTCTCACTTTAATGAAAGCAATCATCTCTACCAATTTACACCACTATTTCTTATGCCAATTATCAAAAGCAATAAGCATTCATCTCTAGTAACTTCCAGTTTCCTATGTTACTTGCCTCTTTTTACTCTTCACGCTCGCGTAGTTGATGTCACACTATGTGCTAATATTGTCAATCACATTTCACCTTTAATCATCTATTTTTCCACAAACTCAACTCTCCAAAATTATTTTCAAACTAAGATATCTACTTATCCATAGCATAAAGAATGACCATTGAATGAACATCATAATGCTTTCATAAAAATGGTAAAAGATAAATGTATTATGACATGTCGTGAGTTAGTCACATAATTATAGAACCACATTAGATGGTTCGAAACGTCTACCAAATCTTAATGATGTGATTAATTTGAAAGACTTATATCTATATAGAATCAACATTGGAAAGCCTGAATACGAATTTTGTCAATATTTTTCATGAGCTCATCTTTAAGCATAGTGGCTATGCTGATGTGGAAGATGACTCATAAATACTTTCCTATAATGGTAATGTACTATGTTAGATGCTCAACAAGGATATTGATGTAGGTGTACATCTTTAGGGGTTTGGCAATCATGCATTGGTAAAAAAATATTTTCAAATTTGTTTTGTGTTTTATTTCAAGATTTTCCAAAATTTTAACACATAGATGATGGTCACTCATATTTTTTGGAATTAAAATCCAAATATTGGATATGTTATAGAGAACATTTCATTCTACCTTCACATCAAAGGTTAAAAGTAGACAATGAGTTTAGACCTGTACCCAAGCCCGAAACTAATGAGAAAATAATTCCCTACATATATAGTGATTTAGTATTTTATCAATGCATGATCATATTATGAAATCAAGGTTTAAATTTTGAAAAAGGCTTTAAAAACAAATATTTCTACATGCTCATCAATTTTTAAAAAATTTGATACTTTTATGTAAAGCAAGAGATTCAAGTTTCAAATCCCTAATAAGATATATATATATATATATAGATATAGTAATTGCTATTACAAAGAAAATATGGATTCTAGGCCAGAACTTTTATATAATTCTTCATGTTTCAAAATTGTACTACATTGAGAGGTCTAAAATATAGGAAATATGTGCTTATAGTTTTTACCACAGGGACTGCACTAGGGGAGCAATACCATACCATGTGGGTTCACATTGGGGGATTTATATTGAGGAAAAAATGGCATAATATATTAGGGGATATATAGGGGGTAAAGGGTTTTTATATTGACAAGTATAAAAAATGGAGCTCAAAGTTAATGAAAAAATATAAAGGGGTATAAAAATTGTTAATGAAAAAATGGATACCTACAATATCTAGTGGAAGTAAGGGTTTTTTAAATTGGGAAGGTGTATTGGGTTCATATTGGTAGGGGGTTAAATAATGTGATTTTTAGGGGTATTTTCCAATATGTAGTCAAATCAAGGGTATTGTTTAATATGCCATGAACGCACGTGATAGGATAGAGGTTGATTGAGTGAAGCCCCTGTGGTTTTTACCAATTATTTTGAATAAGTGTCTATGCTATTTTCTACTAAAAAATCCTAATAACAATATGTATCTATATAACATCAAAGGGTTTCAAAAACTAATATTTTATCTATCAAAGGAAGGTCCAGGTTCATCAGCTTCTCCATGCAACTTGAGTCCTCATCCTTATCCCATTTTTCTTGCCTCTCGAGCACCCATGGAATTTTTCTTCATTGGTTTGTCACTAGTCCCAACAACTTCCACAATGATGTTGGAGTTTTCCTTGAGTCCAACCACCTTAATGTCCATGATTGTCGATTTAGTTTGAATTTCAACATGAAATTGTTCCATCTTATTTGACAACAACTCATGTTTTGTATTCATTTATAAAAATTAATAAGTATTCTGGTGCTTCTCCTCCATAGAGCTCCTTTGTTGGAGGGTGTTCAACAACCCTTCAACAGATTCTAGTAATCTTTTCAGAAGTCCATTTATTTTTAATTGCTCATCTTCCTGATATGGTTCTCCCAATTCCACCATCGCAGAACTTTGGTGCTCCGTGATTTAACATTCAAAAGTTAACAAACGCCTTTTCTCATAATTGGACACTCCACAACAATGTAGAGCGAGTTCAGAGAGCAACACTAAGCCATATATAACCTTGCCTTCCTCTGAGCTACCCCCTAGATCATTGAGTTTCAGAGTTTCCAAATCCATACCTAAATCACGACAAATTACTTGGAATGACAATCAAATGATGCAAATGAAGAGAAGAATTAATGTCATTCTGAAATGAATTGAATGCACTACTAGGGTCAAGGATCCCCTCGCCTGTATATACACCTTCCAGCATTGAAATATTAAAATCTTCTGCCACTTGTGCACGCATGTTACATCCTTCGATCACTAGTTGTTATGGTGATTTAGTTAATGATTCACCTTCCTTGGTCTGTGTCGTTGAAAAAATAATGTTCATCGCCATTCCTTTCATCCTAACACTAGATTGTAAATTGAGATCCAAGCACTTGTGGGGAGGAATGTTTGAGTGGATTCCACCTTGAATGCTCATTCATTTTTTTGGCTATGAAAGCCTTTATAAACATTATTATGATCATAATATTTTTTTTCAAGATTCATGGAATGGGTGAGTTTAATATCATCCCTTGATCTAATTCTAAGTACCCATGCTCTAGTATAGTTCCTCTATTGTCCAATGAATCTTCTTTTGTATTTATATTTATTTACACATGAAAAAATTCAATTTTCTCAAATTGCATTGATTGTTAAACAACCATTTGTATAATAGAAGGAAGAGTTGAGTTTTGCGATCTCGTAGCTTTCTACACCTGACAAATTACAATCATTGAATCTCCAAACGTTGATACATTGGTGATTTTATTTTCTATTAATATTGTCAATCTCTACAGTAGTGATAGATATTCAACTTGGTTATTGAATGCAACACCCAAGCCTCAAGCATATTGAGTCTCTATTTATTCACGAGGGTTAAGGATAACCCCTCCCACTCCTACAACCCCTAAAAATATTTAACAATAAATTAACTTGCTTCCATAGGTTACTTCCATCGAATACTAATTTGTGTGGTCATTATCTTTCTTCTTTATACAAATGATATAATTATTGTGATTAGGAGATCAATAAATTGTTTCCATCGAACTCTCATTGGTATAGTCATCATCTTTCTTCTTTACATAAATGATATTATTTTATGATAATGAATATCTATGATCTCAACGAGAAATTAAATGTACTTTATCCATGAAGAAAATAAAGGTTATGATAATTTAATCTAAAAATACCACTCATGCTAATTTCTTGTATGAAAACAACTATTTGAAGGAAGTGACTCTGCACAAATATCTCAAAATTGATATTTTTTACAAGGTTAATTGAAGCTATAACATTGAGAACATAACATATGGAGGGTGGAAAGTATATTATGGACTTAAAAATAGTTGTAAACCAACATACCTTTGGTTATGAGATAAGAAGAAACTCATTTTTATTACTCTTGTCACTCATATTATCTTATATGGTTGTGAGGTTTTGGGCTATTAATATCTATTATAGAGAATTGTGGGAAAAAAAGAAGAAGAGAAAATCCAAGAGTGGTTTACAACTTATAATCTCAAATTAAAGGCAATACAACTAATCCTATCCTCCTCATAAAAATAAGTATTTCCATATTGAGAGCACAGCTTTAACTATGTACCTAATGTATAAAAACAAGATAAACAACATCGAAGATGAGAGGCTTCATAAGATTTTTGCAAACTTAAGTGAAAATCACTTATGGCTTAAGCAAGGGTGGGATAAAGATGACAAGTCATGGTACTTTACATATAAATTTAAGAAGAACTTGCGGTGGGATAAAGAATTAGAGTATAAATAAAATTAAGATATTACAAGGAAGTGATCGACCCTAATATAAAATATCAAAAGTATTTATATGTTTTAGTAATAAAGAATAAAATCGACATCGATAAATTAAAAACAAAATTTGACATGATCTCCATAGGAAATGGAGTGTTGGATAGTTCCTAAAACACCATGTGTCGAAAGAATTCATCATCTATGCGAAACTAAAAGGGTTGATGATGAAAATCACTCTCTTAAAATGCCTTGCATATAGTCACACTATATAACAATTTCAAAATATCTATTACAATATTAGTCTTTATAATATTGTAACTCATTAAAAGAAGTAAATGAATTTCACCATTGTATTTGTACCATATGTACATATAAACCAATAGGTTAAATTACAATTGGAGATGACATTTGGTTTTATATATGTAATTAAGACTATTTGCAATTAGAAAACACAAAACCCTGTCAACAATAACTAAACAATAACTACTAGGGACATTGGTTTTCTTATAAATATTATTTAAGATAAAATCATCTTTATGGTCTTGGAATAAGAGCTAAAATAGTTTTTGATTGACTAGGAGCTCATATTCTTAAGATGTAAGGAAATAACTTAACCACACAAGATCTAAAGGCATTTGGAAAGGGCTAAAGTTTCCTCTCCTCACTATTTCAATGATCTTTTTTAATTGTATAATTTTCTTTAGATAATAATGATGAGTCAACTTACATTTACTAAGAAAACAAATGATGACTATCCTCATTCTCAATGAACAACTAAATTATAATAAATTTTATCACCTTCCAAACAAGACATAGTTCTAAATAAAAAGTATAAAATATATGTATATTAGATTTTATGAAACATTTATTTTAAAATTGATGTGTAATTAGTCTTGAAAAACAACTCAAACTCGTAAAGCAAGTAAACATGTATTATGTGGTTTTTGGTTTGATCTTCTAGTTAACCTATTTCCATATTAATGGTACACATAGTATGCTTAATGATAATAAACAAAATCAATCTAATATTACACAAATATGGAACTTTATAAAGTATAGATTTCACTAATCACCCAAAAACAAAAACAAATACAAATATATATATATATATATATATATATATATATATATATATATAGTTTTAGATGTAATTAGTTACCCGACATATTATGTGTGATAGTCAATATAAAAGCTATGAAATGATAAAGCCTCAAGAGATAATTTAGTTGGTCTAGTTCCTGTTGCTAAATACTTCGCCAATTAAGAGGTCACAGGTCAAATTTCCTCGACGCTCTTAAAATTAGAGCCTACTTATTGTGCTAACAAGTTGATCTGCCTAAATTTTCTCATAAATGTAACGGACACATATTAACTCTGAACCAACTCTAAAAAAAAACCTACGAAATAGCAGGTGCAAGTGGGAAAGTCGAAATCACAAGGATTATAAAGCTAACGAAAGTGAAGAGATGTCGGTTTGCAATCATTTTAAAGACAAAGCGATTATGTGAATATTATTTTTAACTCTAATATTGTGCTTAAACATTTTTCAAATAAAAATGAAGCTTCCAAGCTTAGAGGCTTAATAATGCTGGTTAAAGTGCATTCTTTTTGTAGGCGCCATGGCACATTTTCTAAACCTTTAAACTATAGCGTATAGCGACTATGTCTTGCATGGAAGTATATGTTATTTGTTTGTAATAATATATATCTGCACTACTTTGTAGCGAGCAATGATTCCACTCAAGTCTAAAAGCAATCAACTTGGTATTAGGTGTATAAATATATATGGGAATTTATCTTTTAAGTTTTTAGGAATATATGTTGTGATCTAATATATGATATACACTGCTATTTTAAGTGGAATTCAAGATTCAGCCAGTTAATAAAATTTAATTAAATATTTAATATTCCTCCTATGTCTTCTATCTTGACTCTTGATAGAGCTTATCTCCATTAACTAATTTGTTTCCTTTTTAGTATGATGAGAAGTAATAATTATATTGTAGGTGGGTTTTGAATTTATTTAACACAAATAAATTTCATAAATACATCCACAATTCCATTGAATGAACAATTCTTACTCTAATGAAAGCGATCATCTCTACTAATTTACACCACTATTTCTTATGTCAATTATCAAAATTTCTACCTTGACTATTGATAGAGCTTATCTCCATCCATTAATTTTGTTTCCTTTTAAATATGATGAGAAGTAATAATTAATTCATCATATTGTAGGTGGGTTTTGAATTTATTTAACACAAGTAAATCTCATAAATATATTCACAATTGCTTTAAATTAACAATTCTCACTTTAATGAAAGCAATCATCTCTACCAATTTACACCACTATTTCTTATGCCAATTATCAAAAGCAATAAGCATCCATCTCTAGTAACTTCCAATTGCCTATGTTACTTGCCTCTTTTTACTCTTCACGCTAGCGTAGTTGATGTCACAATATGTGCTAATATTGTTAATCACATTTCACCTTTAATCATCTATTTTTCCACAAACTCAACTCTCCAAAATTATTTTCAAACTAAGATATCTACTTATCTATAGCATAAAGAATGACCATTGAATGAACATCATAATGATTTCATAAAAATGGTAAAGGAATAAATGTATTGTGACATGTCGTGAGTTAGTCACATAATTATAGAACCACATTAGATGGTTCGAAACGTCTACCAAATCCTAATGATGTGATTAATCTGAAAGACTTATATCTATATAGAATCAACATTGGAAAGCCTGAATAAGAATTTTGTCAATATTTTTCATGAGCTCATCTTTAAGCATAGTGGCTATGCTGATGTGGAAGATGACTCATAAATACTTTCCTATAATGGTAATGTACTATGTTAGATGCTCAACAAGGATATTGATGTAGGTGTACATCTTTAGGGGTTTGGTAATCATGCATTGGTCAAAAAATATTTTCAAATTTGTTTTGTGTTTTTATTTCAAGATTTTCCAAAATTTTAACACATAGATGATGGTCACTCATATTTTTTGGAATTAAAATCCAAATATTGGATATGTTATAGAGAACATTTCATTCTACCTTCACATCAAAGGTTAAAAGTAGACAATGAGTTTAGACCTATACCCAAGCCCGAAACTAATGAGCAAATAATTCCTTACATATATAGTGATTTAGTATTTTATCAATGCATGATCATATTATGAAATCAAGGTTTAAATTTTGAAAAAGGCGTTAAAAACAAATATTTCTACATGCTCGTCAATTTTTAAAAAAGTTGATACTTTGTTGTCGTCGAGAGATTTTATGTAATAATTTCTAGAATTTTTTTCTATGCTAGCAAAGGCCTAGTATTTGGATTGATGCACTCTCATACTTTAGAGTTAAGGTGTGAAATTTGGATATGTTTCATAGGACACACTCTTATATCTTTTGATTAAATTTCATAAAAAATTATCGAGTTTAAGTGCAATGAACAAGCCATGACTAGTTCAAAGACTATGCACTAAATATTCCAAAAACAAGGGTTTGATATTTTCCCTTGCATGCATCTTTACTTGGAATTTTGGACTAAAATTTTTACAAGATATAGAGGACACCCTCATATTTCTACCCTCCAATTTGAATAAAAAATATTGGGTTTAAGGGGTTCAAATAATTCAATTACAGAATGCAAGAAAAAGGAAAATTTTGGAAGTTAAAGAGTCGATTACTAATCATTTATTAATTTCAAAAATAACTGAGTTAAACAAGGAAACAAAAAGTCTTTAGAATCGAATGGTTATGGACTCAAGCATAAATATGAGATTTGCAAATAAGCAAAGTGTTTTTTTGCTCTCCATGGTTTGGGATTTATATTATTGTTAGCTATATGTTATTTTAGATACTCATGCATTGTTTCTGTAATTTTAAAGAAACTCATGAGAATTAATCATTAAGTCAATAATTGTTTTGGAAAGTATTGCTTTGTAAACTTCATGTGATTTTTTTATTTGGTAATAGACTATGATTCAAATTTATGAAGGAATGAAATGCAATGCATATTAAAACAACAATATGGAGATATAATGAAGCAAAACTTTAATCAATAAATATCAAATGCTGAAAATTGTTTACATGTAGAATGGAAACAAACTGGCTTGAGTGACGGTATCTTATCTCTGAGAAGAGATGTGATGGATACATGCCTTCTAAATTGAGTTGCAATGAGGTTCTGAGGCCTTTTTATCGTGAATTAACAATGATAAACCCTAAACATACTAATACCTAACATTAGGAGATGAAGCACCAAAAGCTTGGCGGCCTCGATGGACTAGTTAGAATGTCAACCTCTTGGGGTCGTAAATTTGGCATACAATCTTTGTTTGGCATGCACAATACCCCATTAGAAAGGTTTATCTGAGGGAAACAACTTTTGATTGCAAACATTATCATTAAATCATGTTTTTTGGTTTCCACAAGAAACATCTTTTAGGCCCTTTAGACGACTCTAGAAGTTCAATACCCGAAAAACTGCCAAAAATAGAAAGTTGTCGAAATATGAAACTATGCTGGAAAATAGGAAACTGAAAGGAAACCATGTTGGGGGTCCAAGTGGAATAGGTTGGTGGCCACCAATATCCACCTAAATTAAACTATGTGTGGAATTTCTATTGAACTTAATGCATTTGCATTATTTTGTGATATTTTAGGTTACATGACTTTGATTTGCTAGTCCTTGGCCATTTCATCAAATCTTTTCCCATAAACATAACTTGGTTTCTTTGAGTGAAAACATGACCAAGTGTACCAATCCAAACACTACAGAAGGCTAAAATAGGACATATATACTAGAAAATAAACAAATTTTAAATCCTAGCAAAATTATACTTGAAGCTTAGACAACTATGATTTAGGAAAATATATCACACCATAAATACAAATGCAATTAAAAGCTTACTCGAAATATAATAAATTTCACAATTTTAAATAAATGGGAGACTTTTAATCCTTGTAATTTAAAGAATCTTTTGGAATTTTTCTAGTCTAGTGGGTGTTTGTCTTTCTTATGCAACAAATACCAAAATAGTTTGAAAATGTAATCTCTTCGATGGGGCAACCTCCTTTCATTTTTTGCATAACAATCTTCATGTATCACATCTTGTTCCCATAATGAATTTCTCTTATCATCACCATCCACTATTGCATTTATAAAAAATGTAAGCCCTCATCTCTTCAAACTCTCAAATTCTATAAATCCCAAACCCTCTAATCATAAAACCTAATTGTGAAGACTCATCAAAGTAAAAATATCTTATTGTGAGAAGCTCACGACCCTCATTAGAATATCTCTAATAATGAAAACCCAAACAATGTGCACTAGAAAAATTCTATTTCAACTCATGTATGTAAGACAAGAAGAAAAACACTTGGTTGTGGATGGAGTGGCAAGCCCTCTAATCATTAAAAAAAATTGCAAGTACTCCTTGGATTCAACAAATTTTACTATGGTAGGCGGACAACCCTTATTATATGATTTCTATCAATGAAAACCAAAACTATATACATTGGAACTACTCTATTTCAAGTCATGCATGTAAGACACAAAGTATGACACTTGGCTATAGATGGAGGGGTAAGTCATGAAACAGTTGACTTATTAATCTTATCAATGAATTTATTTTTCTTGTCAATTCAAATCTCTCATCCTTTTCCAACAACCACATTTCTCTTGTCATCACCACCCACTATTGCATTCATGGAAAATTTAATCACTCACCCTTTGAAGTATCAAATCCATAAATCCAAAAACCTCCTAATCATAAAGTCCAATAATGAGGACTCATTAAAGTAAAAAAATCTTAATGTTAGATGTTAATGACCCTTATTACAAGGGTTTTATCAATAAAAACTCAAACTGCATATATTGGGACTACTTTATTTCAACTCGTGTATGCAAGACACAAAGAAGAATACTTAGTTGTGGACGGACTAGCAAGCCATGAAATCCTTCACTTATTAAAACTATCAATATATTTAGGTCTCTTACAATTGAACTCTCACAACCCTTTCAAACACTAATTTTCTCTCATCATTACTATCCATTGTTGCATTTATAAAATATTTAAACTCTCAACTCTTTGAAATCTCAAATCTATAAATCCCGAATCCTCTAATCTCAAAGGAAAATTGTGAGGACTTTTTAGAGTTGAAAAATATTACTGTGAGAGGCACATGATCCTTATTACAGGAGTTATATTGAAAAAAAACCAAATTATGTACAAATAAAAACACTTGACTCTGGATGGAGTGGAAAGCCAAAAAAACCTTGACTTATTAATCCTACCAATACGTTTATGTCTCTTGTCAATTAAAATATCACATACCGTTCCAAAAACCGATTTTCTATCATTACCATTGTCTACTTTTACATTCATAGAAAATTTAAACCCTCAACTCTTCAAAGTGTCATAGCTAGATATCCCAAACCCTCATATCACAAAGACTCCTCAAATTCAAAAAAATCTTAATGTGAAATGATAATAACCCTTGTTATGAGAATTATATAAATTAAAATTAAAATGATATACATTGGGATTGCTCATTTTAAACAAAGAAAAACAATTCACTATGAATAAAACTAATGATCAAATTTGAAGGGTTGGTCTTATTTTCATTTAGAAAAGCTATATATATATATATATATATATATATAATTTAAAGATAATATATATATATATATATATATATATATATATATGTATATATATATATATATATATATATATATAATTTAAAGATAATATATTTTTGTTAATTGAAATGTATTTTTTTAAGCTTTTCATTATGGAAGGGATATGAAAAAGCTTAAAAAAAATACATTTCAATTGACAACAATATATTATCTTTAAATTTCATCTTCAATCAAATTTATTTCTATTAAATAAATTAAATTCCTAAAACTAGATGGCAACCTAACATGCAGTGTTGTAGCTCAAATTGACCTAATAAATTTGAGTTTTGTCAGCTTCTTTATGTGGCTTACACATTCTCACAATCTGAAGGCTATTCTATATCTAAATGCTTTCATTGAAAACTTTCTCAGGTTTTGTGGCCCTAGACTAGATAAGTATGGGTATTTCTTTGCTAGACAGTGGTAGAGGTAAGAATGTTAACAAATTTGATCACCCAAAGAACACTACCCTCAAGTTGTGAAGTATGAGGATTTTGAATTTTGAAAAATAAACTTAAGAAAGTTTTAAGAAGAGATATATCTATAAACTATTATCATATTTTAAGATAAAATGTATCTCATCACAAAATAAAATTACAAAAAAATTAAAAGGCTAAAAAGAATCCAAATATTTAGAAAATTAAAAGAAAATAAAGGTGTCATTTATAAAATAAAAAAATTGTTCTTTACTCATATTAGAAGTATATGAAAGGTCCCATTTATAAAATTAAAAATAAATTCTGCTATATGAGAGG
This sequence comes from Pinus albicaulis, assembly GCA_034641835.2. NCBI lineage: Eukaryota > Viridiplantae > Streptophyta > Pinopsida > Pinales > Pinaceae > Pinus > Pinus albicaulis. The sequence goes on along the minus strand of CM076569.1, from coordinate 776,555,971 downwards.
TATCGATGGCAGAATAATGAAGATATTGGGAACTCTAGACAAAAATAGAGAGAATCATTCCAATGTAATATAAATTCTTCTAAGTTATAATTTTTTTTCTGAATCTAATATCACACTCAATCAAACATAATAGTATATAATGGTAATGATGCCTTAGATTCTAAAAAAATGTTAACTTACATTGAATTTTAGTATAGGCTTTTAAATAATGCAGTGAAAATGTGACGACAATGATCAATTTAACCCTACCATTGATTGATGCAAGAGTATCTTTGACCTCAATAAATTGGCATCAACCAAAAAACATTTCAATTTCTAATTTATGGGTTTGTAGGATGAAATAAAGTCATTGCAAATCCTTCTTCTTCAAAAGTGAATATGATCCAACCCTATGCTATGTATTAAGCCTTTTCCAGGCCATGTGTCTTATGAGGACTTTGTGACTAATGGTGGGTTTCATGCAAGAGGAAGGGGAATTGATTTCATATAGTTGAAGAAGTCTAACCACCAAATTATTCATCTCCCAACCAAAACGAATAGTTGAAACAACATTTAAGAGTCAAAAGGGAATAAAAAAAGATTTTTTTTGTTGGCCAGTATGAAGGGGAAAACCTAGGATATTAAGGAGACAACAATGTATGAGGTGTTAAGTTTTAACACAAGAAATTAAAAAATTATTGAAGACAAAACAAAGGCTCTGGCCATCTAAATACTGCAATTTCACCCACCTAAATGTGGGGTTTTCAAGGCCAACCAACTAAGAATAGTTAAATAATGTTGTTTGTTTCATTTATTGCTACTTCTACTTCAGCCTGAACCATATAGAAAAAATATAACGACTCAAATTTCTTCTCCCCTAAAGTCTTTTATGTAGAGAGAAGAAATAAATTTAACCCATGTACATCCAAATTTTGAGCAGGCATAACTAATTTTTATACGAGGATTGATTGATTATTTTTTACGTATGTGTACTCAACATAGATTCATCTCAATATACACGTGAAACTTAATGTTCTCATTATATTGATACTCAACATATAAATAGATTAATACACTTAATTCTCTCATCTTATAACAATAGATGTTGAATAGTGGGGGAGTTGCAGACATCATATAGATATTTCAATGAAACATCAAAAAAATTAACTCTAGATTGAGAAAAAATAATCAACATTTTCAACAAAGTTTGTGTTGTGATTACCTATGAAAATATGTGTTAAGGTCGACTCCTACCACTTTTTCTTGATGCGAAATCATGTGAAATGAAGTCAAAGAATGTGCCAACCCGTGCCCTTTCTAATGTGTCGATACTTCCTCAACTCTTGCTGCATTTTCCTGATGCAAAATTTCCTGGAATGAATCCGAAGAACGCACTGGAGAAGTGGTTGCAGAAACATTTTGGAAGCCGAAGGAGAACCGAGGCACACAATTATGGGTTTTGCTTGACTTTTCATCCTAATCTCCTCACCAACCCACCACCCTCAGAATTAACTTGTCGTTTCCGAGTAGTCTAACGAATCACTGTAATATGAACGAAACCATCATCTCGATTCCCCAAGCACCCATTGAAATTTTTTTGATGTCACCAATGGCCATTCTCAATGAACGAAAATGGAGTTTTTTATGACAAGTGTCAATTTTGGGGTGAAATTAATGTTGGGTACTAAGTAAACTACTTGAAACGTTGGTTGTGTACTCTAGATGCCAACAATTTTAGAAATGAGAACATGGCAACCAGGTGGCAGGGGTCCAACCATCTAGCCTCTAGCCTCAGGATGTTTGGCAATTTGATCTGTTCCTTTACATTTATCATCTGTTCCTTTACAGGGGATTTTGTGATATTATTTAAAATTTTGAAAAAAACCAATACAAATAAAAATTAGCATTTTTTACACTTAATTTACACTTCTAAGACATGCCAAACCCCTTTTAAAGAGCTGTGACATGTTCAATTTTTAACCTTGAATGAAGTGGCAAGCCACGAAGTCTTCTAACTTATTATTCCTAAATGTTAAACTCAACAAATAAACTAGGGAGTAACAGAATACATAGGGAAAGATAAGCATGTGTTTTTTTATTATTCACAAAGATGCATATATATAATATATTGGAGTGACCCTTGGTTTCACATTCCAAGTGGTCTCTTGGACTCCTTTTGTCTCTTTTCCTTCCACACCAACCCTAAGAGGATTAGGTGTCCAACATTCCCCCCTTAATCCGAAGGGGTATGGGTGAGTCCAAGAAGAGAGATGTAATACAAATCTGCAAAGTATGCATGGCAGCGCTAGGCTGAATGAGCTCTCTAAAATGTTGGCATAAAGAGGTGGTTTAATGATGACCACCAACACTGGACTGCTTAGTGCAGTTCCCGGAACTCTTCCAAATATGGAAAGAAGCTGAGATCTTCTGCTAGAGGAAGTGCTCCTCATATTTAAAGAGGGAGACCTTCAACTTGGAAGAAGGGAGGTCTACAACTTGCGATGGTTTAAGCATGACCACCAACTCTGGAATGCTTGATACATTTCTTGGAACTCTACCAAAATTGGCAAGATGCTGAAGTCTTCTGCTAGAGCAAGTGTCCCGAATTATTTGAAGAGGAAGAATATGAACCTTGCATATATGGTTTAAGGCTGACCACAAACCAAATGCATGCTCATGAACTGTTTTGTCTCTGGCTACAAATCTGAAACTAGAATTATAGGTTGTGGTTCAGGCTCACTTGAACAGTTGTGTCTCTAGCTACAACTCTGAATCTGCAATGATAGGTTGTGGCTCAGGCTCGCTTGATGTGGCTTTGAAGCTTGTAGATGACCATCATTTCCCCCCCTGTTAGATACAAGGTGAGATGATGGTGAAAACTCAACTGCAATATTGTTCAATATTCTAGAACAAATTCTCACATATGACTTAAACATCTTCTTGGTTGTTGATGCCCATTGCCAAGAAGCGATCCATCCAAGATGAATCTTTGTTCTTGCAGGAGGCTTGTCTCTAAAGCATTTGTGTGAAGAATGAGTGTGCTGACCACAATGCTTGCATGGGTGAAGATTGAAACAATGATCTCCCATATGGCCAACTCGATCACAATGTTTGAATTTTACAATCTGTTGTTGTTGCTGTGGAAGAGGAGAAGAATCTAGAACATATGTAGGTGAGCTATCATAAATAAATCTGGCACTATGAAAAATGATGGGCTTGGTGTAGTCCGAAATATGAAAGGAAAACTCCTTGTCATATCCAAGACCAGTTATGTGCTTGTTATGGATAAGCTCTTCCCAAGGTTTGATGATGGGCTTGGGAAGTGCAGGCTAGATTTTTGCTTCTGCATTCAAATATGCTCTTGTATTGGGCTCAGGCTGAAAAATTTATTGTTGATGATGGGAGTTTGTCTCAAGGTTTTGAACAAGTTCAGAATGACGAATCTTCTATTGAAGCTCATCTTGTTGTAGCTCTGACTCAAGTTGCAAAAATTCGATCTCGTCGAGTGCATTTTGCAGGCATAATTTAATTTTGAAAATAGTATCTTTGCTAACATTTACTATCTCATCTGCAGTAGAATGTATTCGAGTATTTAATAAATCTAATATATTATCAAGCTTGGCCATTTTGTGAGCAAAAATAAAGACTTAGCAAGACTAGATAAATCCCAGCTTATTGAATATTTCTCAAAGAGACAAAACCGATATAGTGCACATAAAGTCTTAGTTGAAATAATTTTTGGTGTTTTACAAGCCCAACATTCAATCTTTGTTTTTTTTTGTCTACAACTGATGCTTAGCAAATAAAATTTAAAATAAATTGTACAACCCTTGTTATTTCTTATTTTTTGCCTTATACACAATATACACCCTTCAGAAACAAGAAATAAATGAACCTCCTCATATTTGTTGTGCTATCAATACAGAGAACCTCCCTCATTCACTCTATTCCACTCTCCTCAACACAATGCCCACGCCCCTTACACAATGGGATCCGCAACGTGAAATTTCGACTCTCGTGGCTTGCTGTTGCCGGTGAAATTGTTCATTCACTAGGTGGAAGAAAAAAGGCCCTAGAAAATATGTGCCATTCATCTTTAGGATTCGATCGTGTGACGGAGACTAGTTGAAGAATTGAATTCTGACACAACCGACTTCCTTTGCAAGGCCCAAATGTGGTTGTCAACATTTAAAATCTTGTCCCCGAGAAAATCTCTGAATTCCCTCATGAACGTTGGGCCCTTGGGAAAGCTCAAGAACTTTGTTTTAAAAATTTATTCTACGTTTGTGGGGTAGCTTGGGGGAGCGAACAGGGAGGTGAGCCCGTAGGGAGAAGGGAGCGGTGGAAGAGTTGAGGGAGCAGACAACAAGTGAGAATGGGGGGAGGCATCGAGAGGTAGGAGTGATGGGAAGGGGAGTTGTAATGTGGGATTGCACATAGGTGGTAGTGTGGGAGGTGAGCGCAGAGTGGGAGGGAGGTCGAGTCAGCGGGAGGGAGGGCGGTGAGCGGTGAGCGGAGAGGAGGCAGGAGGGAAGGGAGGGAGTGGGGGAAGGGAGACAAACAACGTGGAGGGAGATGACAGGTGGTTTGGGAGGGAGTGTGCTACAGGAGCAGAGGGAGGTGGGAGTGAAGAGATGAGAGGCAGTGGGAGGTGAGTTGGACAGGGAATGCACGGAGGGAGGAGGGAGTGTGAGCTGTGGGAGCAGAGGGAAGAGGGAGCGCAGTGGGTATGGAGGATAAGGGAGGAGCGCAACACAGGGACAGTGTGGACCAAAGTCGGGAGGAGCACATATGGATGGAGGTCGGAGTACAATAATATAAGACCTGTAACAATTATTCAATACTTGAAGAGATGACAGGAGGAGAGACAATGAGGATTTTTCTTTTTTCTATGCAGGTTTGGTCGCAAAGAAAATGCTTCTGACAAGGTAAACAATGAGCAGAGATGACAAGAAGTGTATTTTAAAAACTATGCATGGTAGGGACACAGAGAATGGAAGTCTGACAACTTTTAATTGTTGTGGAAGGTAGTACTGAAAATTTTTGAGCGCCCAGGCTCAAATCAATTTTATGTGTTGCCATTTCAAAATTGCAAGCACATTAGGGTAATGAAGACCAAAAACCAGTGGTTGGGCAAGGCCATAAAAACAATAGCTCAAGTTGGAGCAGGGCCAAAATTTGCCCGCTCTAATACCATGTTAAACTCAAAAAATAAACTAGAGAGGAATAAACTATATATGGAAAGATAAGCATGTGTTATTTTATTATTCACGAAGATGCATATATATAATACATTGGATTAACCCTTGGTTTCACATTCCAAGTGGTCTCTTGGACTCCTTTTGTCTCTTCACCTTCCACACCAACCCTTAGAGGATTAGGTGTCCAACAATAAACATGCATTTATGGCTCATGACATTCAATTTATTATTTTAAAAATGTATGCCATACCTTTATTTTGCAATGCTAAACATGATTTTTACTCATAATATTTCTCACAACAAGATGGTTAGACAATAAATTAAAGCGAAACTTTTTTTTTTTTTGGTAATTTGGGTAGGTCATTCTTCATTCTTTCAATATAAAGGAAGGTTACATCCATAAAAAAGATGTTCGGTGGCCTCAACCTGCCCTATGGGAAACCAGGTCTGTTGACCACCGAAACACATTGCATGCCTTCCAAAATCTGAAAGTTTTGAGTTTGTCTAGCAAGGCCTTATAAGCCTAAATATCTAGCCACCAATGTTTATTTAGATATGTACAAAATTCTATATTAACTGACATATATAAAAGTAAAAACTAACAAAAAATCCAACAAAGCTAAACATGATAACATCTACTAATATGAGGACTCCACAAGGATTGAGTCCTTTGCACTCGAACCCAACATTTCTTACTGGAGAGACATGGAATGTGTTCCTCAATGCACCCAAGACGCTTTTTTCGCTGCTATATATGAATCTAGATCAACTATAATTCTTTTTGAATTTCCTATAGCCCCGAATCAAGCTCCCCTACATTCATCTAAGAGGTCATAATAACTTAAAGCGAAGCCTTTAAAAAATAATGCATTATACCAATATTATCATTAATATAATAAAAAGGTGGACTAATACAAGTTATTCTATACACAAAGTTCTATGAAGATTGAGTACATTTTTCCTTCTAAAATGAAAAATTATAATGGTTTAAAGCGAAACCTTTAAAAAATAATGCATTATACAAATATTATCATTAATATAATAAAAAGGTGGACTAATACAAGTTATTCTATACACAAAGTTCTATGAAGATTGAGTACAATTTTCCTTCAAAAAGGAAAAATTAATAATGACAAATGGAATAAAAACATTATTTTAAAGAAAATTAAAATTACTGTCTATCGGTGTCTTCGCAAAAGAGGGAAAGCCACTTCTCATATAGAAGAAAATTAGGTAGGACCAACAAAATATTGTATAACTCACTAGCTAGAAGGCCATATTAAAATGGCATCAATGTAAATATGTGAATCTATCCAAAGGTAGTTTCCTTTCATTTCTGCTTTTAACTATATATCCAATGGGAGTAAAGCCACATAGTTAATCTAAAATTAAAATTCATTATTTTCATATAAAACAACTAATTAATGGAAAGTACATATGGATTAAAATAATTACAATTTAATATTTTAACATATTACATTAAAATGAAGTATAGAGTACATTTAATTTATCATTAGATTGAAATTCATAAGTTCCAATTTTCATATATGAAATAAATAAACAAAACTTTCATAATGAAAATAAAAATTACCCAGTATTGGTAGTGTACACGGCCCCCCCTAAACATATAAAGATCCATCATAAGTGTAACGAAAATAAAAAATGACAAAATCAAAGGTCCCACAATGTAGGAATATAGAGCTATCCAAATATAATGTCGATGTATACTTTGGCGGACCAAATGATCAAACCCCAAGCACCTTAGAAAAATAATACAATTATTTCAAATTAAAGAGGCCCAAGCACCTTAGAAAAATAATAAAATTATTTCAAATTAAGGAGGAACTTACAATATAGATAAGAAAGTGGTTTAATTCGTTGAGAAAGCGTTATCTTGTCCCTCAACACACACAACCACGTAATTATTAAAACTTGTGGAAGCAGTTGGTACAACCAAACAAACAAATACAACTTGGAGAACAAGTATTTAATAAGTCAATTTAGAAGTTAATATTTAATAATTTGGAGAACAAGCTTCTGATAAGCCAGTTTAGAAATTGATATTTAATAATGGTGTGTATATATTACGGCCAAGGGGTATTAAGGCACTTTGACGATGCAAACAAGGACCGATGTTACTCAATAATATAATTATTTTTAATTTTAACCGATATGCAAAAGCTACATATAAATTTTCAATATAAATAAATATTACGAATAAATACCATTCCATCTCGTGCAATCGGGTAGAATAGCTTTCATATATCATCTAGTACTTGTCTTCACGTAATGATAGAGTGTATACACCCGACTACATGGTGCTTCTTGTGAATTAACTATTATAGTAATTGTCTTCACGTAATCATATGGAGGGTATATGGTCCATTGCAACCCATCAACTTTTGGTGGTCAAATTAATTTTTTAATATTATCCAAATATGATGATTATAATTGTTTTTTTTTTCTTAAACTAGTTGTCTTTACATTAATACAGTGGGAGTGGAATTGAATGTGGCTTGTCATCTTGGAAATTATAATCACAACCATGGTAGATTTATTTATTTATTTTCAAAATAATGTTTTAAATATTAAAAAAAAACTAAAAATTAACATAAAAAAATTGACTTTTTCGAAAATAAGATAAAGAGAAATATAGAGCTCATGATTGAGGAAGAGATTATTGCTTTTCATATTGATAAAACTAGATAAGTAGAGTAAGTTAGATTTGTTGGAAATCTCCCTACATTTGATAGAAGCACTTAGGGCTCTGCTCCTTTGTTATCCTCGTCCAAATGAACATGATTTGTTGGGGCGCCTTATTTTGTAGCGAAGTGGTCATTGGTACCAACAAAGTGAACTCGTGAGTCCAACTAGCTATTAACCATTATCTCTATATTGAAAATCTCTTTATAGAGAGCATCAAATAGTTGATCCATGATGTTCAAATTATATAAATTGACTTCTTTTTGGTTTGAATTTTGTTTGACTACATGGGTGATGAATGTTTTGATCATCTAGTATAAGTCTATTAGTCGAAATATCTTATTTTTTAAGTGCTCAAAACACCAAAATTAGGATCCCATAGCTTGAATTCTTCTAGCTATTATTTGGTAACCTATTCCCTCTTCTTCTTAACACTGTCATCCTTCTTGTCCATCTCATGTTTAGTCACATCTAAATATCTACATTGAAACTCATTTTATACCATCATGGCATCTAGTTGAGTGTACGTAAGGCATTGAGAAGTTTGGGCATGCAAGAAAAGCCATTCTGAAGATCCTAAGAATCCTAGATTACATTCTTTAATACATTAATTTTAAGCAGTGCCATACCTCTCCTAGATAGAAATTGTGACACCACAGGTTAAGTCATTGAAACCCATGCAGAGTGACACATTGTTCTCCATTACAAAGTGCGACACCTTTTCAACATGGGTAAAAATAAAAAAAATTAAAGTCTAGAACTTTGTTGAGGAATCTTCCCTCAACCAACTAGACCTCGAGCTCCTACCTCTTTGGACCTTATCCTAAGAATGATGGATCTCATCCTCCTCATCATGGAATCAATCCCCTCTAATTTTGGATCTCTAACCTCCTCTCCTCTCCTATAAATATAATGGAGACTAAAGGAGTAGGGGTTGAATTTTGAGGTACTCTTATGCTGTCAAATTGAAGAGTGAAGGCTTATCATTGCAAGAGGAAGGATTGGGGATTTCTTGACAAAAAGCTTATGACACCAAGGCCAAAAGGGTTGTAATCTTGTCTTATCATTGTTAATACAAAGTGCATTATTTTTTCTCATACAATGTGTTCAATGTTTACATATGTATATAAAAAATCCTTGATCTTTTGATTAGAAATAACTTGAATTCATTTATATATTATATGCTTTGATGTTGTGTTGTTTCTATCATTGTAGATTCCATATTAGGGATCGAAAGCGGACTAGGATCTCAAGCAAACAAAGGATTGAAGACTTATTTTGGTCATCGGGAATTTTACCTCTAAATGATTCAAGAATTTTCTAGAGAAGAATTAGCATATTTTGTCTGGATTCTTACTAGGCTTGGTTTCCAAGCCTAGGGAGATCTTGCTCTGTCTGCAACAATAACATCCCAACTGTTTACCATAATATTTCTCCCAAATTACCGTTAGTTGACAAAGTGATTGATCCCATTTAATTTTTTTTCAATCCCACTCTTTCCTTAGAGAGTGAAACCCATACCACTCAGGTTGTTGAACTATTGGTTGATGAAGTGGTCGACTTGATTCCATATTTAGTCGATCCCACTCTCCCCTTAGAGAGTGAAGTTAATATGACTCTTGTTCTTCTTGTTACTTCAGATTCCACCGCACGAGGGGGAATTTCTGATCTGAATGGAGTATGTTAGTGTTGTTGTGCTAATTACTCATTCAGATTATAAATTCAATGTACTATGTGTGCTTAATGGTTTAAGTATTCTTGCAAATTATCAAGTCTCGTGAGTGTTTTTCATGTCAATTTAGTGAACAATTTAACATAAAAACAAGACATGAACAACAACAAATAAATTACAGAACATCACCATACATAACATTAAGAAAGGTATTTTTTGAAGGAGTTCACCCGTCCTGGGCTACATCTCCTTGGTCCCACTTCCATGGCTTGGGCCTTTATATTATGCTAAAATTGTAACATTAACCTATTTACAATGCTCTTTTGCTCCTATAACCTGCTTCAATGAGTCCAAAATGGCTCAAAATGGTCAGGTAGCCTCTTTTTAAGACTGAATTGGTCGAAAAATGCAAAAGTTATGACAATTTTAATTTTCCCACTATTTCAGGCCCTAAACTAGCTAACTGCAACTAAAAATGACAGCTCGCCGAATTTGGGGGACCACCAATTAAACAGTCATTAGTGTTAAGTGGAATTTAAAGAAATAATTAAGTGCTAAATCCGTGCTTAAGCTAATCCGCATTTAAATTTCGGATTAGGCACTAATAAACAGTGTTACAGTTAATTAACCATGGCTTACATCTCTGCATTAGCTATGGGCCCGCCAATGGTCACGTATTGAGGTTCTATGGATTGGGGGTTGGATCTTCAGGGTCGGCCCCACATTACCCCCACCATAATACAAATTTCAAATTAAATATAAGCCAACACCTATAAATGTTAAGAACCATGGTGTAGGCGGGCCAGTAGGGCGTGGCTTTATGTGGCGGGAGGTCGAGGGGTCTAACCCCGACGCCTCCGCCCAGAATTTTCCAAAAATATTACACCACTATTTAACCTTGGGGGGGGGGGGGCACGTGGCGGCCCCAGGATGCACCATGTGTCCTCACCTGGTTGGCTCCAACATTAACCAATAAAAAATCGACACATCACCCACCATTCAGACTAGTGCTGTGCTGCGACTTGGTAGCTTACCATTCGCCAGAGAATTTCCAAACAAAATGATCCTGCACAGTTAGAATGCCATGTCAGCAATACTGACTGCTGACTGGGCATCTGATTGTCATTTAAAAAAAAAAAATCATGTTTAGCAAAGCGGACATAAATCGTTTCTGGGAACATATGACGACCATTTTTCGTGAAATGAAGTGCAGTGGATTCATAACAACAATAATTACACGGTCTTTCAAGTTCCGAGAAAATTTGATAACTTTTATTTTTGAGCATAAAACTGAGCCCAGGATCATTTCTCCCCACTGGAAGCTTTTGGATCCCAAAAGATCATATTCAGTTGCTGAACAGGTGAGGGTACAGTTCCCTCACCTTCCCAATTTCAATCCATTTGACCTTTGAAGAATTTGTTCCTTTAAGCCCCACTCGAAGATAGTCGACACTTCCTCTTGTCAATGTCATTTTCCTCCTGTCAAGTATGGTGTCTTGCTATAACTCAATAGAGAAATATGGAGAAAAATATTCAATAGATAACAGCTGAACATTCTCTCCTTAATCATCAACCAAACGAGGAAATCTCAAATTTTCAACATTAACAACTGAATAAATTTGAATGTATGAAGGAAAATCAAGCTTGAAGGCATTGTTACCAATATTTTACAGAATTTTGAAAGGACCATAATGGATTAGTTTCAACTTTTTACCCTCCTTGAAGCCTTTACTTGCTAATGCAAAACCAAAATTATCACCAACTTGAAACTTATGATTCACCCGATGTTTTTCATGCCTCGTCTTGTACTTTCATTGACTTTTCTCTAGTTTCTCTTGCACTTTTTGATGGATCAACTTAATTTGCTCAATGAATTTATTTTCTTCATCTATGCCGTTATGTCCATCGATAGCTACATATTTCCAAAAGATGAAATCCAATGGCGACTTTGGCAAGTAAGCAAGACATGCCTCAAATGATGATGTTTGAGTAGAAGAGTGTTTTGCAAAGTTGTAAGCATGTTGAATGTAATGAAACTATTCATCCCACAACTTAGGATGTTTGTTGCAATATCCTCTAAGAAGATGAATGAATATTCTATTAACCACCTTGGTATGATCATCTGTTTGCGGATGAAAGGTTGTACTCTTCTTCAATTTAGTGTCCATTAAGTCCCACAAACTTGACCAAAAATTCCCAACAAATCAATAATCTCGATCACTTACAATAGATGTAGGCAACCCAAAATGAACCCAAACATTTTGAAAGAAAAGATGAGTTGTTTGTTCAACTGTAAATTTATTTTTACATGGCATCAAAATACACATTTCTCTGAACCTATCCACAACTACATAAAAATAATCATGACCTCTTTTCGACAAAGGAAGACCTCCTACAAAATCCATAGAGATACTCTCCCATGGACGTGAAGGAACCAGAAGTGGTGTGTACAATCATAGCTTCCTATTACTAGGATTACTGACTTCACATAAAGAACAAACTTTAATAAAATGTGACACACTTTCAAGCATACGAGGCCAATAAAAATACCTCTGAAGATGTGCCATTATTTTTCTTACACCAAAATGTCATGCAATAAGAGAAGTGTGTGCTTCCCTTATGAAATTCACTCTCTCACCCTGTGGAATACAAATCTTGCCCAAATGATACAACAAGTTCTTATGAACATGATAATCTAATTCCTCAACTTGGAAACCTTGACTCAAGTTTGCATAAACATATTGAAAGTCATTTTCAAAAGCATATTGTTCAATGTAACTTTCATGTAAAACAAAAGTATTCTTGAGTAAAGTAGCTACATTTATAATAGGCCTAGAAAGCATATCAACAACCTTGTTGCATATACCTTTCTTATACCTGATAACCAAGTGGAATTGCTATAAGAATCTCATTCATCGAAAGTGCCTTGGCTACTGCAATTTGGTTTGTGATTGCAAGTATTTTAATGGTTGGTGATCGGTGTGAATGATGGTTTCCTTTCCCATCAAATAATGTTTCCATTTCCTCACATTTTTTACCAATGCATATAGCTCCTTGTCATATGTATGATAATTTATCATTGCACCATTAAAAATTTCTCAATGGAATGAAATATGATTACCATGTTGTAAGAGGACTGTGCCCATGGCATAATCAATTGCATCTGTTCGAATCTCAAAGGGTTGTCTCAAGTCTAGTAATTCTAATATTGGGGATGAACTGATCTTCTTCTTCAAATAATCAAATTATTTTTGCTGATTTCCTCCCCACTGAATGAATTTCTTAACACGTCAGTGCATGTAATGGAGCTGAAATGGAGGAAAAATTGGCAATGAACTTCCTCCAATATTGTGCTGCTCCTAGAAAGCTTCTTACCTCTGTGAATGACTTGGGTGTAGGCCAATTTAAAATGACCTCAACTTTAGAGGTGTCTATCTTCAACTTAGCTCCTCCAACAATATTTCCCAAATATACGAAACAAGTTTTTCCAAATTCACATTTCTAAATCTTCAAAAAAAATTGCTCTTTTCTCAAGACATCAAACACCTTGTTCACACGCATGACATGTTCTTCTCATGATTTGTTGAATATCAAAATATCATCTAAGTAGGCAATGAAAACCTCATCTAGAAATGGTCTTAATACATCATTCATAACTCTCATGAAATTAGCTTGAGCATTGCAAAGACCAAAAGGCATAACAAGCCACTCAAACAATCCTTGTTTAGTTTTAAATGCGGTCTTCCATATGTCCTCTTCAGCTATTCTAACTTGATGATAACCACTTCTTAAATATAACTTAGTGAAATAATTTTCATACCTCAGTTGATCAAGAAAATCATCAATCTTTGGGAGCGGATAACGATTATTTATCATAATTTTGTTGAGTACTCATAAATCCACACACATGCGCCATGTTCCATCCTTCTTGGGAACCAATACAATCGATGAACCACATGGCTAGGTAGATGGACGAATGATACCTTTGTTCAACAATTATTGGATTTTCTTCTTGATTTCTGCACTTTCCATTATCGACATGCGATACATGCCAATGTTAGTGAGTGGAACATCCTACTGCAGCTGTATCTCATGTTTGATTCCCCTCTTGGGAGGTAACCCCTTTGTCTCTTTAAACATCTCGCCATGCTGACTTACCACATAAAACAAATCAGATTTTAATCTATCATCAAAACCTTCAAAAGACTCAAAATATTTATCATTTTTTAAGGAGCTTTCCGGATTATCCACATTGCTAGAAAACGAGTGTCATTATTTATCATTCTTTTGTTTTATCATAAGAAGCACAAAGTCTTTGCTTGAGTTTACTAGTCTTTTCATTTGCCCAACATTAACCAAAGAGAGTTTTAGCTTTTTGCAATGAGCTCTCACAATATATTCCACCCCATCTTTGAAAAAGTGGTACTTCTTCTCATGGCGATAGAATACTGCTTTACTGTCATAGAGATATGGGCTACCCAAAACAACTCCAGATATGTCAAGCGGTACAACATCTAACTCAACTTCATCAATAAAGTTTGCTGTAATTCGAAACTGGAAAATGTATTTTCTTGTAACGTGTAAATTTGTATCTTTGGTTATCCAACCCAATGGGTATGGCTTATGATGATGTAAGGTTTCAATATTCAACTTCTTGACTAAGTCTTCAAAGATTAAGTTTGCTTGAGACCCAATATCAAATAATGTGTCAATTTTTGTATGTTTTGAGATCACTCTTACATGAAACAACTCTATTCTTTCTTCTTCATTTGGAGTGTTATTGTGACAATTTGAGGAACTAGTACTTTCTATGGATTCTTTTCCCTTTGTGACCATGGCTGCAATTTTAGTCTCATATCCTGAATCAGATCCAAGATCCTGTTGTGTAATAGTAGTTGTATTTTGTTTCCCCTTATTGTTGAATTTCTTAGGCCTCAATTCTGGATGAAGTTTCCAACAGTGGGCTTCATCATGAACCTCTTTGGAAAAATGAATACATGTGGTTTTATCCCCTTCTTTCTTAATGGATGCATTCTTCTTTTGTTTACCCTTGAAATCCTTTCCTTTTTCACCACCCTTGAATGGTTTCCTTTTACCCTCATCTTGTACATTTTTCCCTCTTTGCTTCAGGTGTGTATCTTCCACATAGACCTCATCTAAACTAATGGGATTAAACATGAGGATGACATGTTTCAGGTAACTATGCAATCCACCTATGTACTTCAGAAATTTTTCTTGGCTATGAATATCAAATCCTAGCATAAGAGCTCTTATCCTAAATCCATGAGTGTAATTTTGCTCACTTTGACCTTTCAATTGTCTAAAATTTTTCCAACTCGTAATAGGTTTTCATGTAAAATAGAGGATAGAATTTCCTTTTAATGGAAGCAATAAAATTTGACCAAGACGTTGAGATCTTACCATTTTTCTTAATCTCCTCTTGTGTCTTTTCTTCCCACCATACAAGTGTTGATCCCTCCATTCTCAAGGAAACCAATTGAATCTTTATGTCATCTTCTTGAAGGTTATGAATTCTGCAATAAACCTCCAATTGACGAATCCAATTATCCAACTTCTCTGCATTCACTTCACCATTATACATTGGAAGCTCAAATTTAATATCGAGTTTAAGAAAGGGCGATTTACCAGCTCGTTTGGAAGTATGTGTATGAATATATGGAAGAGATGTGGTAGTGAAAGATGATGATGCGGAAGGGGAATATGATGGTGAGGATGATGGTGGACTGGATGATGACTTCTTACCATATCCATGGCCTCCTCCTCCTGGAGAACCCTCTCCTCTTGGAGGCCTTGAAATCTCTCCTTGTATCCTTACATTCCTTTCCTCATAGAGGACTTTGACAATCTCAGTCATATCAAAGAATGCCTTCCTGAATGCTCTCTCATCTTCTATCATGATAGGTTCTCCTTCATGAGAAATGCTCACTAAAGAAAAAACTTCAACTTGAGGATGTGACAATGTTGAATACTTTGGAAACCTTTCCCTTCTTCCTCTTGACCCAAATGCAGGGCTCTCAACCAACTTCCCTTCTCCTCTTTTGAGCTTTAACCTTGTAAGCATGACATAAACTTGCAAAACATTAGATCCCTTCTTGCACAACAAAACCTAATGAACTTGAGCTCTGATACAAAAAATGATCTTAATGGATTATGTTAGTGTTGATGTGCTAATTACTCATTCATATTATAAATTCAATGTCTTATGTGTGCTTAAGGGTTCAAGTCTTCTTGCAAATTATCAAGTCTCATGAGTGTTTTTCATGTCAATTTAGTGAACAATTTAACATAAAAAAGAGTTGAACAACAACAAATAAAGTAATGAACATCATCATACATAACATTAAGACAAGTATTTGATGAATGAGTTCACCCCTCCTAGGCTACATCTCCTTGGTCCAACTTCCATGGCTTGGGTCTCTATATTATGCTCAAATTTCCAAATTTAACTGTTTACAATGCTCTTTTGCTCCTGTAACCTGCTCCAATGAGTCCAGAATGGCTCAAAATGACCAGGTAGCCTCTTTCTAAGCCTGAATTGGTCGAAAAATGAAATATTTATGATCATTTTATGTTTTCCCACTATTTCAGGCCCTAAACTAGCTAACTGAAACTAAAACTGGCAGTCCGCCGAATTTGGGGGTCCGCCAATTAAACTTCCATTAGTGTTAAGTGGGAGTTAAATCACTAATTAAGCGTGGTTAAACGCTAAATCCATGCTTAAGTTAATCCGCCTTTAAATTTTAGATTAGGCGCTAATAAACATGGTTACAATTAATTAACCGTGGCTTAGATCTCGACATTAGCTTTGGCCCCGCCGATGGTCACGTATTGAGGTTATATGGACTGGGGGCTGGCCTCCACCTTAACCTTGCCATAATACAAATTTCAAATGAAAAATAAGCCGACACATATACATGTTAAGAACCATGGTGTAGGTGGGCCATTAGGGCGTGGCTTTGTGTGGCGGGAGGTTGCGGGGTCGAACCCCAGCGCCTCCGCCTGGACTTGTCCAAATTTTTTTATTACACCACTTTTAGACCTTGGGGGAGAACGTGGTGACCCCTGGCTACACCACGTGTCCTCACCCGACTGGCTCTAACATTAACTAATAAAAACTCGGCACATCACCCACCATTTGGACTAGTGTCATGCTGCCACTTGGCAGCTTACCATTCACAAGAGAATTGCGAAACAAAATGAACCTGCACAATTAGCATGCCATGTCAGCAATACATACTACTGGTTGGGCATCTAACTGTCATTTTTTTTTAAATTTACATGTTTATCAAAGCGGACAAACGTTTCCTGGAGCATACGACAATCATTTTTCATGAAACGAAGTGTGCCATATTCATAACAACGAGCACTACATAGTCATTCAGGTTCTAAGCCAATCTGAGAACTTTGATTTTGGGCCTAAAATTAAGCCCCTGATGAATTTCACTCATTTCCACGGAACCCCCTCCAACTACTGAGGTCATTTCCTTTGATTAGAATAGCCTAAAAGTGCCTCGTCTTCCTACTTGCATCCCTTTCCAAATCATTGTTAAGGCTTGTAATAAGAACATGCATCATACTATTGTAGATGAAGGTGTTTTTGTTAACATTTTATCCTCAAATGCTTGGCAAGATTTGGGTTCCACTCAGCTTATGTCTATTACTGAGAATATATTGGATTTTAATAGAAGAGCTAGTGAACCTTTAGGGTTCGTTCCTTAGCTGCCCATGTTGATATTGACAACAAGAAAAATTGAAAATGACAACTAGAAATTGAATCTAGAAAAGGGCACCCAAAAATAGCACCATATGAGGCTTCTCATTTAATTTTCCCTTAATTAAATTGGAAGAGAAAATGTAATTTCATCTCATGACAACTTGTATTAGTTAACTAAGTCAGGAAGACTTATTTAGCTTTGGAAATTCGAGTTAGAGGTCAAAGAAGAGGAATGTAGAGGAATTTCCATGATTTTAGGGGGTCCAATAACAATTATTTGTGAGTTGTAATTAGTTAACACAAGAAATTGAGTTAAAATCAGTTTAACTAGTTCTAACTGAGTGATGAGCCAGTGAGAGGTCAAGTGAATTAAATATGATTTAATTCACAAGTAGTGATCAATCAATTAACTTATAATTCACTATAAATAGTTGTTTCATGTCATTTCTAAGGAAGGCCTAGTTGACATTGAGGTTAAAGGGAAGAGATCTATCGATTGTACTATTAGACAATTGTACATGTCATGCATGAGGTCATTGGGAAGGCCTTGAAGGATTTCACAATCATTAATTTGTATTTTCCTAATTAATAAGGTCTCAATTAGCCCAAGAATGCCTAAGGAAGGAAGGTCAGGCAAAGGCAAGCAAAAGGTTAAATACTTGAAATTTTTTCTTAGATCGCAAGCCAGATCTAAGCTAGATTAGAGTGAGATAGTCAACAGAGTGGAGGAAGTTTCTCAGTGGAGAAAGAGAATTGTATTGTTTCATGATCTTGACCATATGAAATATAGATATAGAGGGGTTTTGAGGAGTCACTTTCCCCAGATACATCTTGTGTTGTGCGATTGATTATTTATTTCTCTTATTATGTGATTGTGAAATCGTATTTTGTTTCCACAAATTGTAGAAGGATTAAGTATCTTGTTTTAGTACATTATAATATCACATTGAATCCTGTTAGATTTTCTACATGGTATCAGAGCAGGATTTTTTTGGGTGGCGAGTTTTTAGAGTAGATATGATTTTTTTTCCAAAAAAATAACAGATATGGATTCCTTGCGAAAAAATACCCAATTAAAAAAAAATCGCTCGAATTGGAGTTTGGATGAGGGAGATATCATCGATTTCAATTATTTATTTATTTATTTATTTATTTTTTTCAGAAAATTTTGTGATGGTGGGATAGTTACAGCGTGCACGAGTCAAGCACATGTATGCACTTGAGGTACCAGATGCATGAAAATATTTGAGGAGAAAAGTAGAGGTTAGAGACTTTATGGTTGAGAGGGAGCATAAATTACCTCTCAACATGCAACCTCAAAAGAACCCTCAGAAGGTTGTGGAGCAACCACAATTGGATAAGAAGAGAGGAGACCAAGTGGAGGTATCCACTCAAGCAGAGACCTCCAGTAGGGGAAATTTTCGAGCCAGACGGGTAGAGGGAGCACATGTAGCCATACCTCTAGGTGAGAGGTGGGGCGATGTGAAGACATAATACCAAGGGAAGAAATTTGGGCATGGTCCATTTAGATGGTTTTTCTCATGGATCAGACCTGGCTATGGGGAGCCCATAATACATAATAGGATGAAGGATCGGTAGGATTGATGCAGTCAAATGTCAAAAAGACAGAAATCAGAAGGACATATGTCATATACTGGAGCACAGATCAAAGTTGGTAGCAGTGCAAATGGAATAGATGCAGAGTAAGCAACAACACAGAGTTTTTAGTAGACAATGTAGTAACCAGTAGCAATCAGAAACTATGATGACATATTCATCATACTAATTCATTTTTTGGAGGCTTTTACAGTTCCAGGAGTTGTAGGAGCAAACAACACTAGAGAAGTGTTGCATGCAAAACATTCCAAAGGTACCGGATCAGGATAGATTGAATTCATTTCTTGTTGAGAGTGAGTGTTGAAATTGACAACAAGGAACATTGAAAATGGAATCCAGAAATGGCACAATATGAGGCTTTTGATTTAATTTTCCCTAAGAGAAATTGTAATTTCATCTCATGACAAATTGTATTAGTTAAATAAGTGAGGAAGTCTTAGTTAGCTTGAAATTCGAGTTAGAGGTCAAAGAGGAGGCATGTAGAGGAATTTCCATGATTTTAGGGGGTCTAGTTACAGTTATTTGTGAGTTGAAATTAGTTAACACAAGAAATTGAGTTAAATCAGTTTAACTAGTTCTAACTGAGTGATGACCTAGTGAGAGTTCAAGTGAATTAAATATGATTTAATTCACAAGTAGTGATCAATCAATTAACTGATCATTTGCTATAAATAGTTGTTTCATGTGAGTTCTAAGGAGGACCCATTTGAGACTAAGGTTAAAGGGAAGATATCTATCAGTTGTACTATTAGAAAATTGTACAGGTCATGCATGAGGTCATCAGGAAGGCCTTGAAGGATTGTGCAATAATTAATTGGTATTTTCCTAATTAATAGGGGCTTAATTAGCTCAATAATGCATAAGGAAGGCGGGCCAGGTAGAGGCAAGAAAAATGTCAGGAAAGCGAGCTAGGTAGAGGCAAGAAAAAGGTTAAATACTTGACTGATTTTTCTTAGATCACAAGCCAAATCCGAGCTATATTAGAGTGAGATAGTCAATGGAGTGCAGGATGTTTCTGAGTGGAGAAAGAGAATTGTATTGTTTCATGATCTTGACCATATGCAATATAGATATAGAGGGGATTTTGTAGAAATTATATAGAAACTCTATATACCAATGGATTCAATCCGATCATATAATTTACTAAAATAAGATACTGAATCCTTCTACTATATTTGTGAAATATAGAACACGATCGCTCTATCACATGCAAGTAAGAGAAAATAAATTATCAATCACGCAACACAAGATGTATCTAGGGAAAACACCTGCTCAAAACCCCTCTATCATATATTGCGCATAGTCAAAGAATAATTAAACAATAAAAATATTTCTCACATTGAGAAAATCCTGCACTCTACTAATCGTCTCACCTTGATCCTGCTCAAAACTAACTAGAAATTCTTAGGAAAAATTGACCAACACTTAGCCAATTCTCAGCCCCTTCTAAGTCCAGCCTTGCTCACACAATCCCTAGTAAATTAATCCCTATTCAATAGGATAATAAACCTTCCTTGACTGCGCAACCCCTATGGAGCCTTCCTCTCACTTTATAATTGCACCTGAGAAATTCGCTAATAATACAACTGATAGTTTACTTCCCTTTAACCTCTGTCTCAACTGGGTCGTTGTCAAAATTGATATGCATGAAGATAATAATAGAAAATCGTCAGTTACTTGATAGATCACTAGTTGTGAATTAGATCTAATTTGATTCACTTGACCTCTCACTAGCTCATCACTCAGTTAGAACTAGTTAAATTGATTTTAACTCAATTAATTTGAGTTAAATGATTACACTCACACCAAACTAGTGCATTAACTGCAAATAAACCCTGAAAATAATAGAATCACTCTACATGCCTCAAATTTGACCCTCAACTGGAAATTATTGAGCTAACTAAGTCTATCTCACTTAGTTAACTGATACAATTTGTTATGAGATAAAATTACAATTTACTTTCAATTCAAGTAAGGGATAATTAAATCAAAAGCCTCACATGGTAGCCATTACTGGGTGCCATTTTCTGGATTTTGTTTTTGGATGCCAATTTCACTGTTTCTTGTTGCAAATTTTGACACTCCCTCTCAACAAGAAAGGAATCGATCTATCTCGATTTAGTACCTTTGGAAAGTTTTGCATGAAACACTTCTCTAGTGGTGTTTGCACATGAAATTCCTGAAACTGAATAGCCTCTGAACAAATGAATCCATATAATGCATATATCACCAGAGTCTTCTGACTGCTGGATTCTACTACACATGCCTACTGAACTCTCTGCGTTGCTGCTGACATCTGCATCCATGCACTCTACACTGCTGCCAACACTGATCTGCGCTCCAGTATCTGACATCTCTCACTTTGATTTATATCTCCTTGACATATGAATGCATCAATCTAACTGATCCTTTCTGCTACTGCTATATTGTGGGCTCCTCGTAGCCAGGCTCGATCCATGAGACACACCATCTCAATGGACCCTACCCAAATCTCTTCTTGGGATTAATTATGCACATTTCCCCACCTCACACTTGGAGGTATAGCTGCATGTACTCCCTCTGCCTATCTGGATCGAAATTCTCCCCTCCTGGAGGTCTTTGCTTGAGTGGACTCTTCCACTTGATGTCCTCTCTGCTTCTCCAATTGTGGCTACTCCACAACCTTCTGAGACTGCTTCTGAGGCTGCATGCCGATAGATAATTTCTCCCTCTAAACCACCAAGTCATTAACCACTTCTTTTCTCCTCAGATATTTTCATGCATCCTCAACCTTGAGAGAATAGATGTTCTTGACTCTTGAACCAATCTGCTTCACCTATCCCATGGCTATGTGTTTAAGGAACACCTTTCATTTTCTAAACATCACCTCATAGCCACGATTTTCCAATACCGTGCCTGGAACATATAGAACATCTGCTAGTTTGAGAGGGGATCTAGACTCCCTCTGAAAGGTAACTATACCTATGCTGGTCACACTATAGCTCCAGTCATCTCCAAACTCTATGTTTTGCTAGAGGTCCTTCTCCTCCAAGTCACTGAAGAGATCTCTATTCCCCATCATATGGAATGAGGCACGACTATCTAGATACTACATGCATCCCATTACAGTGATGGCCATTCATGCAATAAGAGTAAAATCAAGCTCGAACTGTGAAGCCAATGCTTCACCCATTGCAACTGGATCCTTCTTGCTTGCCTTATTATGTGGAAAATTCGAAGCATAGTGCCAATGCTCGTGATAGTGAAAACACTTGATCTTGGACAAGTCTCTCTTGCCCTCTTTTCCTTGGGATTTATTTCCCTTGGCCTTATTTCTTTTTATGACTCGCACACATTGTAATTGTCCTACCATCGCAAAATTTTCTAAAAAAAGAGATGATTTTAAATCGAAGATATCTCCCTCTTCCGAGCTCTGATTCGACCGATTGTTTTTTTCAATTTGGGTATTTTTTCATAAGGAATCTAAATATGCTATTTGTTTTTGAATTTTTTTCATCAAAATTTTCATACATTCTCTGCAAACTCGCCGCCCAAAAAAATCATGCTCTGATACCATGTAGAAAATCTCTAATACAGCTCTAACACCATGTAGAAAATCTCTAACACAACTCTGATACCATGTAGAAATTATATATAAAATCTATATACCAATGGATTCAATCTGATCATGTAATGTAAAACAAGATACTGAATCCTTCTACTATATTTGCATAATATAAAATACAATCGCTCAATCATATGCAAGTAAGAGAAAGGAAATTATCAATCACACAACACAAGATGTATCTGGGGAAGGAACCTACTAAAAAACCCTCTATATTATATTGTAAATAATCAAATATTCATGAAGTAATACAATGCTTTCTCCCGCCGAGAAAATCTTGCACTCTACCGATCGTCTCACCTTGATCCTGCTCAAAACTGACTAGCAATTCTCATGAAAAATTGACCAACATTTAGCTAATTCTCAGCCCCTGCTAAGCCCAACCTTGCTCAACGCAATCCCTAGGAAATTTTTTCTGTTCAATAGGATAATAAAACTTCCTTGACTGCGTAATCCCTATGGAGCCTTCCTATGACTTTATAATTACACCCGAGAAATTCGCTAATAATACAACTGATAGTTTACTTCCCTTTAACCTCTATCTCAAATGGGTCATCATCAAAATTGACATGAATGAAAATAATAATATAAAATCATCAGTTACTTGATAGATCAATACTCGTGAATTAAATCTAATTTAATTCACTTGACCTCTCACTAGCTCATCACTCAGTTAGAACTAGTTAAACTAATTTTAACTCAATTAATTTGAGTTAACTGATTACAATCACACCACACTAGTACATTAACTGCAACTGGGCCCTAAAAATAATAGAATCACATCACTCTACATGCCTCACCTTTGAACCTTAACTCAAAAATCCTAAGCTAACTAAGTCTATCTCACTTAGTTAACTAATACAAGTTGTTATGAGATGAAATTAAAATTTACTTTCAATTTAATTAAGGGATAATTAAATCAAAAGCCTCACATGGTAGCCATTTCTGGGTTCCATTTTCTGGATTTTGTTTATGGATGCCAATTTCATTGTTTATTGTTGCAAATTTCAACAGTTTTGGGCAGGCGATTTCCCCAGATACTTCTTGTGCTGTGCGATTGATAATTTCTTTCTCTTAATTATTATTTGATTCTACAATCATGTTTTGTTTCCGTAAATTGGAGAAGGATTCAATATATTGTTTTAGTAAATTATAAGATTGTATTGAATCCCGTTGTTATATTTTCTACATGGTATTAGAGTAGGAATTTTTTGGGCAACGATTTTACAGAGCAGATTTGAAAAATTTTGTGAAAATTTTTGAAAAAAAAATAGCATATCTTGATTCCTTGTGAAAAAATACCCAAATTCAGAAAAAAGAAACAGTCGAATCAAAGTTAGGATGAGGGAGATATCGTCAATTTGATTTTTTTTCTTTAGAAAATTTTATGACGGTAGGAAAATTACAGCGTGCGCGAGTCAAGAACTTGTATGCACTTGAGGTACCAGATGCATGCAAATATTTGAGGAGAAAAGCAGAGGTTAGAGACTTGATGGTTGAGAGGGAGCATACATTGCCTCTCAACATGCAACCTCGAAAGATGCCTTAAAAGGTTATGGAGCAACCACAATTGGAGAAGTAAAGAGGAGACTAAGTGGAGGCATCCAATCAAGAAGAGACCTCCAATAGGGGAAAATTTCGAGCCAAATGGGCAGAGGGAGCACATGCAACCATACCTCCAGGTGAGAGGTGGGGCGATGTGAAGACATAATCCCAAGAGAAGAAATTTGGGCAGGGTAAATTAAGATGCCTTGTCTCATGGATCAGACTTGGCTATGGGGAGCCGATAGTATATAGTAGGAGGAAGGATCAGCAGGATTGATGCAGTTATATGTCAGAAATATAGAAATCAGAGTGACATATGTCAGATTCTGGAGCGCAGATCAGAGTTGGAAGCAATGTAGATGAAACAGATGCAGAGTAAACAACAACACAAAATTTTCAGTAGATAATGCATTAACCAGTAGCATTCAGAAACTCTGATGATAGATGCGTCATATTGATTCAGGTTTTGGAGGGTTTTCAGTTTTAGGAGTTGTAGGAGAAAACAACACTAGAGATGTGTTGCATGCAGAACATTCCAAAGGTACCAGATTAGGATAGATATAATTCCTTTCTTGTTGAGAGGGAGTGTTGAAATTGACAAAAATAAACATTGAAAATGGCAACGAGAAATAGAATCTAGAAAATGGCACCCAGAAATGGCACCATATGAGGCTTCTGATTTAATTTTCCCTTAATTAAATTGAAAGAGAAATTGTAATTTCATCTCATGACAACTTGTATTAGTTAACTGAGTCAGGAAGACTTAGTTAGCTTAGGAAATTTGAGTTAGAGGTCAAAGAGGAAGCATATAGAGGAATTTCCATGATTTTAGGGGGTCCAGTTTAAGTATTTGTGAGTTGTAATTAGTTAATTCAAGAACTTGAGTTAAAATCAGTTTAACTAGTTCTAAGTAAGTGATGAGCTAGTGAGAGGTCAAGTGAATTAAATATAATTTAATTCAAAAGTAGTGATTAATTAGTTAACTGATAATTCACTATAAATAGCTATTACATGTCAGTTCTAATGAAGGCCCAGTTGAGGCCGAGGTTAAAGGGAATAGATCTATCAGTTGTACTATTAGAAAATTGTACATGTCATGCATAAGGTCATCGGGAAGGCCTTGAAGGATTGAAAAATCATTAATTGGTATTTTCCTAATTAATAAGGGCTCAATTAGCCCAAGAATGTGTAAGGAAGGCAGGCCAGACAAAGGCAAGAAAAAGGTTAAATACTTGACCGATTTTTCTTAGATTGCAAGACAAATCTGAGCTAGATCAAAGTGAGACAGTCAGCAGAGTGCAAGAAGTTTCCCAGTGAAGAAAGAGAATTTTATTGTTTAATGATCTTGATCATATGTAATATAGAGATAGAGGGGTTTTGAGAAGGTGATTTCCCTAGATAAATCTTGTGTTGTGCGATTGATTATTTATTTCTCTTGCTTGTTATGTGATTATGCGATCATGTTTTGTTTCCGTAAATTGTAGAAGGATTCAATATCTTGTTTTAGTACATTACAATATCAGATTGAATCCTGATGTTAGATTTTCTACATGGTATCAGAGCATGATTTTTTTAGGCGGCGAGTTTGCAGAGCAAATTTGAATTTTTTTGTGAAAAATTTTCAAAAAAAAATATAGCATATCTGGGTTATTTGCAAAAAAATACCCAAATTCCAAAAAAAAATCGGTCGAATCAGAGTTAGGATGAGGGTGATATCGTCGATTTAAAATCAATTCTTTTTTTAGAAAAAATTGTGATGACGGGACAATTATAGCGTGCTCGAGTCAAGAAATTTTATGCACTTGAGGTACTAGATGCATGCAACCTCAGAAGAAGCCTCAGAAGGTTGTGGAGCAACCACAATTGGAGAAGCAGAGAGGAGACCAAGTGGAGGCATCCACTCAAGAAAATACCTCTAGTAGGGGGGAATTTTGAGCCAGAGGGGAAGAGGGAGCACATGAAGCAATACCTCTAAGTGAGAGGTGGGGCGATGTGATGACATAATCCCAAGAGAAGAAATTTGGGCAGGGTACATTGAGATGGATTGTCTCATGGATCATAATTTTCCACAGGGATCCCACAATACATAGTAGGAGGAAGGATTAGTAGGATTGATGCAGTCAGACGTCAGAAAGAGAGATATCAGAGTGACAAATTTCAGATATTGGAGTGTAGATTAGAGTTGGTAGCAGCTGAGATGGCACGGATGTAGAGTCACCAAAAATGCAAACTTTTCAGGAAACAGTGCAGTAACCCATAGCAAACATAAACTCTGATGATAGATGCATCATACTGATTTAGATGCAAATAGAAACTCAGGAGTTACAGGGGAAAACAACACTAGACAAGTGTTCAATGTAGAAAATTCCAAAGGTATCAGATCAAGATAGATTGAATTCCTTTCTTGTTGAGAGGGAGTGTTGAAATTGAAAAAAAGAAACATTGAAAATGGCACCATATGAGGCTTCTGATTTAATTTTCCCTTAATTAAACTAAAATAGAGATTATAATTTCATCTCATGACAAATTGTATTAGTTAAATGAGTCAGGAAGATTTAGTTAGCTTAGGAAATTTCAGTTAGAGGTCAAAGAGAAGGCATGTAGATGACTTTCGATTATTTTAGGGGGTCCAGTTACAATTATTTGTGAGTCATAATTAGTTAACTCAAAAAATTGAGTTTAACTAGTTCTAACTGAGTGATGAGCTAGTGAGAAGTCAAGTGAATTAAATCTGATTTAATTCACAAGTAGTGATTAATAAATTAACTGATAATTCACTATAAATAGTTGTGGCATGTTAGTTCTAAGTAAGGCCCAATTGAGTCTGAGGTTAAAGGGAAGATATCTATTAGTTGTACTATTATAAAATTGTACAGGTCATGCATGAGGTCATCGGGAAGGCCTTGAAGGATTGCGCAATCATTAATTGGTATTTTTCCAATTAATAGGGGCTCAATTAGCCCAAGAGTGTGTAAGGAAGGTAGGCCAGGAAGAGGTAAGCAAAAGGTTAAATACTTAATTGATTTTTCTTATATCGCAAGCCAAATCCGAGCTAGATCAGAGTGAGACAGTCAGCAGAGTGTAGGAAGTTTCCCAGTGGAGAAAGAGCTTTGTATTATTTCATGATATTTACCATATGCAATATAGAGATAGAGGGGTTTTGAGCAGGTGATTTCTGAGGATACATCTTGTGTTGTATGATTGATTATTTCTTTCTCTTATTTGTTATGTGATTGTGAAATCGTGTTTTGTTTCGAAAAATTGTAGAAGGATTCAATATCTTGTTTTAGTACATTATAATATCAGATTGAATCCCGTTGTTATATTTTCTACAATCTAATAATTTAGAAGGAAAAAATGTCTATATTGATGTCATGGTAGTCCAAGGTCCCTTGTATTTCAATTTTCTCTTTGGGAGCGACTCTGTCTATGCCAAGAAAGTTTTCGTCTCCACACTATTTCTTGTGGTGTATTTCCATCATAATAGTAACATTGTAACTATTGATCAAATTTTTTTTGGTGCCCCTGATATGACTACCAACCATCAAAAATCCCTAAATGTTCCCTAAATGCAAGTGGTATCCACCCCACCATAGGTTAATTATGTGGCAACTTGTCCCATGCCTTCGCTTATCGATGAAGATGAGCCTCTCACTATATGCTCAACTTATTTTGACTTAGACAAGGTAAGTGACATGCTCAACCTTTCAATGGGGACATTGGAGCTTGATCTCCTTATCCCTATAAATACCTCAACATGCATTCCTTCCAAGGAAATGCTCTTCCATCTGATGAAGACCTCTTGGAAGCCATGATCGAGGTGTGTCCCTTAGCATGTACTCCTTTTAGATCATTGTCCTCTTTGAATCAATGACAAGGTTCCATGAGCATAATTCCTTTTATTGTGTCAATCTCGTTAAAGAATGAAACAAGGGGTCATGAGTATAGTTCTTTTCTTATGTTAATATTGTTAAAAAATGAAACATATCCCCCTCTAATTGATTTGTCTTTGAGTAGATCTCGTAAATATTGAGTCGAGTCTTTCACCTAATATCATAAATGAACCTTCCTTTCATCTGTTTATTAGTAACCAATAGTCTACTTGAGTGGGTGAAATGAAGCTTGAGGGGCATGTGCCTCTCATCATCATGCTAGAATTAAACCACTATCCTCTTCCATTATGAAAGGGGGCATGAAACCTATCTCAAGCACAATTTTTCTTTGTTTTTGAAGCTTGGGTAAAAACACTGTTACCGATGAAATAGGTAACCGCACTGTTAACTAATTTTTTTTGGTAGCATAAAAAGCACCCGATTTTGAAAAGTGGTGATGCAGAATCACCCCTTCTTTCTTTGTGCACATTTTTAACACTCTAATATTTTTATTTATGAAGTATGAATATTTGTTTTAAAATGTTAGTGATTTTCATGCTAATTTTGAAATGTATTGATGCAGCATCAATTTTTTTTTTTTTTTTAGAGCGGTGATTTTCATGCTAATTTTAAAACGTATTGATGCAACATCAATCTTTTTTTTTTAGAGTAGTGATTTTCATGTTGGTAATAAAACACAAAACTTAGATAATATATATATATATATATATATATATATATATATATATATATATATATATATATATATATATTAAAAAAAAAATCAAAATGATATCAAAAGAAATGACAAAATTTGAAAAAAAGCACATACTTTAAAAAAAGAAAAAAAAAAAAAAAACAAAAATTAACCAAAAAATATTAAAAAAAAACATCAAAAACATTTTTTTCTAATTTACTAAAAAAAAACCATATAATTAAAAAAATAAATTTAAAGTAGAAAAATTAAAATAAATTAAAATTTAGATTAAAAAAAAAAATACAAAAAAAGAAAAATTAAATTAAAAATTATAAATTAAAAAATAATAAGGCGAAGAAAAAAAAAATACAAACGGAAAATTAACAAAAAACAAATTAAAAAAAAATTGAAACTGAAAAAAAAGGTACTAATAACAGACTAAAATAAAAACTATCAATAAAAAACAAAAAAAATGAAAAAAACCACGTGCAAATAATTAAAAAACAAATATCCATAAATTTACTGTTTTTTTTTAAATGAAACAATTTATAAATTTTAAAAATGAAAAACTAAATAAACTAAAATATTAAAAAAAAAAAATTAAATTAAAGTTTAATATATTTAATAAATAAATTTTAAATTTTAAAAAATAATTAATTTAAAATATTAAATTAAAAATAAAATAAAATTAAATTTAAAATAAAAATTTTGAATTAAAAAAATAATTTTTAATTTTTTGAAATTAAAAAAAAAGAAAAAAGAAAAAAAGAAAAAAAAAAGAAAAAAGAAAAAAATCAAATTAAAAAAAAATATTAAAAATTAAAAAAAAAAAGTTACGAATTAAAAAATATTAAAAATAAAAAAAAATAAAAAAAGAAAACTAAAAAAAAAAAGAATTAAAAAAAAGAATTTTTTGATCGTGGTGGCGTCGCGAATCGGCCTCTGCCGCCACTTGGGCGGGAGGCCGATTGGCGGTGCCACGACGATCAAAAAGTCATTCATGCCCTTTATGCTCTAGCAAGGGAAGTCATCCATTAGCTACTCAGTCCTTTCCACTTCACTATCATCATTAGTGTCAGTTTGTCAGTCGCTCTACTCTTTTCTCTCGTGCCTTAGTTGAGGGTCTCTCATTGCCTCACCTATGGCGGACCTCCTTTTGTCGACATCAACTCATTCACTCCAGAAGCCAGGTCTAGAGGGCGGTGTACCTTGGTTCCAGCTTCCACTCTTGTTCGGTGCCTCGGATCAGGCAAAGGGATATCTCCTTTCCCTTTGGCTTGATTGTTTCTCCAGCTCCTTTCAGCATGATCGAGATCCGTATACTTGATGGTCTAGTGATCCAGCAGCAGCTCTTGATGATTCCACGGGTGTGTGTGAGATGTCTCAACCCTCATGAGGGGGTGGCCCTACAGGTAACCCCCCACATGCCCAGATGACCTCTTCATTGCAGCCTTCGATGCAGCTCCAGATATTTGATGATGTTGGCCGTCACCACTTGTAGCGCCTCTTCGACTTGCATGTATCAGTCAGATTTTGTGAGCCCTTCCCCATTTACAGGGGGCATTTGGGTTGTATTTGTATCTCATGTACTCAGATATTATTGTACAAGTCCTGGCTGTTATCCCAGGCACAACATGTATGTGGGATTCATCATTGTATTTTTACCTGGCTCATGATTATGCCAGCTGTACTTTATGGTTCGATCCCTTGTTTACTGGACACACTATTCTTTTGTACTTTGTCTCGGCGGGCATAGGTATTCTCCCGCCGCTCTTCAAGACATGTACTCTCATAAAAGACTTGGCCCATCTCAAGTAAGTCTCGTCTCCCTCATGGTCTAGTCTTTTCAAGACACTATCTACCTCACATTTCTCCGACATCCCTTTGCTGTCTTGTGCATCGTTTTCTTGCAAACTATCACCACAATGATCATTCTCAACACTCGCACGCTGGGGGGCAATCTGTTACACCATTTTTTGGTCATCTAACCTATTATCATTAGATGAACCCAAGTACACTATGTAAGACCAATTTTACCCTAAGTAAAATTGCCTTCACTATGTTAAAACAGGAAACCCCAAAAGGAAATATTAAACAAACCTATATTTGTTTGATTTTCCTTATGGAATAATTAATTAAACCATAATTAATTATTATTCCCAGTCATGTTTAACCCAAAATCAAAGAAATTAATTAGATAAACCTTTATTTATCTTATTATTTTCTAGGAATAATTATTTAAACCTTATTTAGATAATATTCCTTGTTAAATATGACCAAATCACCCACAAATAATTAAATAAATCACTATTTATTTAATTATCTTTCAACTACTTCCTTAAATAATTAAATAAATCATTATTTATTTGATTATCTTCTAACCGCTTCCTTAAAAAGATAAATAAATCATTTATTTATTTATTTTTGACAAATCAAGGGATTTTGACCCAAGTCAAATACCTTTTCCCTCCAACAAATATAATAAAATATTCCATAAAAAGTGGATCTAGATCTGGTTAACCCATGCACCAAGATCTAGAATGACTCAATATTTTGTTATAAATAGGAGGGTTTTTCCTACCATTCTTCACCTTTGTTGCCTATTAGATCACTCTGGATCTATACACTTGGTCACCATTTTCTGCCATTTGCTGTGTGAGCTCCCTTTGAGTTCCATTCTTTGTGTGGGTTTTCTACACCAACAAGAGAGAGAAATCTTAGATCTGAAGCGCTGAGGACTTCCAAGAACCCATCCCACTAAGGAGAATTGGATACGCCTTCTTGTTTTCCTCCCAGGTGCCCGATTAATACAAAAATTCTTTCAAAAATTGTTCTTGTCTTGTCTATTGGTATATGGAGCAAAACCTTATTTTTTCTGCTTAATGTCTTTCCATGCATAGATCTGGTTTTTGCAGCTCTTTTATGTTCAACTAACCGCAGATCTGAAGATATTGGCAGCCACTTTTGTTGTTAGGGCTATTAGTTATGCGTAGCTAAAGTGGTCCTTTTTCGTACATTTCGACAAAGGATTCATACTAACATGTATTTTGTAGTAAGTCACTCTTGAACATGACACTCTTTCACTTTTGCGTCTGATTGGTTTGGGAAAACCACTTGATTATCTGTTAATCACACCTCCTTGAAAGTCTTCATACCAATTTTGATCCTATATTGAGTCAATGCCACCAACTTCATTTATTGTCGGTAATATGTTCAAGAGAAGTTAAACCTCAATTAAAATCTTTTGTAGTACTTATAACCCTCTTTTGTGTTAGCCATCTTTGAGTCAGTCCTCAATTACCTCATTTGTCATACTCAAAATACTGATACCTGTTTCATGTCATTGATGGGGGATACATCAAGGCCCTCTTGTGATGAGTCACTTCCTATCGAATTCAACATATTATCCGGGAAGTTGACTTAGAAACTCCTTTTAGTGCCTTGGAACTTGCATACCTCATTGGCGGGTCTCATCACTTTCGACGAAATATTTACATCATTGGCCTTTGATTAGAAGATTGTATGAGTGTTCGACTGCATATCATTCATTCACACTTCATAGATTATATTATCGTACATTAATTAGGGGAATTTTGAGGTCTAAAATGGGCCTCCTAAGGAAATTATAAAATAATAGTGGAAATAATAAACTAAGATTATATTACATCATCAAAGTTTAGAGGGAAAAAAGAAAAAAAGTACTTTTCAACTCGTATTTTCAACTTATCTCCCTATGGATTTACTCAAATTTTGAGCGGGAACACTCATTGGATGTAGAATTTGATTCCTCATCCAAGGAGTACCCATGTTGCATACTTTCTATGGACTGTGCTACATGAAAAATGAGAAATACATGAAAAACATGACTGCAATCAATTTTTTTCATGTATTTCTTAGTTTTTGTATAGCAGGTTCTATCGAAAGTATGCAACATGGGTACTCCTTGGATGAGGAATTAAATTTTTCATCCAATGAATAACCCCACTCAAAATTTGAGTAAAACCCTAGGGAGATATGTTGAAAATACAAGTTGAAAAAGTATTTTTATTATTTTATTAATTTTTAATATTTTTACCTTTTTACCCCAAAAATGGCGAACCATCCCCCATGGTTGACATCATCATCTTGAATCCTAATTTTTCTTATAAATTTTATTTTGGTTGTACATTTTTATTAGGAGGCCCATTTTAGACCTCAAAATTTCTCTAATGGAGATCCATTGACATTATTGATGGTTTCTCTCACATATGTTAACGGTTCTCATCATTGAATGGTAATCAGATGGTGTCTTCTATGTTAAACTTTGACACGTTCATTCACATGGATAGACTTGTACTATTGAGTGGAAGTGATGAATACCATAGATCTAGTTTAATCCATTCAGGCTACATTGAGTTTTCATGAATGATGTACAAATTCATATTGTATGATCATGGCTAGATTCATATTGATTCTATTTGAGAATGGATGTATGCTTGGTGGCCATGCCTCTGATTCGTTCAAATGGATTTTCACACATTTCCATACTTAGGTATAGAGTTATTGATATACTATATTGAGTATGTGAATTCCTACCTCAAAGATGATTTAATTATTATATTTTACTGTGATCCTTGATTGTCTACTTTCAGGTCTCCAACCAATTGATCTCTGATCCAGACTTTCACATGATAAATCACTATTCTCCATTACAAAGTGCGACACCCTTTCAACATGGGTAAAAATAAAAAAAGTAAAGTCTAGAACCTTGTTGAGGAATATTCCTTCAACTAACTAGACCTCGAGCTCCTACCTCTTTGGACCTCATCCCAGGAATGATGTATCCCATTCCCCTTATCATGGAATCAATCCCCTCTAATTTTGGATCTCTTCCCTTAGAGGATGGATCTTCAACCTCCTCTCCTCTCCAATATATACAATGCAGACTAAATGAGTAGGGGTTGGCTTTTGAGGTACCCTTATGTTGTCAAATTGAAGAGTGAAGGCTTATCATTTCAAGAGGAAGGAATGCATATTTCTTGGAGGATACCTTATGAAATCAAGGTCACAAGGGTTGTAATATTTTCTTCTAATTTTTAATACACATTGCACTATTTTTCTCATACAATGTGTTCAATATTTACATATGTATATCAGAACTCCTTGATATTTTGGTTAGGAATAACTTGAATTCATTTATGTATTGCATGGTTTGATATTGTGTTGTTTCTTTCATTGCAGATTCCATCTCAGGGATTAAAATTGGAATAGGATCTTAAACAAACAAAGGATTGAAGACTTGTTTACATCATCAGGTAAGTTTATCTCTGAATGATTCAAGTATTTTATAGAGAAGAATTAGTGTATTTTTTATTGATTGTTACTAGGCTTGGTTTCCAAGCCTAGGGAGATCTTGTTCTTTCTGCATAACGAGATTCATCCAGATCTTGTAAGTTCAAAAAATCCTCTAAGACTCTTGATATTCTTAGGAATATGCCATTTTATAATAGCTTGGATCTCTTGGTGGTCCACCTTAATTCCTTCCCTTGAAATAATATGAACCAAATACTATACTTCTTGTTTCCTGAAAGCACATTTATATCCTTTTACACAATCAATTTTTATCAATAATTTGTAAAACTTTATCCTCATGTTTAGTGTGGTTGTACTATGACTTGCTATAGATAAGTATATCATCAAAGAAAACCGACACAAATTTTTTGAGACGAGGTCAAATTTTTTTGTTCTTAAGGCTTTGAAAAGTAGAAGGAGAATTAGTCAACCAAAATGTATGACTAAGAACTCATAGTGCCCTTCCCATGTTCTAAAATTTGTTTTGGGAATGTATTTTTTTCTTAATCTAGTTTGGTGGT
Source organism: Pinus albicaulis (assembly GCA_034641835.2). Lineage (NCBI taxonomy): Eukaryota > Viridiplantae > Streptophyta > Pinopsida > Pinales > Pinaceae > Pinus > Pinus albicaulis. The sequence continues at coordinate 776,521,494 of CM076569.1, read as the reverse complement.
ATCTTGATTCAAGATTAATCTTTGTAAAAAAAACCACTCCATGAACCACTCCACTCTTTCCGTTGTGAGGAAAGAACATATTACAGTGAACCGCAAATGGGACAATAGACATCGCACAAGTATAGATACGACCCAATAGAATGGCGTAGTCTAAGGGGGAATCAATGAATTCAAAGTCAACACAAGCAATTTTTCCCGTAAGAGTAATAGGATAGTTGTAGAACATGCCAAGGGGTTGGGAAGAGTGGCCATCCCACGCACGAAGGGTGATAGTGGAAGGGGATAACTTGAGCGATCCAAGCTTTTTCCAAGCAGAAGTGGACATCACGCAGGTGGATGCCCCCTTGTCAATGATACATTGGGAGACGTTGGCATTCCAGATCTTGACATGTATTTGGAAGGCGAAGAATGCAGGTAGGGGTGGATTCTCTGACTTGTCAACATTGAAGACAATCAAACAATCATCTGAAGGATTGATAGTGCCCATGGCAGTTAGTAGAGCTTTATGTTGTGAAGGGCACGACTAGAGGACTTCCAGTGTTGACATGGTGGCAAGGGATTGCGCCAAGTCATCTACTATACTGTAGGTGTGGGCAGCTTTACCGGAAGCAGTGTTTCGATTTAACGGTCCTTTGGGGATCTTGGTATGTAACTCTGCCTTAGACTGAGGGATCTGTAAAGGACCATTGGGTGTCGAAATTGGCTCTGTGGGAACTAAGGATTGGGGCTTGGTTGCGGATGTAGCGGGAGGCTTGGTGTACTGGTGCAACCAAGTCTGAAGGTTGAGATCGGAGGTATTGGCTTGGTCAAATTGCATCATAAGGATTTGGTAATTATAGGTACCAAATGGAGGAGGTTGAGCGGCCTCTTGACCTTTAGGGGGTTGGGAAACCACACATACTTGCTGGGGGAAAGGATTGGTAAACACAACCTGTTGAGTAGGCGCAACATTAGGAGGAAGTGAAACAAAGGCTTGCTGTCCTTGAGATGCTTCTTGAGCTTCCCACAATTGACGCATCTGAGGTAAAAGGGGAAAATCATGGGTATAGTGACCATGGACACCACAACAAGAACAAGGCTTATTTGTATGAAGAGGCCTGTTTTTCTTGGGCTGATCACCTTGTTGCTAAGTTGTAGTGTTAGATGTATTCCCTTGGGGATTTTTTCCTTGATTACCTTGAGTGGGTTGGTTCTGGTTTCCTTTCCTCTTCTTTTTGTAAGTGGGAGGATTAGTCGCACTTTGCTGCACATGCACCTGACCGTGAGGGGGGGGGGGGTGGTTGCTGCTGTGGAGCTTGAGAAGGCATGGAAGGCTGAGGTGCTTGTGCTAGAGGAGCTTGATCACATGGCTGTGGATACAGATAGTAAGGAGGTTAAGCAACATTGGGGTAAAAAGGTTGGGCAATAGAGGCCCTGACATCAAAGGATGCAGTTGGGAAAAGGCATGAGGCATGTCATGGGGTGGTTGCTGCTACAGATCTTAAGAAGGCATGGGAGGCTGAGGTGCTTGTGCTAGAGGAGTTGGATCACATGGCTGTGGATACAGATAGTAAGGAGGTTAAGCAAAATTGGGGTAAACAGGTTGGGAAATAAGAGGCTCTGACATCAAAGGATGTAGTTGGGCAAAGGCATGAGGCATGCTGTGTCTTGGATACATGCTGCCAGGAGGGGGAAAAGTGCTAGAGGAGCTGGCTCCTCCCTTAGGGAAACCATATCCCATAGGAGGATTAATGTACGGATGTGAAAGGGATCCAACGATACCTTCGGCGGCATGAGATGCCCCTGGTGCGTTGGAACAACCAAGACTAGGGAGATCAGATAAGACGGTATAAACATAACCAAATTGTGCGTAGATCAAATCATATTTCAATGCAACTTGGAGGGCTTCTTCCTCAGTCTAAGGAAAGTGAGACGTGACATCTTTACCAATAGAGGGAAAATGTATCTGAGAAACTAGTCCATGTAGACATGGTGTTCGAAAACTAGAGCTCAACATAAGCTCTTCCTTTTGCACCATTCTTGAACATGGTCAGATAGGAAGGTGGCAGAAGTTTGACAGAAAGTGGTCAAAAGTTTGGTACCGATGTCATAACGAAGGGGAAGCTGGAAGTAGGACAGAAATGCCTTTGCAAGGGTTGCAAAAATAGCATGAGAGGCAACGGCCTGGTCAACATACCACTTAGAAGCTTCTCCAGTAAGTGTACGCTGGAAAAATCGAAAACGGATAGTCATAAGTGATAGAGTTGGATGAACACCATGTGGAAAGAATGAACATGGTTGGTAGGATCCTCTCCAACATTTCCTTCAAACTTAGGGATGTTTGAAGGAAGCTTGGTTGGCATAGTAGGCCAACTTGGATCATGGTGTATAGGGTCATTAATCAACTGGCTGAACTCGGGAAGGCTTAGGCCTGCCATATAAGGAAGAAAGGGAGTAGGCGGGACCATTCCTGTTGCGGCTACACTAGTAGCGGCTCCAACATTAGAGACAGGGCCACCACCAACAGTAGGTCCTACACCAGAAATTATGAAGGGGAAAGGTGGAGGAAAACCAGGGATAGGAACAGAAGGAGAACCCGATGAAATAGAATCAGAGTCGGAATAGGGACTCGGTGGAGAACTAACTCAGAACCTACACGGTGGATTGAGTCTTCCTAATGGAAAATGAGGATGAAGGCCTTGAAGTCTCTGGGATGAATGCCTTGGGGACACAATGGTGGAAAATATTCATGGAACCCAACAAGGAAGAGAGGTAAACAAGGGCACAAAGGTGCAGATTAATTAATTAATTAATTACAATGTTTTAGTCTTGGCCTGGTAGTGTAAACCAGGCGCTCTTCGCTTTAGATGTGCGTGTGTGTGATAGGTGTGTTAATTTTAACTAAGCCTAGATGTGTGTATAGATAAAATAGAAAAGATGTTGTATAACTGTAAATAAAACTGAAAGCAACAGTAAATAAAACTGAAAGTGACAGTAAAATAAATAGCTAAAGATGCATAAATTTAAACCCAAAAAGGAGGGCTTCCCAACAATTAGTCTAAGGGTGGGTGAAATATACTCAAAACAAACAATATGAACAATAAATCTCAGGTCATGAGGGATAGGGATCTAAAATTCAGATCTGTTGAAAAGAGGTGCAGAAAACAACAAGAAACCAAAAAGAAAAATGTTGAAAAATAGGAGGCGAAAGGCTACAACCTAAAGGGAAATGTAGGGGACCCTAAATGGAGGACCAAAAAAAAATGAAAAGAGGTGTTTTGGATGGAAAAATAACCGATCTGAAATGGATCTGAAAACACAGGTTCAGATCTAAAAAAATGGCTAAAAATATTGAAATCTTAGAAGACCTGCTTCAGCTAAACTCCTACAAAAAATGTGGAAGCGTACTGAAGCCCTAAGGGGCTTGGTTCCTAAGTCAACGAGTAAAACTAAGCAATTATATGTCCAAGATGGGTAAATACGGAGGCCAGAGAACCCTGAACAATGCCCCAGACAAAATCTGAAAAATAACAGAAAAATCCCGCAAAAAACTTTAGGTCACAAGTACTTACCTGTTTTCTGCTGAGGTCGCAGTTTTTGGGGATTTTTCCGCTACCTAAGAGCCGAGGTTGCAGATTTTGGGCTGAAAAGTGCGACCTACACTTCCGTCTATCTCACCAGCAGGTTTCAGAAAAAGTTGTCGTCTCTGTCACGACTAATACCCATTAGGGGAATTTTGATGTCTAAAATGGGCCTCCTAAGGAAATAATAAAATAATAGATAAACCAATAAAATAATATTTATGAAATTTCAATTCACTTTTTGCACCACAATCCATGTAACCATAGTTAAATTCAATTCAAAAGTTGTACCAAAATAAAATTAATAGAAAATTTCTATTGATGTGACTATAAATAAGAATGAGTTTTTCAAGAAAAAGTCATTATCATTGAACAACTAATGCATTTGTCCTTTGTACTTAAATAACTTAAAATAAAATATAAATATAAATTTATAAATTCTTAATTATATTATATGTTATTAATTAAAATTTATATTATTTAAATTGTATAATAACACGTAATAAGTATACTATATAAAAATAATATAATATAATATAATATAATATAATATAGGGATATGCATTGTTTCTTTCAAGAAATATGAAATGACAATAATTTATTTTTATTCAAAAAGTGTGAAATGTTATTTATTATGAGTACTTTACTTTGAATTTAAAAGTACTTAGATCACTACCATGGTTAACCATGAGTTTTTATCCACCATTGAGAATGTGACAAGTAAGTACCTTTAACTCAAGCAATGCCACCTCAACCATTAGGGATGATGTCATCCCTTAAAATGTGATTGGTTCTCATAAAGTGAATTTTGATTGTACATTTTCCTTAGGAGGTCCATTTTAGACCTCAAAATTCCCCTAATGCTGTTACCTGTGCAAATGGCCCAGAAACACACGAAAGTTAGAATTTTTACCTTTTTAGGATAAAAAGGTTAAAAAAAACATTAAGGAATGCAAAAGAAGAAGCTTAAGAAAAAAACCTATTAGCTGAAGCAGTTGGTCATGCAGGGATCTGAAAAATGACAATGGTCGTAATTAAAAACCCTTGTGGAGTCACCAGTTGTTAGAGTGAATTCTAATCACAAGTAAACGAAAAAAACTCACTTTAGCTGTACATAACAAACAACCCTAACATCAAATGTGGCTATCAATTTCCTTATATATGTAGTAGGTGATCTGAATAAATGCTACAAAAATCCAGATCTATGCAGTTAAAGACATTAAACAATGAAAATAAACAAGAGTTGCTCCATACATCCAATAGGCAAGACAAGAATTTATAATTTTTTTTTGTACTATGACACCTGGGAAGGGAACACAGAAATATGTTACGAGTCCCCCTCAATGGGATGGGCTCTTGTATGTCCTCAATGCTTCAGACCCAAGATTTCTCTCTCTTGATGGTGCAAAAAACCCAGAGAAAATAGAACTCAAAGGGAGCTCACAAGAAAAAGTAGAAAAAAAATGACAATAATGGAGGATCAAAGTCAGACCAAAAGTATAGATCAAAAGGTGAACAAAAAGGTAGTGAATGAATGGAAAAACCCTTCTATTTATAACAAAATATTGAGTTAGTCTAGATATTGGTGCATAGTTAAAATATTATTAACTAAATCTAGATCTAACTCACTTGGAATATTTTATTATTTTTGGTGGAGGGAAAAAGAATTTAGAATTGGTTAAATCCCTTTATTTAAAATAATAAATAAATAAATGATTTATTTATTATTTCAAGGATGAGTTTAAGGAATAATTAAATAAATAATGATTTATTTAATTATTTAAAAATGATTTTGTCAAATTCAACAAGGAATATTATTAAATAATAATTTAAATAATTATTCCTAGAGAATAATAAGATAACTAATAATTTATCTAATTAATTCTCATGTTTTGCGTTAAATATGACCACGAATATTAATTAAACAATAGTTTAGTTAATTATCCCTAGAGAGAAATCAAACAAATAAGGATTTATTTAATTATTCCTCATGGGGTTTCTTGTTTAGACTATAAATAATTTAATAAACTATGGGTTATTAAATTATTTCTCATAGTGAAAGTAATTTTACTATGGTAAAATTGGTCTTACATGGTGTACTTTAGTCCATCTAATAGTAACAGGTTAGATGACCAAAAATTGGTGTAACATAATCTATGTTTATGTGTGATTTTGTTTAGATATTTGTAATAAGGACACATCCTTCAAGAATGATTCGTTCTCTCCCATCATCACTATTGGAGCTAAGAATGAACTACTACTAGGTTGGATAATACTTGAACCTAGCATTTCTTGTACCATTTTCTCAATCTCCCACTTTTGTTGATGAGGATATCTATATGCATTTTATTAGGAGTACTTCCACGTAATAGGTTTTTTATTTTTTATGTTGATGATCTCTTGATGGAGCTATACCTTTACATATTTCTTAGATGACCATATAGTTCTTTTATAAGGTGTATTTTAATTCCTATAAATATTTTTCTTCTTTTTGTTCAATTTCCATAGAATAAAGTTTAACCACAACTCCCTTTCTACCATTTTTTAGGATATTTTCCATTGGATGAGAGCTAATGACTTGATAATGTCCATATTTTAACCCTTTGAGTTCATATTGAATTCCTTCCATACCAAATATCATGAATAATTCATTATAGTCTGTATAAATTGCACCTAATGTTAGTAACATTTGAATCCCTTGAACAATATCTACACCTCTAATGGGACTGGCATAGATTGGAGTTTCCAAATTATATTCTTCCATGCTGAAGTTAATGTTGTGGCATTTTCCCATGTAGTGATTACTCCCTCCATTAACAACTAAAACTTCAAAATCTGTCGCTAGATATGAAAAACAATTGATACACTTTGCTAATATTTTATCAATGAGTTTATGGGTGGTACCAAAGTCAATAAGTACTATGAGCTTTTTCTTCTTAATGTAAAATAAAATATTTAGGGTTTGGGGTGCTGACAAACATGGTAATGCATAAACATATATTTCACTCGTGCTTGAATAAATATTGTGTACAATTTCAACGTTTATTTCTTTCTCTTTGAAGTTGACAAGTTCTTCCTCATTTGTTTGTAACAATGTAAACTATCAAATGAGAATTGTAAACTTAAAATGAGAACTCTAGCCAAAAAACCCCAAAAAACATGAAAAACAACCCAAAGAAGAAATGCTGATGCTAGAATAACAATTTTTTTGGGTAAATTTTCAACATTTTTTAAAAATAACACTTAAATCCAATCAAACATAATTTTTTTTTTTAGTGTGCAAAAAACGCCCTGAAAACAAAAAGTGTTGATGTTGGAATAACATATTTTTTTTTTCAAGGTGAGTATTCAACATCTTTTGGCAATGACGTTAAGGATACAATATCATGACTCTGAAAAGCCTTAAAATTCCAACAATTTTCAGGCATGGTGTTAAAGATAAAATACTTATAACTATTTTCAACCATAACATCGAAGATAAAATATCATGACTTAGAAAAACCTTAAAATTTTGATAAATTTTCAACCATAGAATTAAAACCAAAGATTATGACTACATAATACCTTAAGTTTTCAACATATTTCAACCATGGCATTGTGGAAAATTTTTAGTGAAACAATCATTATACCAAAAGTAATTTATTTTTTAAATGCTAGAAGTATAACAATTTTAAAATTTTAGCCTAAGAGAACTTGACACATTGCAAGAAAAATTTGAAAATCAACCATCAAATTGACACATAATATAGGTGAACTCGACCCATTGTAGTGAAAACTTATAGACCAACAATGAAATTGACAGATTGTGAAAGAAAACTCTACCCATTATAACGAAAATTTAAAATAAACTAAAATAAAAAACAAGAAAAAAAGAAAGGTTAAAAAAATAATAACAAGTAAATAAAAATGTATATTAAAACATTAAAAAAAATGACCTAAAAAAGTAAAATAAAATTAAAACATTGAAAAAAAAAATAACACAAAAAGTTTGAAAAAATAATTACAAGTAAAAAAAAATATATATTAAAACATAAAAAATTAAAAAAACATGACCCAACAAAAAATCAAACAAAATATAAAAAATACAAAATGCAAATATCAAAAATATAAAAAAATAATAAAAAATATAGAAACAAGAAATAAAAATCAAACATAAAATATGTAAAAAAATAAACAAAATTGACTTATAAAATAAACAAACAAATAAATAAAAAAACATAGTGAAAGAGGTTGTTGGGTAGTTCCTAAAACACCATGGGTGTAAAGGATCTTCCATCTCTGTCAGAATATGAACATTGAGGATGAAAATCCCTTCCTCATAGAGTGCTCTACATACACCCACATTAGATCTCAATTTCATAATCTTTGTTGCAATACCGACCTTCCTAGCGTTTTAACATGCCAAAATTATAGTGAGCTCGCGATGCTTCTCTCTAAGCTCTTTGAGCATATGAGTACTATTTAAAATCAAACTAAATAATTCGTTTATTTAGGTCCGATAGAGAAAAGTTTGGTCTTAGTGGACGTTAACCATCATCATCATCATCATCATCATCATCATCAATTAAAAAATAAAAGTAAATAAAAATAAAATAAAAAATAATACCTAATTGGATAATTAGGGAAAAAATAAATATAAAAAAAATACAATAAACAAATAATACATTAAAATAAAATAAAAAAACAAAAAAATAATAAAAACATTAAACTAAAATTAAAATAAAAATACAAAAACAAAAAACAGAAAAAAAACAAGTAAAAAATATTAATTATTATTTTTAAATAATAAATAAAAAAATAAACATTATAAATAATCTAAAAAATAAAAAATAAAAAACTGCAATCCCACATGACCAGGTGGGGCAAGGCTAATGGCCAAGGCCTACCCAGGGCTTGTGGGGCCGCAGGCCAGGGTGGGGGCGGGGGGGGGTGGCATGGGGACTACAGGCCCACCGCCTATATAGGGCCCATAAATATTTTTATTTTTATTTTAATGTTATTCTTTAATTGGTTATGTATTTACTTAAATATTTTATTATTATTATTATTTTTTCACTTTTTTTAATGTTTTTTTTTTTAAACAAAAATCGTTTTAATGTTTTTTTGTTTTTTAATTGATGTTTTCTTTTTCAATATATATTTTTAAAATTTAATTGTAATTTTTTTTTTTTAATATTTCTTTTTAAGGATTTTGTTTTGTTTTGTTTTTTTTTTTTTTTAGTTTTTTTGTTTGTTTGTTTGTTTTTTAAATTGTATGTTTTCTTTTTAATTTTAATTTTATATTTTTACTTAAAATTTTATTTGAATCATTTTTTTTTAAACAAAAACTTAAAATGTCATCATATTTGGATATTAAAATCATAAAAAATTCATAAATTTGCTATTTTCCAATTTTTTTTATTCAATTTTTGATAAAAATATCTTATTTAACATGTCATTTTTAATGAAAAGGTCCCGAAATATGTATTATTATTATTATTATTATATCTATATGCAAAATGTGTATTTTTCTCTAGTGTTTAAAATTATTATTTTTTAGTGAAATTAGTTTATGTGTATTGAAGTATTAAGTAGCGATATATAAATATATAAAAAATCATAACCTGAAAATATTAATTATTATTTTTTTAAAACTTTGCAAAAAAAATTAAAAATGTCTTTGAGCCGAGAGGCTCATTCTACAACGCAGTATGAGGGAGATGTGTAAGTATGTGTGTTTCTCCATCCCCTTTAAAATACAAGTAAAAAATAAAAATATGTTCTAAATAGAAAATATTGTCTCCTACAATAAAAATAAAATGAATAAAAGTAAAAAATTGTTTGAATAAGATGTTTTTTTTTCCTAGGTAAGTTTAATTCTATTATATAGTACAAAGGAAATACAATTCGAAACGTTTCCGCCGGAACTTCTATGCTAGCCAATTCCGATAGGGAAGGTGTTCAAAAAAACAAAATTAGGATTGCCCTTGTTGGGGAAACCAGCCCAGAAATTGTACCAGTTCACAAAAGGATTGCTGCCCCAGATGGGGAAACCAGCACGAAACATAATTGTCCAAAAATTAAACGAACTGTGTAAGAACAAGTAAAACAAAAAAAATGTTGTGAATTGTTACAAGCAGAGTTAAGAAACCTCTTAGCGCTAATCCTTTCATGTCGTGTCATTCTTCAAGTCTTCAGGAGGTGGCTATTCAACAATGAAGCAACCATAATATTCTGAGGAGTCATCATCCTTCTTCGACAGTTGGGTAGTCGGCTCTGGCATGGAGGCAGAGCATGCACCTGCAACTGCAAATTTTTTATCCTCTGCTGAGCTATCACCACAATCACTGCCTGAGGAGTCCGTAGTAGATTTAGTTGGCAGGGCCACAAATATTCTGGAATGTTGGAGGTAGGACAAAGTCATGGTAAATTTCCTTAAAAGTTTCTGAGAGCTAGAGTTAGTAGAGCTGGAAGGGACTTCTGGGAGACGCAGTGAAAAGAGGGCAAAGACACTTTGTTGGTTTGGGGCTTCTGTAGAGTCCACATTGAGTGTGAACTCAACAGGACGGTCCTCACGGAGGGGGGAATGAAACTCATCGCGGAGGGGGATGGGAGGGCGGGAAGATTGGCTTTGACCTCGGCCCCCACGACATCTCATCCTGTGGCAACGCAGCATAGAGGTGCCAGACTGCTCAGGCGAGGCGAGGTGGGAGGCGGGCTTGTGAATGGAGATAAGGCAGGAGGCCTCAAGCTATAGAGGGTGCAAAGAATGAAATGCAGAATGCATAGCACAGTGACCAACCACCTGAACAGATAGGCGACATGAAGAAGCAGAGGGAATGTCACCACCGGATGCCATGAAATACTGAGTCGGGCAGCTGCAAGGACAGGTGTTAATGCATGGAGCAGGTGGATCAGTTAAGGCGCTGGAGGAGTAGCTGCAACCTTTAATAGCTCCCTCGCGTGAGCCATGCACAACCATGTGGTTGTGCCATGTGCCACGCAGAGGAGTGTCCAAGTTGCACATTATAAGAGTCACCTCCATCCGGGAGTTTGAATAAGATGTTAAATATTATACGTTCAAAAATATTTCAAGAAGATATTTAAATAAACTATTTGAAGATTTATGTCGATACCAACTTCATATATATATAGAATTTTTTTTGTTAAAATAAAATATTTTAATGTTGTATACAAAAAATATATTCAATGTGGGTTATCAATAAAATATTTTAATAAGAATTAATATTGACATATACTTAAAAATATATTAATAATAAAAACTATGTTTTTATGGTTAAAACATTTATTTGGCCTAATATATACTCTATTTAGCATTCAAAAATACAATTTAAACAATGAAAAATAACACATTGTATTTTTCACTCTAAATAAGTTTACATGTGATGAAATTTTATCCCTCTTGGCTCATGTTAGATCTGTACTTAAGATGGATCTATGTTGGTTATAAAAAAATTACTGCAAAGGAAAACAAAAACTCATGTTTTGAAAACCCTTAAAAAACAAACATCTTAGGATGAAAAACAAGAAGAGGAATAAGACAACTTGAAAAATGGTTAAATAATAAATATTTTAAAAAAATTGTGCATACTTAGGACATAAGAAAATTTAAAGTGTAAAATATAAGCCTTAAAAAAATGTTGATGCTTTTAAAAATCCGCTTGAAAATAACTAACATTTTAAAAAAATTATCCACACTTAATATATTAGAAAATTTAAAGTGTCAACAATAAGCCCTATAGAAAAATGGGTTGATGCTGCATCGACACTTTTCAAAATTAGTATGAAAATAACTATCATTTAAAAAAAAATTCATACTTGATACATAAAAAAATCTAAAATGTCAAAAATATGCTCAAAAAACAAAATGTGTATTTTGAATCAACACTTTTCAAAATCCGATGAATTTTTGCTACCTCAAAAAAACGGGTACTTGATACATTTCCCATTTGATAGTTTACTTTTTATTTTTTATGTATATGTTTCCATTTCATCTTCATCATTATTTTCCAAGGTGAACAATTTTGTTTCTTTACATTTATGCCTTAGTGACCATTTTTTGTTACAATCAAAGCATAGTCCTTTTGTTCTTCTTTCCTCCATTTCCTTTTATGATGTTCAGGGGGTTTTAGGTGGGGTTGTCTTATGAACCCCAAAATAACCTTTAATTCCTGCATTTGCCCTAGTGGAAGGGTTGGGGTTATCTTATGAACTCCAAAATGATATTTATTTCTTGCATGTGCCCCAGTGGAAGAGTTGTATTGTATAACCTTATTCTTTGCTTGAATATGATGAGAAAATTGCACAACTTCTATAATATTGTCAAGATGTTTTAGGAAAATCTCATGTTTAATGTCTTCTTTTACTATATGAATGCAAGCTTCTAAAAATGTGTATCACTTATGTTATCATCATTTGTGATCAATACCTAAATTTTTGAGTTGTAATTTTAAATATCACCTAAAAACATGGAATTAATAAAGTTCCTCAAGTTGAAAACCATTTTAAATTTAAAAGGCTTGAAAAGAGCTTTACACCTCAAGGGATTTGATCCCACTTGGCACATGATTTTATTATCCATCCAATGGGTGTCTGCACTTGACATTTGAGTAAAACTATAAGAAGATAAGCCAAAAGTACAATGGAAAAAAACATGTTTCTTTATTTTCCTTTAAAAACTCGTAACTCTTATTTTGTTATTTTAATTATTATTCATTATTTTTTTTAGGAGGCAAATTTTAGACCTCAAAATTATCCTATTGGCTCACTACCTACTTTGGAATTTTTAAAAGTCATTTCCAACCATCTTTATTCAATACTTTGTTTTTAAACCACTTTTCCTCTATCCGTGACAATTTCGTGGCTCAAACTATGGAGATTTCGGTCACTTGTAAACTTAATCAACATCTTATTCCCTAATTCTATTAAAATTCTTGGTTAATTACAATGTGAGTTTATCATTACCACATGTAAATTTCTAGAAAAATGACAATTGTTCCATATTCTTAAATATTTGGCCACACTTCGGGTATACCTACAAGACCTCGAAACCACCTAGTTCAGATCACACCACGAGATCCATATTTATAACCTAGTGTGAAAGACAAGATGGTTGGTCTCATCACTTTTCCCTTTGTTAAAAATTATTAGAAGAATTTGTCAAAATGACGTTTTGAACTAGAATAGAGTCAACAATTGTGACATCTTCTAGTTCTATAGATCTCTATGATAATATGGTTAGTTCAAATGATATCGAATTCAATGCACATTTAACACTATTATGACTCAAGCATTGTGCTTTGAAATAATTTCATTTTAATGAAATAATTATAGAAACACCTAGAATTCATGTCATATATAATAAGATATATATGGATGAACTAAATTGTCGTGGATATTCCACTAGATGGTTTTTCCATAAAAAATTTAATGAAACTGTATTTAAACATCCAAAATCTACACTATTAGGGTTTTATTTCTTTTTAAATTTCTAGTTCTATATATTATTGCTAATTGAATATGCATGAAAATTAAAATTATGTAGAAAATATAGAACAATGAAATAAAAATTCACAAACCATGATTTGACACAAGATATGACCTAGGAAACCCTTTCGGGAGAAAACCTAGCTGGAAGGTGAGGACACTCTACTCTCTTTCTCTGAATAGAAAATGGATGCAAGTATAAAGAAGTATGGCATGTGGCCTATGGGTTAATACAATACACATTCCCTCTCTTTGTGCTCTATCTCCTATCCCTCTTGGTCATTTTTTCTCATCTGTGGAACACATGCCTTCAAAAAGAATGGAACCCATTTTCTTCCTAGTGGTTTGGATATAAGATAGTCCAATATCCTACTAGTAGTTAGGTTTGACTACCTCAACTCTTAACCAAAGTTATAATATGGTCTCTTCTAGAGTATTCTCCATCATAATTATGTGGTTAACCCCATTTCCATGAATAATGGGGGTAAGTATGGCAAGCAATATGGACTCTTCTAGAGTATTCTTCATCATAATTATGTGGCTATCCCCTTTTCCATGAATAATGGGGGTATGTGTGGCATGCTTTTGAATTATGGTGGTGAAAACAAGAAGGTCAAATTATGAGTTGCATCACTTTTGCATAAAAAATTTGATTGAGGTGATTCTTATGCCATTTGAAATTTATTTGAGTATAGATTATGGAAAAATGGCGCTACACTAAATACCCAAAGTTTCAGCCCCAAAAAACTTCGTTTGATGCCTCAAAATGCTCTCGGAAGGTTTTCAACCTAGATTTTCCAAACTGGGTCTCACTGGTAAAAATTATCTTGTGAGCCGATTCCTCCACTTTTTCCACTCTAAAAACATTGAGATGGATGAAAAAAAATAAAGATCCAATATAAATCAAGTGATATAATAATGTAATGCATGATGATATATAATTTAATTTGAAATGTTTCATTACAATAGAATATAATTTAATGCTATGATATGGAAATATGTAAAGATAGGATATACCATCAAGTTTTGAAATAATTATCCAAGTTTGACTATATAAATAATTCACACTTAAAATATAAATTGAATGTAAAATTCATTTACCTTTAAAATCCTCAATTATACCTTGAATTTGTCTACGAAATTTTGAGCCGTAGGATATTTGGTAGAATATTAAAATTAATTTGACCCTAGAATAATCTTCTGCTACTAATGTTGATTTGAGTTCTATATAGAATTCTGCTAATGGATAATTTTTAAATATGGTTTTGTTGATGAATAATTTCATGGAAAAAACATGGAATTATTCATGATATATATATATATTATTATTATTATATATATATATTATTATTACACACACACACACATATATATATATATATATTATTATTATTATTACATACATACGTATATATATATATATTATTAATAATATATATATATATATATTTATTATACGTATATATTAATATATATATATATATATATATATTATTATTATTATATATATATATATCTATTATTATTATTATTATTATTATTATTATATATTATTATTATTATTATTATTATTATTATTATTATTATTATAAAAAGTTATTAATAATATTATTATTATTATTATTATTATTATTATTATTATTATTATTATTATTATATATATATATATATATATATATATATATATATATATATATATATATATATATATATATATATATATATATATATATATATATATTCCTGTAGCTATTGAAAATTTGCTAATTTGAATATTGTAAATCTAGAAATTTTCTAAGCCTTCATATTTAAATTCTAGATTCTTGAAAATAATCTTTGTACTAAAAACTAGTAAGCAAAGAAATGATTTTGAATGCTTGGAGATGAAAAAATAATAAGCTTATATGCTCAAGGCTGACTTATACGCTTTTTTTTATACAAACATTTAACTACTAGAATTGAATACTAATCAAATCTATAAGATTGGAAAACCCCTATAATTATTTTGAGCTTTGTTTTCTAGAAATCTCATTTTCAAGCAAAGTTCACATTCAGTTGTTCCAAAGGATTGGTCTTCATAGTAGAACACACACACACACACACACACACACACATTATTTTCTATTGGTTTGCTAGTCCCTCCCCTCTTTTTGGAAGATTAGAAAAAATCAATTTGAGATAGAATTAGAAGGAAAATTCCTCTTATTAATAATCTTTATTTTAGCTTGTTTTAGAATACTGTTAAGAATTTCTTCTCCAGTTAAAGGCTTCTGATATAGTCTTAGCCTATGACCATTTTCTAGAAAAGAAATTTCTTCTTCAAAAATAGTTTTAGTTTTCACTAACCCATTATAAAATAATTCTATAATTTCATATGGTCCTAGTTAACGGGTAGTGAAATTTCCTTTAAAATATTTAAACTAGGAATCTAATTAGAGGCCAACCAATTAATGAAAATTTATTCTTCTTAATAAATTTGTCATGACATTTCATTATTTGTTGTTAAATAAGTGTAGTATTATGAATAACCCCTTGTCATGTTTCATCCAACTCATTGAGTTGTGCTATTCTTTGCTACTATACCTCTGAAAGATTTAAACCTAACCTTGCTACTTTCTAAAAGTATTTATTTGTAACTCAATAGGAAGCAAGACTTTCTTACCATATATCAATTCATATGAAAATAATCCAACTATTTTTCACTAGGTGATTATATATTCCCACAACTTTTATGGAAGTTGATCTACCCAATCTACATGACAAAGTTGGTCTATTTTAGTAAGGATGGTGTTTATAACTTTTTTGGTTGACTCCACTTTCCCATTGGCTTATGGAAGATATGGGAAATAATTTCGATGTTTGATCTAATATTATTACATGATATTCTATATGAAATTTGATGTGAATTAAGCACCTCGATTTGTTACAATTTCCCTTGGCACACCAAAATATGTAAACATTTCTTCAAATAAAAAGTATATAACTGATTTTTCAATAGCCTGAGGAAGAGGTTTAGATTTTACCCACATAGTAACATAGTATCTAAATACTAGAATGTACCTTTTCTCTCTTGAGGTTGGAATGATAGGTCCCACAAAATATAGAGCCCATTTTTCAAAAGGGCCTATGAATATTTGAGGCAATAGGTACATTTTTCGACTTGCATTGGTTGAGCCATGCATTGAAAACTATCACAACTCTTGTCTTATTTCTTGGCATATCTAAAGAGATACAACCAATAATAGCCCAAATGTAGGACTTAGTTTCCTCCTCAAGGTTCATCATGACATAATGAGTTTAATCTATGACACACCTCTTCTTCTCATACACAACATCATATAATCGAATGAGGACATGTATAAAAGAGTCCAATAATATGTGGCACTAAACCTAATGATATTGTTCTTTTCTTTGGGTGTGCGACTGTGGGGTAATTTTCTTATAGCCAAATAAATGATTAGCAATATATGAAAATCAAGGAGATTTAATATAAATTGAAAATAAATGTTCAGCATGATAGTTAAGAATTGCAATAATTGTTTCATATTCATTATGGATCCTAGAAATAAGATCTAAAACTATATTTTCATTCTTAGGTTTATCTAGAATGATGATATTGAATTATTGTAGTAAAATAATCCACCTAGTTATCCTACCATTGGTTATTAGTTTTTAATTGAATATCACATAGTAGAATGATCAATATGAATAAAAGTTTCGTATCAAGTAATGTATTTCCTGAATTTATTTATGGCATGCACTATTGCAAGAAATTATTATTTTTGTTACAATTTAATTTAATATAGTAGATGTTAAGTTCTAACATATAAAATAAATTAAATATTAAATTTTATTCTCTTTTTGTCCCAAAATAGTTCCTAAGGCTATATGTGAAGCATTGATGAATATATAAAAAATATGAGACCAATTTGTTCCTTTTAAAAAAGTTTCTTTAGAAAGTTTTAATTTTAGTATTTCAAAAGTTGTTTGACAAGTAATATTATAGAAAAACTCACTATATTTAAAAATAAATTTGAAAAATGATGAGGCTATATTTGTAAAGTTTTATATAAGCCACCAATGATAGCCAAAGTGATCCAAGAAAATTTATACATCCTTTTGAGTCTTTTGTCTTGGAAGTTTGGAGATGAATTCTATCATTGTTGGACCAACCTTGATTCCTACACATGAAGTGCAATGACCCAAAAAAATTCCTTCAGTGAGTAACATATGAAATTTTTCATGACATAATGAAATATTAGTTTCTTGGAATCTAGCAAGATATTTTTAGAAGATTTTCTAAATATTTCTCAAAATTATTACAATAAACAATAAAATAATCCATACAAGGTTCTATATAATTATGAATCAAGTCAGATAAAAGAACTAGAATGACACACTGAAAAGTAGCAACAACATTGCATATTCCAAATTGTAATATTTTGTATGCATATGTTTTCGATGGACATGTAAGTTTTGTTTTATATTGATCTTCTAGTGGAATTTGAATTTGATTATAAACTCTAAAACCATTAAGAAAATTAAAATATTTCTTCCTTACTAATGAATCTAAAACTTGACCTATGTATGGGAAAGGAAAATGGGATTTTAAGGTAGTTTTATTCAATTCTCGATAGTCCATACAAGCATGTAATTCACTATTCATTTTAGGAACAATTAGTAAATGTGATACCCATTGACTATTAGAAATAGGGTATATGAAGTTAACATTTAGTAATTTCTACAATTCCTCTTTTACAATAGCTTTTAAGACATGATTCATATGTATTGAGGGTTGTCTATTTGGTTTAAGATTTTATTGAATATAGATATGATGAATTTCTTGCATATTTGTATACTTCCTAGAAAATGTAGCCAAATTTTCTCGTATATTATTTATTTATTACTTTTTCTAAGACCCTTCAAGTTTAGAATTGATGTTCAAAGTTTTATGTTGTTTAATTTCAATAGGAGTGCTAGAAGATTGTGTTCGTCAAATTGATAAAAATAATAGAATCAAATAGTGATGATAGAGCATCTATAATACAAATTTCTTAAATTTTTTTTTCCAAGATATGACTGTAAAAATAATATCCTCCAAGATACTAAAAAATACGAATTGTGAATGAAAGTAGCAATTTGGTTTTCTTCAATATCGTCTTTGAAACTCATCGCTTGGTTTATTTTTAAAATTGGTTGTACTATTTTGATCCAAGTGATATTGGTGGCCACCCGTCTATTCCACTTTGATCCCCACCATTATTTCTTTTATTTTCCTTAATTGTAGCAAATTTTACTATTTTTTGCAGTTTTTCGAGTCCTGAACTTCCAGAGTAATTTTGATGCCCTAAACATCGTTTTTTTTGGAAAACCAGGACCAAAATCATTTTTTGTTCAATTTTGGTCACTCGAAAGTTGTAGTCCTCGGATAGATATTTTGAACGAGGTATTGTGCACGTCAAAAGGAGATCGTATGCCAAAGTTATGTCCTCGGGAAGTTTATGTACCAATTTAGTCAAACAAGGCCCATAGTTTTGGCGTTTCATCTCCTAGGGTTAGGTTTTTGGATGTTTAGGGTTTTTTATTGTTTCTAAATAATAAATAGGCATTCGCACCTCATTTTAACATAGTTCAGATGAATGTAGCTGCCACATCTCTTCTCAGAGATAAGCTACCATCACCCTGACTAGTTTATTTTCCATTATGTCTGTAAGAATTTTTTAGTATTTGATATTAGTGAAATGAAGTCTTATTCCTGCTACATCTCTGCATTGATGTTTTTTTTTGTATTTTATTGTGTTCCTGCATAAGTTAGGATTAGTGGTATCAGAGCAGTTTTCTCTTTCTTGATCTTTCTTTGCATGTCTTTAACGAGGTCAGGGTATAAGGAGTTAGGGCTCGATCTGGTTGAACCTTTGCAAGATCATTCTCGCAAACCCCAACGAACTCCCATGGTGAAAGAAAAAATATGAGGGAGTAGGAGATCCTATAAAAATATTGCTCGAGGATGCCCTAGAGAAACAAAGGAACATGATGATGGATAATTTTTCCCAGATCTTTCCACGGCTACCCACCGGCGGTGCACCTTCATCCAACAGCCACTCTGGAGGAGCCACTCCTTTTAAGGTACAAGTAAAATTTGAAATTACCATATTTGAGGGCCAAATAGGTGCAGATGCCATATATATATGGTTGAATCTATTAGAAGGATATTTCTCGGTTTATGACTTTTCCAATTAGAAAAAGATTAATTTCTCACTTCTCAAAGCCGTACCCCATGTCAAAGACTAGTGGGAAACCTACTGTGAGCAAAAGGATAAGAGGGAAACCTCCCTGTTCTCGGCCGCACCCACTTGGAATTATTTTTGGGATGCCATCAAGGAAAAATATTATCTTCTGAAGATCTATGAGGATAAGTATATAAAATGGACTATGCCGCGACATAAAAGGGATCAATATGTGCATGAGATGACAAATATGTTCCATACCCTGCACAAAAAGTTTGCTATCAAAGATTTGCATAAAAATTTGGTGCCGAAGTATCACATTTTTCTACACATATACATACAGGAGGAAATGGAGTTCCTTGACATATCCTCGCTTGGTGCAGCATACCAGTATGCTGCCAAGATTGAGTAGGAATTCAAAAATAAGAAGAGAGACTTTGGATATATGAATTAGAAGCAAGGGAAAGGCACCCCCAAACTGCAGAAAAAAGGACAAAGCCAAGGCAGGATGACCCAGGATAGCCTGCCAAAGATGCAAGTGAATAACAACACCGCAAAGCCAAAGAAGAACACAGGAAAGTGGTGCGAGTTACATAAGAGCTCCACTCACAAAAAAAGTGAGTGTCGGGCCAAGCAGTCACTATTGGCCGAGCTGAAGGCTTCTGAATCAGATGCATGTTCCAACTTTGAGTCAGAACCCAACAAGGGGAATGAAAAAAGGAAGAATATTATCGATTTAGTTCCCAATCCCATTGTTGTCACCACCAAGATCTAGAAATAGGAACTCGAAGATCCCGAGGAGGGGGAGCACCTATTTCATTCCTGGATGTGGGTAAAGGGTTCCCGATTGTAGTTCATTATCAACAACAGGAGCCAAAAGAATCTAATTTCAATAGAGCTCATGAAGAGGTTGGGCCTGTCGACCACAACACACCCACAACCGTACACCATCAGATGACTTCACCAAGGACGAGATCTCCGCGTCAGCCATCACTGTCACCTTCTATACAACATCAAGCCCTTCACAGATGATGTATTAAGTGATAATGCTCCTCTTGATGTTTTCTATGTATTATTAGGACACCAATACTTGTGGAAGCGACATGCTATGTATGAGTCTGGGCCTCACATTATTATTGTTACTTTGAGAAATAAGTTGTAAAAGATACTGGAGGTAGCATTGGCTACCACACCATCTCTTTGATCACTGCAAAAAAATGCATTAAGCTCATTTCCAAAACCATGAAATTTGTTTTCTTGATGATCCGCCCTCAAGACAATAAGAATATTGTAGCCACGAACTCCAGACATGTCTCCTCCACACAACAACAACAGCTGGATAAGGTCATGGAGGAGTATGGGGAAATATTCACCTCACCCACAGGGGTACCTCTGCATTGTCAATTTAAACACTACATTGATCTGATCCCAGGCACGTTGCTACCTAATGGACCGATCTATAGGCGATCTATTTTGGAGAACGAAGAAATCAAGAGGTAGAATCAGTAGTTGCTGTAGAAAGGTCACATTCGGCTGAGTTCGTCACCCTATGGGAGCTCGATCATATTGGTGCATAAGAAGGATGGGACTTGGATACTATGTATTGACTATCGAGTGTTGAACAAGATCACTGTCCGGCATAGGTATCCTATCCCACAGATTGATGACCTTTCGGACCAACTCAAGGGGGTCAAATATTTCAGGAATATTGACTTGAAGTCCAGGTATCATCAGGTACCAATCGAACCTTCCAATGTGTAGAAGAATTCCTTCAAAGCCAAGCAAGGAATTTTTGAATGGCAGGTCATGCCTTTCGGGTTGAAAAATTCTCCCACAACCTTCATGAGGTTGATGACAACATCTTGTGACCATTCACCAACTATTCATGGTGGTGTATTTGGATGACATTCTAATCTTCAGCTGGAGTTGGTAAGAGCACCTCCACCACATTCGATAGGTCCTCCAAACACTGTGACAACACAAGTTGTGTGAAAATTTAGATAAATGCACTTTTTACATGACCTAAGTTCAATATCTGGGATACATTATTGATGAGATGAGGGTGCATGTGGACCCAACCAAGATCGAGGTCATTTTGGATTGGCTAAACCTTAACACCCTAACAGAGCTCCGAACCTTTTTGGGTATTTGTAATTTCTACCACAGGTTCGTGTAGGGGTTCTCTCATATCACTTGGCCTTTGAGTCAACTCACCAAGGGAGGAGCAAAAGAAAAATTATTTTGGTTTGTATCTCAACAGAAGCCGTTCAAAGAGTTGATGCATTGCCTCTACTTTGCACCAGTGCTCGCATTACCAGACTTGTAGCAACCATTTGAGATTGAGAGAGATGCCTCTCACTATGCTATTAAGGTAGTACTTACTCAGCAGGGGCATCAAATGACATATCACAGTGAGACACTTTCAGACGCAGTCTAAAAGTATCCCACCTATGACAAAGAAATGTATTCTTTTGTGCAAGCCTGCCAGAAATGGAAGCATTACATTTTGGGGAAGAAAAAATTCATCCACATAGATCACCGACCCTTATAGTTCATACATACACAAGGGAAGTTGTAGAATGATCACCATATGAAATGGTCCACATACCTGTAGCAGTTCCATTTGAACATAAAGTACAAGAAGGGAAACACCAATAACATTGCATATTTCCTTAGCCTACCACCGATCGTGGTGATAACCATTCTGCTCGACTCTTGTGTGCACAAGACTTCGGGTTGGCCAAATCTCTACCAAAGTGATCTAGAATTCGACAACACATACTAGACGCTCCTAGAGGGTAAGCAAGTTCCAAATTTTCATCTCCAGGATGCACTATTATGCCACCTAGGACACCTCTGTGTTCCTTAAAGTGAGCGTGCTAAGATTATTTGGGAAGTGCACTACAGTCAAGTCGTTGGACATTTTTGGGTCGAGAAATTAGTAGTAGTACTGTAGAAGTATTTCTATTAGATGAACGATCGACATGATGTTCGGAAGTACATTAGATCCTGCACTGGTTGTGCCATTTCCAAACCAACCTTCAAGAAGAAAGGCCTATATAACATGTTTCCTACCCCTAATCGACCTTGGGAATCCATCTCCATGGATTACATGTTAGTCCTTCCTTCTACCAAGCATGGAAAGGAGTATGTTTTTGTGGTCATTGACAAATTCTCTAAAATGGACATTATGGCGACCTGCAAGAAGAATATCACAGCAGAATCCATTGCTAAACTCTTATTTGAATGGGTGTGGGTACACTTTGGGATCCAAAAATCCATTATCTCAGATCGAGATGGTAGGTTCCTCAGTAAATTTTGGTCAAGTCTCTAGTCGATTTTGGAATCCAAGCTCACTAAGTCCACAACTTTCCACCCCCAAACTAATTTCCAGACAAAGGTCGTCAACAAGATGATCGCACACATTCTACGTATGTACAACTTGAAGCACCCACGCACATGGGATGAATTCCTCCCTTATGTCCAACACAACTATAATCAGGCTCTTTATAGAAAAACTAGCCACAAACCCTTACAGGTGGGCTTTGGATTCCAACCACTATGTCCCATTGATATGGCCATAACATTTGCAACTACTCAAGAAGATTCAGCTCATGTCTGGTTCAAAGCCGACAAGGTGAATAAATTCATTGAGCACATTTAACACATCTTCCAGAAATTTCATGACATCCTCGAGAAGTCCAATGCCAAGTACAATTAGCGACATGATCAACATCAGGTGCCACACAAGTTTCAAGTTGGCGACAATTTTTTTTTGCATTTGTATAAAGAACGCCTAACCGGAGCTCATTGGAAGCTCATACCAATATGATATGGGCCTTACACCATTATCAAGGTTGTGGGAGACAATTATTTTGAGCTCAACATTCCCCCATTCCTTTGCTTGCACCCAATGTTCAATGTGGACCGCCTTTGGCCATACTTTCCACCATTAATGGACACATCATACATTGCAGAACAAATCACACCAATAGAGCTAAACCCCGATTGCAAGGAAAAATCCATAACTGATCGGATCATGGACATGAAAATCAAGAACACTCGGCAATAGAAGATCCAACTGTATAAGGTTCTCAAAGATAGCGAACTCCTACATCAAGGCAAGTGGCTCACCAGGGACCAAGTTCAGAAGAAGTTTCCTCATCTCATGGAGGAACTCAATGCAATGGGGACCATTGCTTCGTAAGGGGGGAGGACTAACACAGGTGGATATTGGTGGCCACCTGCCTATTCCACTTGGATCCCCACCATTTTTTCTTTTAGTTTTTTCAGTTTTCTTAATTGTAGCACATATTACTATTTTTGGTAGTTTTCGGTTCTTGAACTTCCAGAGCCGTTTTGAGGCCCTAAACGACGTTTTTTGGGAAAATAAAGACCATCATGGAAATTTTATAAATGTTGGTAACTTTAAAGTTGTATTCCTCAGATAGATATTTCTATAGAGGGATTGCGCATGTCAAAAGGAGATCGTATGCCAAAGTTACGACCCCGGGAAGTTGATGTACCAATTTACCCAAACAGGGCCCATAGTTTTGGAGCTTCATCTCCTAGGGTTAGGTTTTTGGATGTTTAGGGTTTTACATTGTTTCTAAATAATAAATAGGCCTTTGAGCCTCATTGTAACATAGTTCGGAGGTATGTAGCCACCACATATCTTCTCAGAGATAAGCTACCTTTTCTTGAGCTAGTTTATTTTCCATTCCGCCTATAAGCATTTTTCAGTATTTGATATTAATGAAATGAAGTGTTATTCCTATTGCATATTTTTTTTGATGTTTATTTTTGTATTTTATTGAGTTCCTGCATAAGTCTGGATCATATTTCTTCACCATTGTCAAGCCATTGTGTTTTTTCTAATTTAATTATTAATTTTGTAGGTGGATATATAGTGAATTTCTTAGTTGAATTGCCCCTTGATATTGTCATGTTTCTAAATATACATCGAATGAATGCACTAGCTATAAATAACCATGTTATTTCTAAGATTAGTGGGTGTCCTCCCAAATTAGTTTTAGGTTTTAAAACCATAAAATATTTTGGGCATTCCAAAGAATTCAAATAAATTAAGTCTTTCATTACTCTTTCTAGTTTTATCGTACAACTATTTGCTAGTTGTAAAACCATAGGTGTGTGACGATGATCACCTAATTAGAGATCATCCATTGTTTATTTTGTCATAACATTAGTTGTTGCTCCTAAATTTACTAGAGTGTATGTAATTGCATTGTTGTTAATGTGAATTTTAAGAATGGGGCTACTAGGATCAACATATTTTTCAATACAATTTTTTCCCATCATGAAATGTACTAATTTTCCAATGACATAAAATTTGTGGGTATTTTTTTATTCATTCATGATTTCTTTAAACATAATTCCCTTAATTTTTTAGAATAAATTGGGATATATTTAATTTATTGTAGTAAATGATTTTTAATGCACATATTCTTTAATTCATATAATAGATTATATTCATGTTGTATTATTTTCTTATTAATGTTAGTGTCTATCACTCATGTTAGTGACTAGTGATGAAATTTTACTCTTTCAAGTTGTTGATAGGGTCCTAGGGAAATTTTTTATAGTTTCAAATAGGTTTTCAAATAAAAATTTGATCATTGGTTAGTATGTCTAGGTATGTTACTGATCCCATCATCCCATGGTAAAAATTGTCATCGTGGTCATGCCATTACTCATTCTGATGAGTCATCAATAATGTGTCTTGATCACCATTTCACTCATCATCTCACGGTCATTCATACTGCAAGGTTCGAAGGTCCAAATCATCAGTTTATAAATCCATTAGGTGTCATTATTAGGTCAAGTCATCAAAAAAGTCATAAAAGAGTAATGACATCACCTAGGTCATCATTATGGGAGTAGTAATTAGGGAAAGTGCTCAAAAATGATTTCTCAAGCACATTTAATTCTCTATAAAGATGTAACCATGCATACTAAAGTTCAAAGATACAATACATTAGCTAAACAAGTCATTTTTCAAAAAGACAAAGTGGTGTCACATCACCACCCAAGGAAAAATCGATCTTCGACCTATAAAAATAGCAGCAAAGCATATAATTTTCTCATTTATCTCTCATGAGACATCTCTCCACTGGAAAAATACATTTCAACCTTCAAAGCAATCAAATTTCTCCATGAAAACATGAATTCTCCTCCTACGCTACGCTTCTGGCATTCATAAATGCATGTTTGAATTAGAGGTAAAGCACTCATCTACAAGGCTTCATTTCAGAAATTCAGGGTTTCCAGTACCTGTGGGACAAGTAAGTATCAATTGGAATTGATATTTTGCTTCAATCTTCTCAAACTTTGAGTGAATTTCCCTCTTCTAGGGTTTTCACTACGTTTTATCTCTTCCATGTGAATTTGTTTCAAATCAGTGTTTAAACCCTAATTTTCCTACTCCCCTACACTCATCTACACCCATTATACTTCCATAAACATTTCCCTCATCTATTTCCCTTCATCTCCTACATTTCCTCGTAAACCCTAGCCTAGGATGCCTCATTGATAATATCCTAGGCTTAGGACTGTGTTTTTATCATTTCCACACCTTCCCCTCATTGTCTTTAAGCATTCTCACTTACCTACACTCCTTAACATCTACCATTATCCCCTAAAATTTTCCCATAAATTAAAACACTCTCTAATCCCTTAATCTATTTCCTTTAACATCATAGTCCCTTATCCCTTGTTTTCACAATCCTACCCTCTCCCTTTCCTTTCCAGTACTGCTAGGGATTCACATCATGGAGACAGGAAACTGAGAAGAAAAAGTATAACAAGGCTGGGCAAGTGTCCAGGCATGAGCCATCATAGGTCAAAGAGATCATAGCCTCACCTTTCATCAGGGAATCCTTTGAGGATGTGGGTTGTTTTTGTTTTTGTGAAAGATTTAACAAGCAAGATACCATGCTCAATTGAAAAGCTTGTTTGCCACCACCTTTAAGAAAGATAAAGCGAACATTGTAGGGGATGACTTCAAAATTACAACATATTCCATTTCCATAGCTACATGTATTCCAAATCATGGAGAAAACTGGATTAAAGTCATGGATTTAGACATTGAGAACTATAAATATTTCCTAAAGCCACATTACAAAGATGCTCCAAAACACATTTTCCCCTTTAGAAAACTAATTGACAGGTATGCTCCACTAATGAATATGATAATGAGGTACTTTACCTATGAGGGTAGGTTTTCAAGGTTATACCAGTACCATGTAACATTATTGATGCATTTCACAGGTGTTAAGGCTCTTAACTTACCTCGTTACCTCTATAGAAGGCTTGTAAAGATGGAAGAGAAGGTACAAAGTAAAGGGAAGGATAATCAATCAAACTTGTTTCACCATGGCTTGGTCAAAGCCATTTTCCTCCATAATCTCTCAGAGATCAACTTATCTCGGGATGCATTCATACAATTAGCCTCTCTTTTTCCTGCTACAAGTCAACCTAGTAGTCAATCTACTCCTTTGGCATCACCAAGACCTCACGAAGTTGGTTCCACAAGAAAAACTAGGGCAGAGGTGACCAAAACCTACAACAGAGGGAAAATCCTAATGTTTTCTCCTAGAAGTGTGGAAAGGGCTCAACCTACATCAGTTGAAAAAGAGGCATCAACATATATGCATGATGCACCATTACAAGAGGAAGAATAGGTACATTTTGACACTTCCATGGCAGACCTAGAAATGCATGAGGAGGAAAAATCACTTGAGGAAATTATCAAGGAGAAGGAAGCTGAAATCAGAGAGCTAAAGGACAAAATTTCAAAGGGAAACTTCATGACAACATTTCTTCAGTAGGAGAATAGGCAGCTTCAAGTAAAACAAATTTTTCTTAGTAAACCCAAACCAGATTTGGAGGTGAAGGATGAAAAAGGTATGTTTGTGATTGATGTTGATCATCATGAGGATAAGGAGGTGCAAATAAAACCAAGGAGGCCAAGAACAAGAGGTCTCAAGAGCCAAGAAGAGCACAAAGTGAACCATCTCAATCACTAGGTCAAAAGGATTTTGATGAGTTGATTGCAACAGAAATTGAGCAAGATAAGGAATTTTGGATTGACAAGATAAATGATCATTTGGAAAAGCTTCTCAAGAAGGGAAATAGGAATGACAAGCTCCAAAGGCACAAGGAAATGAATTACTACACCAGGAACAACATTTCTCAAATTAGGGTTAAAAACATGAAAAAGAGGCTAAGGAATACCCTAATTAAGCTAAGGAAGAGAGACAACTTGGAATTTCTTATTGATTCATCCTTGATTGTCTAACCCATCATACAAGGAGTCAAAGAAAAAAATTTGAAGCAATTTTGAAGAAATTTTGTCAATTTTGAAATTTTTGTGTATTTTGACAATTTTGAGATGTACAGAAGCGTAACGAGCTCACACCGCGCTTCTTCCTGAGGGTGCTAAATGAGGTATTAAATACATGGATGGATATATATTCATTAGTACATTTTAGATAAGAAATTGGGTTTCCATTTCAGGTTGTATTTTCAAATAAAAATCCAAAAAATATGCTCAAAAACAAGTTTATGCCAGTCTTTCAGACCCCACACTGCGCTTCTGGGAGTAGCTGTTGGAAAATTGATTTTAGGAGGTCTTAAAAAGGAGCTTTTGCATATTAAACACTTGAGGAGGCTAGTAGACACACTCGAATACCATCATCAGGTTGCAGATCAGTAAATCGACCAATGAAACTACCTCAAAACATCCTCACAAGGTGCACGCTGCGCTTCAGGCAAGCACATTGTGCTTCTGTGTAAATTCGTTGAACTTTTGTCAACATGTCAATTTTTTTGGTTTTTATTAGTCAAGTTCAATTTGTCATGATGTAATTAGTAAAATTGGGTTTCCACATGATGTGATCAAGGGTAATTTAGCTTTTTAATGTAAATTTGTTTGTTATTATGATTCTCATTAACGTTAGAAAGGTTAGTCAAAGGCTAAAAGGAGAGTTTGTTCTAACCTCCCTAGTCTTAGGTTTGGTTAGAGAAATTTGTGTAAATTGTTCCTATAATGAGGGATTCGATTCCTGAGAGAAGGGAGGGTGGTTTTGGTCTATATGTAGATTTTTTTAAGTGAGGTTCAAGGTTGGACATTAGAGAGTAGAAAGCTTGGAGCTTTGTGCATAGTTTATTTTTGCAGAAATACAAGGCCAGTTGTAGCTATTTGATCCGGATTTATGCATGAATGAAATAATACACAAAAATAAACATAAAAACATAGATACAATGGAAATAATATTTCATTTCATTAATATCAAATAACAAAAATATGCTTACAGACATAATGGAAATAAACTAGCTAGGGCACTGATAGTGTATCTCTGAGAAGAGATGTGGTAGCTACAGGCCTCTGAACTATGTTATAATGAGGCGCGAAGGCCTGCATTTTTGAGAAACAATGAAAAAACATAAACATCCAAAAATCTAACCCTAGGAGATGAAGCGCCAAAACTATGGGCCCCATTTGGGTAAATTGGTACATCAATCTTCCCGGGGACGTAACTTTGGCATACGATCTTCGTTTGACGAACCCAATACCCTGTTAGAAATATATATCCTATGAATACAACCTTTGAGTGAGAAAAATCTACCAATTGATTCATGATGCTCCCAAGTGTCCAAAAAAACGTTGTTTAGGGCCTCAAAACGACTCCAGAAGTTCATGACTTGAAAAAATGCTAAAAATAGTAAGTTGTGCTGAAACTAAAAAAATTGAAAGAACTGATTGTGGGGGTTCAAATAGAATAGGTATGTGGCCACCAATATCCACTTGGATCATTAGGGCCTCAAAACGGCTTTGGAATTTAAGGACCCGAAAACCTACTAAAAATAATAAGCTATGCTGAAAGTGAAAACTTGAAAGAATCGATTGTGGGGGTCCAAATGGAATAGGTGGGTGGCCACCAATATCCACTTGGATCATTTGTCCCCCCTTAGGAATAAATGGTCCCCATTACATTGATATGTTCCATGAGATGAGGAAAATTATGTTGAACTAGGTATTGGACTTGTCGAAGATGTCATGGACCCGCGGGCGAACATGATGGATACGTTCAGTAAATTTGGTTTCTTTATCAGCCTCAGACAGTACATGTGTGGATTATGTCTATGTGGTCGCATGAGTTATGGAAATATCAGACGGTGGTATGCCTGGGGTCAAATCAATGGAGTGCTTGACCTGACAATGTAGAGGAACCTCTGTGGGTGAGGAGAAAATGTCCTCGTATTCCTCCATGCCTTTGTCCATCTGCTGCTATTGTGCAGGGGAGCCCTATTTTGAGGTTGTGGCCACAATATTATTCTTTCCTTGTGGGCGAATGGTAATGAAAATAAATTTCCTCGTTTGGGAAATAATCTTACTACATAATTTTGCAGTATTCAAAGAGATGGCAAGAGGCGGTACTACCTCCGGTATCCTATACAAGTTAATTCCCAAAGTAATAATAATAGCATGAGGCCTAGAATCATACATATCATGCTTCCTCCACAAGTATGGTTGGCCCAATAATACATCAGACACATCAAGAGGAGCAACATCACACAATACCTCATCCATGAATGGCTTGATGTTGTACGGAATGCGATGCTGCTGGCGGATGCAGAGATCTCTTCCTTTTTGAAGCCACCCAATGGTATATGACTGCAGGTGTGCTATGGTTGGTAGGTAAAGATGCTTCATGACCTCTTCTAAAATGAGGTTCTTTTGGCTTCCTCTATCGACAAGGAATTACAGTGGAGAACCCTTCACCCACATATGTGAATGGAAGAGGATCTCCCCCTCCTCTGGATCCTCGGGATCCTCCCCCTGGATCTTGGTGGTGGCAGCAATGGAACTGGGAACGACATCAATGATCTAATTCCCTTTGTCATTTTACTTCTCTGGTTCTAACTCAGGATCAAAACATGCATTTGATTCGGGTGCCTTTAGTTAGGCCACCAACGACTGTTTGGATCGTCACTCATTTGTGCTATCAGTTGGGCTGTTATGAAATTCACACCACTTCCTTGTGTCCTCGTTTTGATTTGTGGCATTGTTCTGAGTCACCTCGCTTTGGCCTTGCCCCTTGTTCTACGGTTCAGGGGCACCTTTCCTTGGCTTCGGATTCGTGGATCCAAAGTCTCGCTTCTTTTGCTTAAATTTATGCTCGATCTTAAGGGCATAAAGATATTCCGTGCCAAGAAATGTAATGTAAAGGAAATCCATTTAATCCTAAATGTATCTGTGTAGACAACCATGATACTTGAGCACCAAATGTGTCTCTAAATATTTAATACCCAACTTTATGCGTAGGGTATGGAATAAATTCGTCAGTTCATGCACATCTTGATCTATTTGCTGCTGCAATGTGGTCCATTGGATGTACCTATCCTCATAGCTACCCATAGGGTAATATTGTTCCTTTATGCCATCTCAGAATGAATTCCAAGTGGGTGCAACCGAGAACAGAGAGGGTTCCCTCTCATCCTTTTGATCGCAGTAGGTTTCCCACTAGTATTTTACATGGGGGGCGGCTTTGAGGAGTGCAAAAATAATATTTTCTCATTCGTAGAAATCATGGACCAAGAAATACCCTTCCAGAAAATTCAACCATATATCTACAACATCTACATCTATCGGGCCTTCAAATACAGGAATGTCAAAGTTGATTTGTACCTTGAAAGGAGAGGCACCTCTAGAGTGGTTGCTGGATGTAGTTGTGTTGCTGATGAGCAGCCGTTGAAGGATCTGGGCAAAGTTATCCATAATCGCGTTCCTCTGTTTCTCGAGAGCCTCCTCGAGAAATATTTTGATAAGATATCCTACTCCGTCATCTCTCTTTTCTTCCACCATAGGAGGTCGTTGGAATTTGCGAGGCTGATCTTGCAAGGGTTCAACCAGATCGAGCCCTAACTCCTTATACCCTGACCTTGTTGGGGACATGCAAAGAAAAAAAGAGAAAGAGCATACCACTTTGATACCACTGATCTAGATTTATGTAGGATTGCAATAATACATAGAAATAAACATAAACATAGAGATGTAGCAGAAATAATATTTCATTTCACTAATATCAAATAACAGAAATATGCTTATAGACATAATGGAAAGAAACTAGTTAGGGCGTTGGTAGAGTATCTCTAAGAAGAGATGTGGCAGATACTTGCCTTTGAACTATGTTATAATGAGGCTCGAAGTCCTATTTATTGTTTAGAAACAATGAAAAACCCTAAACATCCAAACACCTAACCCTAGGAGATGAAGCGCTAAAACTGTGGGCCTCGTTTGGGTAATTTGGTACATCAATCTACCTGGGGACGTAACTTTGGCATAAAATTTATGTTTGAAGAAATCAATAACTCGTTAGAAATATATTTCCGAGGAATAAAACTTTTGAGTGAGAAACATTGGCCTATAGACATATGTTGCTCCTGATTTTCCCAAAAAATGTCGTTTAGGGCCTCAAAATGGCATTGGAAGTTCAAGACCCAAAAAACTACTAAAAATAGTAATTTGTGCTGAAACTGAAAAATTGAAAGAACTGATGGTGAGGGTTCAAATAGAATAGGTGGGTGGCCATGAATATCCACCTGGATCATTAGGGCCTCAAAACGACTCCGAAAGTTCAGAACCCGAAAACCTGCTAAAAATAGTAAGTTGTGCTGAAAGTGAAAAACTGAAAGAACCGATGGTGGGGGTCCAATTGGAATAGGTGGGTGGCCACCAATATCCACCTGGATCATTCCTCCCCCCTTAGGAAGTAATGGTCCCCATTGCGTTGAGATCCTCCATGAGATGAGGCGAATTCTGTTGAACTGGGTACTGGATTTGTCGAAGAAGTCATGGACCCGTAGGCAGACATGCTAGATGCATTCAGTAAATTTGGTTTCTTTATCAGCCTCAGATAGTACATGTGTGGATTCCATTTGTGTGGTCACATGAGGTATGGAAATATCAGGTGGCAGTACGCCTGGGGTCAGATCAATGGAGTCCTTGACCTGACAGTGTAAAGTAACCTATGTGGATGAGGAGAAAATGTCCTTATATTCCTCCATGCCATTGTCCATCTGTTGTTTCCATGCAAGGGAGCCCTGTTTCGAGGCTATGGCCACAATATTATCCCTTCCTTGTGGACGAATAGTAATCCAAATAAATTTCCTAGTTTGGGAAACAATATTATTGTGTTTTTTTGCAGTAGTCAAAGAGATGGAAAAAGGTGGTACTACCTCCGGTATCCTATACAAGTTAATTCCCAAAGTAATAATAACATCACGAGGCCTAGAATCATACAAAACATTTCACCTCCACAAGTATGGTTGGCCCAATAATACATCAGACACATCAAGAGGAGGAACATCACAAAGTACCTCATCCGTGAATGGCTTGATGCTGTACGGAAGGTGGAAATGCTAGCAGACGCGAAGATATCTTCCTTCGTGAAGCTACCCAATGATGTGCTATGGTTAGTAGGCTGAGCCGCTTCACGACCTCTGCTGAAATGAGGTTCTTTTGGCTTTCTTTGTCGACAAGGAATTGCAGTGGAGAAACCTTCACCCACATCTATGAATGGAAGAGGCGCTCCCCCTCCTCTGGATCCTCGGGATTCTCCCCCTGGATTTTTGTGGTGGAAAAAATGTCATTGGGATCTGTATCAATGATCTTCTTCGCTCTATCATTTCCCACCTATGGTTCTAACTCAGGATCAAAACATGCATCTAATTCGGGTACCTTTAGTTCAGCCACCAATGACTGTTTGGCCCGACACTCGTTTGTGCTATGAGTGGGGCTGTTATGAAATTAACACCACTTCCCCATGTCCTTATTTGGATTTTTGGTGTTGTTATGAGTCACCCCGCTTTGGCCTTACCCCTTGTTTTGTGGTTTAGGGGTGCCTTTCCCTGGCTTAAGATTCACAGATCCAAAGTCTTGCTCTTTTGCTCAAATTTCTGCTCGATCTTGGTGGCATAGCGATATGTTGTGCTAAGCAATGTAATGTTGAGGAACTTCATTTCATATTGAATTTATTTGTGTATATAGCTGTGTTACTTGAGCACTAAATGTCTCTCTCAATCCTTAATACCCATCTTTGTGCATAGGGTATGGAACAAATTCATTAGTTCGTGCATATCTTGATCCCTTTGCTGCCACAGTGTGGTCCATTGGATGTACTTGTCCTCATAGCTCCCCATAGGGTAATATTGTTCCTTGATGCCATCTTGAAATGAATTCCAAGTGGGTGTGGCTGAGAATAGAGAGGGTTCAATCTTGTCCTTCTACTCACAGTATGTTTCCCACCAGTCTTTGACATGGGGGACGACTTTGAGGAGTGAAAAACATAATATTTTCTTGGTTGAAGAAATCATGGATCGAGAAATAACCTTCTAGAAAATTCAACCATCTATCTAAAAAATATACATCTGTCGGTCCTTCAAATACAGGAATGTCAAATTTGAATTGTACCTTTAAAGGAGAGGCACCTCCAGAGTGGCTGCTGGATGTAGATTTGCTGCCGATGGGTAGTTGTTGAAGGATCTAGGCAAAGTTATCCATCATCACGTTCCTCTATTTCTCGAGGGAATACTCGAGAAATATTTTGATAAGGTCTCCTACTCCGTTATCTCTCTTTTCTTCTGCCATGGGAGGTCTTCAGGGTTTGCGAGGCTGATCTTGCAAGGGTTCAACCATATCGAGCCCTAACTCCTTATACCTTGACCTCGTTGAGGACATGCATAGAAAATAGAGAAAGAGTAGACCGCTCTGATATAACTACTCCATATTTATGAAGGAATGAAACTTTACACAGAAATAAACATAAACAAAGAGATGCAGTGGAAATAATATTTCATTTCATTAAAATCAAATAACATAAATATGTTTACAGACATAATGGAAATAAACTAGCTAGGGCGCTAGTAGCGTATCTCTAAGAAGAGATGTGCAGACACAGGCCTCTGAACTGTGTTATAATTAGGCTCGAAGGCCTATTTATATTTGAGAAACAACAAAAAACCCTAAACATCCAAAAACCTAACCCTAGGAGATGAAGTGCCAAAACTGCGGGCCCCATTTGGGTAAATTGGTACATCAATCTTCCCAGGGACATAACTTTGGCATACGATCTCTGTTTGACGCACTCAATACCTTGTTAGAAACATATATCCAAGGAATAAAACTTTTGAGTGAGAAAAATTGGCCTATATACCAATGTTCCTCCCGGTTTCCCAAAAAATCGTCGTTTAAGGCCTCAAAACAGGTCTGGAAGTTCAGGACCCGAAAACCCGCTAAAAATAGTAAGTTGTGCTGAAACTGAAAAATTGAAAGAAATGATGGCGGGGGTCCAAATGGGATAGGTGGGTGGGCACCAATATCCACCTGGATCATTAGGGCCTCAAAATGGCTCCAGAAGTTCAGGACTCGAAAATTTGCTAAAAATAGTAAGCTCTGATGAAAGTGAAAAACTGAAAGAAACCATGGTGGGGGTCCAAATGGAATAGGTGGGTGGCCACCAATATCCCCCTGGATCACTATTATATAGGGATTCATGTGGTATGATTTTGTAGAAGTGTTTTTTATTCTATAAATCACTTTTATGAATGCTTATTTCTCCTTCTTTCCATATCTTTGCTTTCTATGATTTTCCTCTAAGTTGTTAAACAAAATCCTCAAGTTTATGCTATGTTTTGGTAGGAATTTCATGTTTATGTTATTCATCTTTTGATAAATGAACTCATGCTTGTCATGCTCATTTTTAACCTTTAATTTTCCACCCTACACTACAATTGACAACCTCAAAGTGTCATTGAACATACCTGCCATGCCCCTTTGTATCCCTGCAATTGAATTTTTTTGAGATCTGACCTAGTTTCCTTGACCTCTCCTGCTGATCTAACTAAAACTATGAATTTAAAAACCCAGAGCTCAATACATAGCCTAATATATTTTTACCCTCTTCAGTCACCTTGTTGGCAATGAGATCACAGAGAGATCCCTCTCTGATTTGGTAGGGCTAGCTACCAAATTCTAAGTGGTTCGAGGTTACCTCCTTGGGTTTCCGTTCTCAACCTTGGGACGCTATGGAGGATTAAATTTTTGGTGCCGGTTCTGGGGATGAAAGATCACATCTTCCTTGGGGTTTCACTACAAATTCGTTGAGATCTAGGCCCATGGGTGACACAACTTAGTTTTCATGAAGGCTGACTCACATTTGTAGAGCCATAGTGCAGTTTTCAGAATTGGCTCCTAAGAAGTTCACAAGGTCAATCAATAATCCTAAACCACCATCACCGGTTGAAGACCCAGAGAGGATTATGAAGAAATAAATATCACAACTCCAACAAGTTGACTCAAGTTCACCATCATTGGTAAGATATATTGCACTTCTTGCTGATTTGACTACTCTAGAAGATTTACCTTTCGACATTAAGTTTGAGCTTTCATTGTTTAGGACTAAATCCGAGACTTCACTTTCAGAAATAGTATATGATCCTGCAAAAATTGAATTGTGTCCACCATCATTAGACTTTGCATCTGAAACTGATAGGAAGGTTTGGTCCCATTTCCACAAGCTTCAAAAATTGGCTAATAACTTACAATACACCTCTGAGAAAGCCTATATTAAGTATCGATAAAAAATCTTGTTTATTGCTACATCCTTACCTTCATCATCTCATTCAGTTGCTACAACATCAACCACTTCTTTTTCATTAATTCCTCCAAAAATAAATCCTCAAACAACACCTCCTATTGTTACTCCTGCACAACCTTTTGCATCATTCATGGTGAGATTTTCCCTTTAACCTTACCTGCCCATCTCACCGCTTTACCTCAAGGGTATGTTGAAAGGCTCCCTCCATTTTATGTGACAACAAAGGTTACAACCCTGTAGCATATGGTGAAGTTCAATGATTTCATCGATCTTGAAGAGATCGAAAATGATGATGCAAATATGAGGGTAATTTCCCAAAGTTTTTCAGGAGATGTGAAGACATGGTTTCGTAATTTAGCTGCAAATTCAGTTGCAAATCCACAAAATTTGACTGATTTATTTTTATCCAAATGGGAATAAATTAAGAATCCTCTTTAGATTCTTGCAGAATATGATGCTTTGAGAAGGAATCCCAATGAATCCATGAAAAATTTCACTACCAGATTCATTAATATCTAAAATTCAATTCCAAATGAAATCAAGCGTCCTCCTGGAATGGCTTTACTCCATTCTCCTGATGCCTTCGATCCCGACATGGCCTATCAGCTGTGGGAAAGGAGTCTTACAACTCTTGAAGAGTTGCAGATAAATGTGGTGAGTGTAGATGAGAATTTGAAAATTAAGAAACAAAAAATGAAAATAGAAAGAAGGGTAAAAATTAAAGAGGAGCCATCTACTTCTTTAGATGGTAAGTTAGTGATCAGGAGTTCATAATTTTTCTCAAAATTGAAAGTTATAGGATTGGGTTGAAACTGGGATGGTTGCGTAGATATCGTCTTCTTGATTCTGGTGTCATGAACGATTCGAAAAATTAATGTCGTATGAGGGAGATATCACGTTTTGATTGATTTCCCAAACAGCTAAATTTTACGACAGGTTTTACTTGGATGCCCAGTCAGCATGAGGGTGAATATTCAATAAAAAAGGAATATTTTGAAGAATATTCCTTTTCTCAGAGCCTGTTAGAGGATGACAAGTGGCACTGTTCTATTCGTTGGATGGGATGTACGTTGTGTTTTTGTGGCGAACTGGAGGGTGACATGTGGCCATCCCTGAGGTTGCCACATGTCCCCTGGAAGGTGTAATAAAATTTTATGGAGGCTGTTGGGCTCAACCCCAAAAACTCCGGCAGAATAGCTACTTTCCACAGTGGATGAGCTACACATTAAGACTTAACCTATAAGGGTCAATGTATATATTTAAAGTTTCAAACCTTTGTATTCAGGGGTTGGGACTGCCGGCGGTCCCAACCTGCCAGCGATCCAAGGGATATGGTCACATGTCCATGGAAACAAATCGAAATAATATATGTTAACCTGAAGGCTTATCACAACTGTAACCTCCGCCGTTGAACAAGTTCACATGTTGCAGTTACAACAAGATCTCCGCGCGATCATGTGTTAACACTGTTCCTAGCTCCGATTTCAAAGTCTTTAACCCCCAGTTTAAGTGTAGTTCCCCTCTACATTTATTGTAACTATGGGTTTAGGGGGTTGGCATGTGGCCAACCCCTTCCCTTAACATTAAATTTTATGGTTTAGACTGGCGGTAAGATAGCGCACCCCTATTTTTTAGGGTTTTGGCCATTTTTAACTGCAGTTAGGTGGATATCTCCATAATTAGTGGAGGTTTTCTAGCATTTACTGGGAAAATGACCTGGAGGGTCAAAATTTTCCTAATCTAAGTGAATGAAGAGTCAATATAGACTAATTGGGGAATTCTGGAACCATTGGTGCAGAGAAAACAATTATTAGAGGCCTATAAACACATGTATTTGAAAAAATCTTGAGCATAATGAAAGATGAACATGCCATTGGGAGCTGGACCAGTAGATGTAGCCCATGAGGGGTGAACTTCTTCATTATCCCTGCTCTGTAAATGTTATTTGTGGTTTATTTCTCTGTTATAAAATGTTGTTCAGTGTCTTTTGCTCTTATTTCATGCTTCTAATTCACTAAAATCATCTATATTTCATGGTTAAAATTCTCAATCCTTAAGCAAACTATGGAGACAAGTATGCACATGTTTTAGAACTAAAAAGACACTTAGCACAACAAACTAATACAGTCCTTTCAATTCAGGTTGGTATCAGAGCTAGAGTTTATTCTCTGGTGTTGTTTTGTTCAAATATTTGTTTAACTGTTTGCAAGTGTTAGATGCTTACTAGGCTCAAGCTCAAGAGAGAAGGAAAATTTGTGGAAGTAAGAGGGTCTCAAAGTGAGCCACAACAAAGGAGAGCAATATTTCCACAATATCCACCACATAGTTCACCTCCTAGTGAAGTAGAAGCAACATTAAGCATGCCTCCAGAGGAAGAAGAAATCCATGAAGAAGTTGATCCCAAAGAGGAAGAAAGAGTGTTTAGGAAAGCATTCCTTGACATGAATGAGATGGTTAGAATCCTTTATCAAGAAAGGAATGAGAAAGTGGAAGGAGAAGGATCCAAACTTCACAAGGAAGGACAGGGATCATCAGGAGGTCCCAATGATGAAGATAAGTCAAATAAGGGAAATAGAGGAAATGGAGGCAGTGAAAAGTCACCATCCTCACCCTCATCATCATCATCTACTACTTCATTTTCAGTACATCAGTCACACAAGTCAAAGAACATTGGTAAAAGTCCTTTTCTAAAAATTTGATGTTAAGTTTGAATTGCCAATGTTTAATGGTGAAGTCAATGCAAAAAATCTTGAAAATTGGATTAAGCAATTGGAGGTCCATTTGAGAATCCAGAACCTTCAAGATGATGATACCAAAATCTAATTAGCTTCATTGAGAATGGAAGGTGCAACACTTGTTTGGTGGGAAGCCAAGACAAAGGAGGAGATCAAGAAGCATGGTAAGATTATTCTATCATGGAATGATTTAATTAATTCAATAAAACAACAATTTTATCCATTACCTCATATTCAGAAAGCCATAATGAACTGGAAATACTTTAGGCAATTGAAAGGATAGAATGTGAAAGAATACACCCAAGAATTTAGGAGAAGAGCTCTCTAATTAGGGGTAGATTTGTAGGGCCAAGATACTTTTCTCAAGTACATAGGAGGTTTACATAGCTACCTTAAACATAATATCCTCATGTTTAACCCCACAAGTCTAGATGAAGTATGTGTTCAGGCCACACATCTAGAAGCTAGAGGGAAAAACAT
This sequence comes from Pinus albicaulis, assembly GCA_034641835.2. NCBI lineage: Eukaryota > Viridiplantae > Streptophyta > Pinopsida > Pinales > Pinaceae > Pinus > Pinus albicaulis. The sequence continues at coordinate 776,482,327 of CM076569.1, read as the reverse complement.
TTCTGAAGAGGGTAAGAAGAAACCTTTTAAGGGGAAAAACAAAGAGAAGACCTCAAAAGGTAAAAGAAAAAATAATGCATCTGTTAAGAAAGAGGGAGAAAAATTGGTTTGTAAACATTGTTAAAAAGAAGGCCATGATGAAAATCATTTTTAGAAATTACATCCTGAAAAGAAGCCCAAGTACTTCAACAACAAAGGGAAACATAAAACTACAGCTACAACTCAACATGATTTAGGAGAGGATTCAGGTGATGAATATAAAATTATAGCCATGGGATTGAAGAACATGAAGGAGAAGGAAATTGAAACTAAACCCAATACTAGTACATCAAACTGTCACATACATGCTCCAAATAAAGAAGAGAGAAATGAATTGTTTCAAGTGAGGGTCATATCCAAACATACTAAGATTGACACATTGTTTGACAGTGGGTCACAAGAAAACTTGATCTCTGAAGACTTGGTCAAGAAAATTAATCTTGAAACCATACCACATCCAAAACCATATCCACTTGATTTGATTTGTAAGGATGCAAATTTACAGGTTTCAAAGAAGTGTATATTGCAGTTTGCAATAAATGCACATTTTGTTGACACAACTGAATTAGATGTGGTTTCGCTTGACATAACATGTATTGTGTTGGGGAGTCCTTAATTGTATGATAGGAAAGCGATCTTCCATCGCCATGAGAACAAATACCATTTATTCAAAGATGACAAGGAGTACATTGTTAGAGCACATCGCAAGAAGACAAACATTGCTATGGTAAATGCTAGACAGGTAAAGAGGCTGGCACATTCAAGTAATAATTTTGTTATTCTAATGATTAAGCCTAAAGTTGATGTTAATCATGAATCATTTGAGGGTTGTGATCCTAAGTTGAAATCAGAGTTATATGATGTAGTTGATGCACATCATGAGATGTTTTAGGAGCCAACAAGATTTCCTCCAAAAAGGGAGATTCAACATGAGATTCAGTTGCAACAAGATATTCCTCTTCCAAACATCGGCATGTATCGCATGTCGATAGTGGAGAATGCTGAAATAAAGAGGAAAATCAAGGAGATGTTGGACAAAGGAATCATAAGACGAAGCACTTCTCCATGCAGTTCACCCATAGTCTTGATTCCGAAGAAAGATGGAACTTGGCGCATGTGTGTAGACTTCAGAGCTTTGAACAAGATAACGGTAAAAAATTGACACCCACTCCCAAGGATAGATGATTGGTTTGATCAGCTGAAAGAAGAATTTTTTTTCACTAAGTTAGATTTACAGAGTGGATATTATCAAGTAAGAATTGCAGAAAGTGATGAATGGAAAACTGCATTCAAAACCAAACAAGGACTCTTTGAGTGGTTGGTTATGCCATTTGGTTTGTGTAATGCACCGATGAATTTCATGAGTGTTATGGATAGTGTTTTGTGTCCATTTATTGATGAATTTGTGATTGTGTACTTAGATGACATATTGATTTTCAAAAAAACAAGATAATAACATGTCTTGCATGTGAATAGAGTGCTTGGTGTTTTGAAGAAAGAGAAATTATTTCTTAAGATGTCAAAGTGTGAGTTTGGAAATACTTCTTTGGTTTATTTGGGACACATTGTAGGAGGAGGCGAATTGAGAATTGATCCCTCTAAAGTGGAAGCCATTGTGAATTGGCCCACTCCCAAAACAATAACCGAGGTAAGAAGTTTCTTAGGTGTAGCTCAGTATTGGAGAAATTTAATTGCTAAATTTTTTTCCATCGCAGCTCCTATGCATGCAGTGACAAGTGTGAAGAAAGGCTTCCAATGGGGAGGTAAACAACAACAAGCTTTCGAAGCTTTAAAATACAATATCAATTTAGCTCTAGTCCTTGCATTTCCAAAACTGAGACAACCATTCGAGATACAAACTAATGCTAGTGATTATGCCATGGGAGCAGTTCTTTTGCAACATGGTAAGCCTATCACTTTTCATTCTGAAACATTCAATGGTGTTATAACTAATTATCCTACATATGAAAAATAGCTGTATGTGTTGGTACAAAGTGTCAAGAAGTGGAAACACTACTTGATGGGTAAAGAGACAATTATACATACCGATCACCAACCATTATAGTACTTGTAGTCGCAAACAAAATTGAAGGTCTACCTATGTCAAGAAAACATCATGATTATATTTATGTAGTTGTGGATAGATTCAGTAAAATGTGTATACTTATGCCATGTAAGAAAACCATTACTACTAAATAAAATGTTGAACTTTATTTTCAACATGTATGGGTTCATTATGGATTTCCAACTTCTATTGTTAGTGACAGGGATTCCAGGTTCATTGGGAATTTTTGGTCCAATATTTGGAGTATGATGGACACAAAGTTCAAGAAGGGTACTGCTTTTCATCCGCAAACTGATGGAAAAACCGAGATGGTGAATAGAACTGTTGTGAAACTATTGAGAGGATATTACAGCAAACATCCTAAGTTGTGGAATGAGAAACTACATTACATTTAGCACGCTTACAACCGGGCAAAGAACTCTTCTACAAATACATTACCTTTTGAAGTATTCTTTGGGGATTTTCCAAAATCGCCATTAGAATTCATGTTTGAGAAGGATGTTGTAATTGATGGGCATAGTGATATTGACAAGGCTCAAAATTTCATTGATCAAATTCACATTAAACATCAACAAGTTCAAGAAAAACTTGAGAAAAGTAAAATAAAATACAAGGAGAGGCATGAAAAACATAGAGTTGATCACAAGTTTCAAGAAGGAGATGAGGTATGGTTGCACATAAGAAAAGAAAGGATGCAAGGGGAAGGTAGAAAGCTAAAACCCATTTGCTATGATCCATTCAAGATCATAAAGCAAGTTGGTAACAATGCATTTAAACTTGATTTGCCTTCTTATATGCAAATGTATTTAGTTGTTAATGTTGAAAAATTATGTTTGTATGAGCCACCTTTGATCAATGATCAAGGAAGTGATGTTCAACTTACTTCTATTGAATATTTCTCGCCAAAATTTCTAGATGAGCTTAAGAAATATATAGTTCTTGACAGGAGAACAAGAGCATCCAAGAGGGGAAGTGTTGACTACCTTCGAGTTGGGCTCAAAGGCAGTAAGCCAAGCAAGGAAAAGTGGATGGAAGTTGGAGAGGTGAGGGAGTTGTACCCTCATCTACTGAATAAGTAATCAAGTCTTTTAGGGTCAAAAAGCTTCCTAATGGGGAGGTGTGATCAAGAGTTCATAGATTTTGCTCAAAATTCAAAGTTACAGGATTGGGTTGAAACTAGGATGGTTTCGTAGATCTTGTCTTCGTGATTCTGATGCCGCGAATGGTTCAAAAAATTGATGTCGTATGAGGGAGATATCACATTTTGATTGATTTTCCAAATAGTTACGACAGGTTTTACTCAGATGCCTAGTTAGTATGAGGGTGCACAGTCAACAAAAAAGGAATATTCCAAAGAATATTCCTTTTCTCAGAGTCAGTCAGAGGATGAAAAGTGTCACTTTTCTATTCATTGGATGGGATGTACGTTGTGTTTTTGTGGCCAATTGGAGGGTGACACGTGGCTAGCCTTGAGGCCACCACGTGTCCCCTGGAAGGTGTAATAAAATTTTATGGAGGCCATCGGGCTTGACCCCGTAACCTCTGACAAAACATCCACTCACCACACCGCATGAGCTACTCATTAAGACTTAACCTATAAGGGTCAATGTATATATTTAAAGTTTCAAACCTTTGTATTCGGGGGTTGGGACCCATCGGCAGTCTAAGGGATATGGTCACATTTCTGTGGCAAAAAACTGCAACAATATATGTTAACCTGATGACTTATCACAACCGTAACCTCCATCGTTGAACAAGTTCACATGCTGTAGCTACAACAAGATCTCCACGCGATCAGGCTTTAACACCGTTCCTAGCTCTGGTTTCAAAGTATTTAATCTCCAGTTTAAGAAGAGTTATGCTCTACATTTATTGTAACTGTGGGTTTCAAGGGTTGGCATGTGGCCACCCCCTTCCCTTAACATTAACTTTTATGGCTTAGACTGGCGGTAAGATAGCGCACCCCCTTTTTTTTGGGTTTTGGCCATTTTTAACTGTAGTTAGGTGGATGTCTCCACAATTAGTGGAGGTTTTCTAGTTGTTACTAGGAAAATGACTTGGAGGGTCAATTTTCTCCCAATATGAGTGAATGAAGAGTCAATGTAGACCAATTGGAGGATTCTGGAACCAGTGGTGTAGACAAAACAACCATTAGAGGCTTGTAAGCACATGTATTTGAAAATTTTTGAGCATAATGAAAGATGGACATGCCATTGGGAGTTGGACCAGCAGATGTAGCCCAGGAGGCGTGAATTGCTTCATCATGTCTGCTATGTAAACGCTATGTGTGGTTTATTTCTTTGTTATACATTGCTGTTTAGTGTTTTTTCTCTTATTTCATGCTTCTAATTCACTAAAATCATATATATTTCATGGTTAAAATTCTCAATCCTTAAGAAAACTATGGAGACAAGGATGCACATGTTTTATAACTGAAAATACACTTAGCACAAAAAACTAATACAGTCCTTTCAGATTAGATAGACACTTTGATTAGAACTATGGAGAAAATTGTCATATAGGAAACCAAAATATCAGATCTAGAATCCTAATTTTTGAGGACAACAAAAACAAAAACCTAAGCTCGGGATCATACAAAGAGAGTAGAGAGGTTAGGATAAAAAATAAAAACAATATATTAGAACTCCACTTCAACAAAACTATGCTAAGGCACTTGAGGAAGAAGGAGAGATTCTTGAAGAGAATCATCTTTTCGATAATGATGGGCATCCTATTTTCTTAACCGAAGATTAAGAATATACTCAAGAAATTGAGGTTGATCAATCTGATGAGAAAAAATTTATTCCTTAAAATGATGATATGATAACATCAGAGACAAAAGATTATCATAGAGGTTTCCAAAATTCCCTTAGCTCAATGCAAAGGAAATATACTTTGAGGAACATATATGTGCATATCACTTCAAATTAGAAGAGGCCAACTTCTTCAAAGGATACTCAACCCAAAAAGTTGACCTCTACAAATAAAAAAAAATAAAAGGAGCTCATTGCTATTAATTAGGGAAATAAAAATGAGGCATCTGCCAACAATCTAAAGAAAGGTAAGGAAACACAAAATACAGGTTAGAGAATGGAGATTCCCGCCAAAGAACAGTTCGAAAGGAAGGATACCGCTTCCAAAGAGGTAGAAAAATATCCCAATATCTTTAGTTTAGAGAATGAAATTTCCAAATTGAAAGTTTCCATTCCTTTGAATGAACTTCTAAATAATGGTCAGTATAATTTTCATGTAGCTACAATTCTCAAATTTTACCAAACATCTAATATGGTGAATGTTAGCGATGACCACCCTGATTTGTTTTTTGGCCCAGTCGTAGATGGAAACTTACCTGATAGTGAAGTCCCACCTTTCTACCTCAGTCTCAAAGTCTATGATTTCATCCTTCACAATGCCATGTTAGACTCTGAAGCATCTCACAATCTCATGCACAAATCCATAATGTATAAGTTAATGTTGGACATTACCCCCACCCATATCATGACCTTTACTCCTTTGATTCGGGAAGATTGAGGTGTCTCGGTCTTAGTAAAGACTTGGTAGTGTCTCTTGATTAGATTCCCCAAAATAATGTCTTGATGGATGTGGTTTTAGTTGATATTCCTCCAAGGTACGAGATGTTTCTCTTGCGATCATGGGGAGCAAAGCTAAAAGGTACTTTTCAGCTCAATTTCTCTTATGCTACTATACCGGTGTTTGGTCAGCTCTGAAAATTGTACCAGGAAACCAAGATGAAATATATGATTAGCAGAAAAGAGAAATCAAATATTCACCCTATACACTCTGTACATACCAACTTAGAGTCTTTTATCTTGTTTAATGGTGAGAGTCCAATTGATATAAATAGTCAGCTAGTAGAGAATGCAAAACTTTTAGAAGTTTCAGGTAGTGTTAGAGAAGTTTTTAATGCAGAAAGGACAGAACCATGGAAAATTTTAAGGATGGGAGTTTATATTAAAGTATAGAAATTTTGGTGAATCTCACTAGTCCCTAACACAAAAAATGTAAAAATTTTGGCGATATTTCTACAGAAATATTTATATTTACAATGATTTTATATTAGTATGTATAAAATTTTGGTGATTGTTAAGGTAAAATAATTTTTTATTGTAAAATTTTGGCAAATCAGTTTTAGGAAAAAATGGAAATCATCTTTTTTTTGGAAAAATCATAAAAAATTAGCCCACCTGTGAATATTAGCCCCTAAAATTTTCCCTGGACGGAAAATTAACTGAATGATTTGTAGCCAAGTACATCAGCTGAGCAGACAATAGAATCAGTGGAAGTAACAGAGCATGTTGAGACAACAGATCAAAAAACAAAGAATAAAGATCAACCATCTAAATTTTAGCTTTCGGATGAAGAAAAGAGTCTTTGGACTATGGATTTTGATGGAGCAGTGGGAAAGGAAAGAGATGGAATATGAATTTATATTCATAGCTAATGAACCAGTCATGCAATATTCCTCCTAATATCAGGTGTTGTTATTATAAAATTAATTTTAATTGTTCAAATAATAAAGCATAATACGAAGCTTTGATTGATGGGCTTAAGATTCTTAAGAAGCTAGGGGCTCAAAATATTTCAGTTTATGATGACTCTGATCAAGATGATGTCACAAAGAAACAAACAATGGTCCCCACCGAAGCCAGAGTTGAAGATATCAACATTGGCATAGTCGAGAAGACAAAGATGGTGAAGTTATCACAATCCTTAACTCTAGAAATGAAAGGTAAGTACACATCACTTTTTTTTGAGTTTTCAGATGTGTTTGCGTGGGATTATTCAGATTTGAAGGTTTATGATAAAAGTAAAATTCAACGCACTATTCCTATCAAGCTTGATCAGAAGCCTTTTTGCCAAAATCTCAGGCAGATTAATCTGAGATTGTTGCCATCAATTGAGAAAGAGGTAAACATGTTGTATAAGGCTAGTATAATTATCCCTCTTCACTTTTATAATTGGATGTCAAATCTGGTTCTAGTTAGAAAAAATATAGGGGAAATTCATTTATGCATTGATTTCTGAATCTAAACAAAGTGTCCTTGAAGGAGAATTATCCTCTCCCTAAGATGGAACACATATTACATAGGGTAGTTGGTGCTTCTAGAATGTCATTTCTTGATGGGTATTTAGGGTATAATCAAATTTTAATGCACCCAAATGACCATGAGAAGACAACATTTACGACACCGTGGGGTACTTTTATGTACGCCAAGATGCTTTTCGGGCTGAAAAATGCAAGAGGCACATTTCAGTGAGTGATGGATATTGATTTTACTAATGAAAATATGTATTTTTGGTTATTTTCCTTGACGATTTAACAATTTTCTCTCAAACAGATGAAGATTACTTGCATCGTTTGAGGATTTTTTCCAGAGGTGCAGGAAATTCGGTATTTCGGTGAATCCGAAAGAGAGTTTGTTTGCCATGGAAGAAGGTAAGTTACTTTGGGCATATAATATCAAAGGATGGCATCCACATAGACCCCTCAAGAATTTTGGCGATCCAACAGTTGGATTTTCTGAGAAATAAGAAAGAAATTTAGTCTTTTAATGGTAATATAATTTTCTTGAGAAGGTTCATTCCTAACCTCGCTGAACATTTGTGGGAGATAACTAGCATGTTAAAGAAGGAAAATGAGGTAAAGTGGTAAAAATATGATAAGAAATATTTCAATTCAGTCAAATTTTCTTTTTCCAGTGCTTCAATATTGATCAACCCCGATTATACCATGGATTTCATTATTTTTTCATTTTCTTCTGAGCACACATTGGCTGCTTTCCTATGCAGGCGAAGGACCTAAAAATAGAACATCCAATTGCATTTTTCAGTAGAACCATAAGGGATGTAGCGCTAAGGTATAAAATCATTGAGAAACAGGCCCTAGCACTTGTGAAAGCTTTGAAGGATTTCTGGGTGTACATTCTTCACTCACATATTGTTGCCTATGTTCCAAATGCAACAATCAAAGATGTTTTGATGCAACTTGACCCGAAAGGTAGGCACAAGAAATGGATTGCTGCAATGTTGGAATATGAACTCAAAATTAAGCCAACAAATTTGATACAAGTCTTGGTGAAGCTTATGGTAGAATCTAATTTTCATGCTATGGACACCAATCTCATTGTTGCAGTTTCCGATGAAGAAGTGGTTGATTCAACACCTCAGGTATCACAATTTTTCATTTCATCTCCTTGGTATTTAGAAATTGTTTATGTACTTTAGCATTTGAATCCTCCACCATATGTTTCAAAGAGTAGGAGTACATCATTGAAGTTGAAAGCTCTGAAATATTGTATTCTTGATAATGAATTATTTTGGAAATATCGGGGAGGAGTCTTGTTGAATTGTTTAGTTGAAAGCGAGGAAAAGGAGGTAATGAATGATTTTCAAAAGGGAGATTGTGGTGGTCATATATTTTGGAACACCACAACAAACAATATATTAAGCGATGGATTTTAATGGCTAAGTTTATTTTCCGATGTTTACAAAAATTTCATGAGTTTCCATGAGTGTCAGATTTTTCAAAGAAAGAGGAAGTAGTTACTACTACCCTTGCAACCCATTTCAGTTCAAGCACCCTTTCAGTAGCGGGGTCTTGATTTTATCGGTGATATTTACCTTTCATCTTCAGCTCAACACAAGTGGACCTTAAAAACAACTGATTATTTCACGAAATGGATCGAGGCTATCCCCACCAGGAAGGCTACCGATGTGGTAATAATTCAGTTTATTGAGTCTAATATTTTGTCACGATTTGGTTTTCCACAAAAAATAATCTCAGATAATGCAACTACCTTTAAACCCAAGAATATGATTAATTTTGTGACAAGTATCACATAAGGCTTGGGCACTCAACAAAATATTACCCGCAAGGTAATGGGCTGGCTGAATTGTCCAATAAATCATTGGTAAACATCATCAAGAAGTTGCTGGAAGTGTTATAGGTCAAATTGGGCATCATTCCACATGACCTGGTCAAAATGGAAATCATCCCCATGACTAATGAAATAGGGTCTATTATACCCTATCATTTCAGTTTCTACATGCCCTTAGAGAAGAAAAAACTATTCATGACTTCTATTGCAAGGTTTCCAAGGTTTGAAGTATATGTTATATCACTTATGAGCTCACCAACATAGCCTCTCAAGGGACTAACTGATTTTAATATGCAGTTACCTCCATTCAAGGGCGATTTTCAAAGCACTTCACGAAATTCAAGAGTGCGTTGGTCAAATGGGAGCGAAATTCTCGTTGTTCCTGAATCTCCACATGGCCAGTGCCTTCTAGAAGAGTCCATATGTGTCAAAATTCAAATCCAAGTGTCCATCTAACACCTATGAGATTGAGAACATGTCTTGCCTATTATTAGAAGGTAATTGATTGAGAAATTACCATTAGTTTCCCTATAAATTGAGCACAGATCCTAGTGCTAGGGAAGGAGGAAAATTGGTAAAGAAATGTTTTTGGATTCTCAATTGAGAGAGTGATAGGAGTGATATGCTACTGGTGATATTTTTATTGTGATGAGGTTGGGATGATGCTGGATCTGGTGACATCAAATCGATCATTGGTTGTAACCTCCCCCTTCTACTCATTAATAAAGATTGCTATAAATTTTCACATATATGTATTTGTTTATGTATCTATTTCTCATGCGATGGATTATTAGTTGATATATATGTTTCATGTTTAATCGATTTAACTGATTAAGATAAATATGCATATGTATATTGCAATATCTTTGTTATTTAGTGTTTATACTTGCAGGAACTAGTCTGGCGATCTGAGTTGGATAGGAATCTATAGAAAAAACGACAGAAGGAAAATAGGAAGTGCTTGGATCACAGGTAGGTTCCTCTTTCTTTCTGTGTGTCTATTTAATCTTAGATAAAGTGTCTGAAAAGTCTTTGATCTGTTGTTCTAAATGCATAGCACCACATTTAGGGAATTTTATTTATTTGTAATTCATAATTCTGGATAAAAAAATTGGCGACTTCACTGGGGAGTTTCCTTATCATTCCTGGTGTTTTTTCCTCTGCTTATTCACCCAATAGCATATACTGTCAATTATTAGAATTTTGAATCAAACAATTGCATTAGAAGTGTGTTATGTAGCTTGAATTTTGAATCTCTGTTGTGCCCAACGCACTATTGGTCAAGACATTGTGCTCTGCATAGCATTGTCTCCCACTCAAGGGTGCTTTGCAACACACTTTCTCCCTTTAGAGACTGCGTTGCCCCCTTATCCAACCAAATTCCCTTTGAATTTTTCATTGCCATCATACTCAGCCTTTTGTTTTCTGTGTTTTCAATTGTCTGATACCTCATAGAGACCAGTGAATTTTCCTGATTCTTCCTCCTTTGAAAAGTAAGTTTGTTCAATGTCTCTTTAAGTGTTTTTCATTATCATTGAGAAATAAAACTCAAAGTATTTTATTTCTACATTAGATCCATTTGTTTTCGTAAAGGAAATTTTCATTAAATTGTTTGTTTCCTGTAGGAAAAATTGTAGTTCCATTCTTCATTTTTCCTAAAAAGAGAAATTGTTGTTAGATTCCTCGTTTCTCAAAGAATAAAACATTTGTTTTTGTTGATTTGATTCATATAGTTTCCTTTTTTCATTCACATTAAGGGTACTTAAAAGAAAAACCTACATTTCCATATAGTGAGTTGTATGTTTTGCATAGGAACATGTCAGGAAAGTTGCATATTAGTTTGTGCTCTTTTTTGTTTTCTCTTAAAACCAATTGCTCTTTCCCTTTAGTAGCTAGGATTTTCATTGAAAAAATAAAATTGAAAAGTTTGCTTATTATTTTAGTTTGCATTTTTATGAATTTCCATTACATCACGTAGTGAACCGTGAAAGGAAAATTGATAAACAAGATCAACTTAAAATTTATATCATTTTACCTAAAAAAAGCATTGGAACTATAACGATAACATTTAGAAGGTTTAGGCTAGAGACGTGTTCCAACATCGTTAAACATAGCAATTGCCGTTAATTGTTTGCGATACATTCTGAGTGTGATACCTCACTCCACGTATGTAAGTATATTGTAGCTCGTCCACGTACCTTTGGGTATATCAGGCGGTGTTATAGTACGAAAAGTATAAAGGGGTGCTCTCACTGTGTGATTTCGCTTTAGACAATGCTAATATGGACTTGGGCCTCCACGTACCTTCGAGTATATTTGGGAGGAAAAATTTAGGTTGCTATCCATCCATAGTGAACCGAGTCGACCGCCTTGTAAATTTTGATACACCAAACACAACATTCAGGGAGATTTCCTGCCAATACTTATTGGTTCGCTAGGAGGTATTCTGTAGTTCACAGTTGCTTGGTAAACAATTTTCCTAACATTACCATTTTATTTTGTTTATTTTTTTGTTATAAAATAAATCAGTGATCATGGAAGAAGATCATCCCTTTCCCCATCATTCGCATAGATTAGCATTGAAACCACCTTTACCACTGGAAGTCACTTCTGGAAGGTGAAGGTGACATCTCTCTACCAAAACTAGTACTATTAGTACCTCTGGCATCATCTTCACATATACCAAAGTCAACACAAGTTGTTTCTACAAATCCTGGTTCATCTACTGTTGTCGAGACAAACTCCTCACAGCTACCCATGGTCATGATCCATCCAATCAGTGAGACCATACCTCCCGAACCCTACGTTTTTCAACTGGAAGTTGATCCAGATCCTGTCTCTTCTTTTCCAGAACGTATGAATCCTGAAGTCGAACGACCGGAAGTTATTCCTGTGTCGATCTCCCCACAATCTATTGTAGCCATTAAGTCTCCCAAATTGCGTAGTCAACCTCCTAAAATATACTTTTGGCCTGACGGAAAAATTCTTCCACCTGGTTTAATTTCAATTAAAGAAATACCACAAGACGAAACACCTTTAACTCCAACTCATTTTGGGCCAGAGATTTACATGAATGAGTATTTTCCTCAGTCACCATCCTCTTCTTTAGTTGATCCCGTGTCTATTAAAGTTCCCTTAGATCCAATAGGGTATAAATTTGGTCAAGTAACCATGCCTGAACCTACATATTTGGTGGGACCATCAAATCCAATAGTGACAGTTCTACTCTCGCTACTCTGTCGATGTTCAAAACTTCACCAGAGTCATATTTACATGGTGGCCCTTTGCTCCCATCAGGTTATAAATATTTATATGGAAGTTTCCCTGGTGCATCTTCAAACCCATGGACTTCACCAATGTCATAATTTGGTATTATAGCTGGTAAACATATAGTGAGTATTGAACGACTTGATCATTTATATCCATGATCAGGGAAATATCAAGCTGGTCCATCTGGGTATATTCCTCCCAACTTAATCTCAGCTAGATTCCTTGCATTTGGAGAACAATATTTTCCATCTTATTACAATACTCATGCTGGGGGACAACCTATGGTCTCCCACTTTGACATTACTCTGTCATTTTTTGGTCATCCTAATGTCAAAATGAATGTTTGTCAATGGAAGCCCACTTTGCCTGTCCAACCACAAATAGTTGTACACACGTTTCGACTAGTTCAACCTGCTGCACCCACATCAACTCCACTTGTTAATACATATTTGCGCCTGTTACAGACTTAAAATGTTGTACCTCAACCATTTAAGGCAGGTCCTTCAACCCAATACCCTCAAGTTTTGGATCCTCAGACTCCAAATCCTTCGACTAGTTTACAACAACCACATGTATCCAAAATCATTTATTCACAAGCTGGATTACCATATTATGGGATGTCGCAGCCACAACATGGTTATGCCTATCAACAAACGAATCCGAGTTATCCAAATTTGGGTTATAACATTGGTGGACAGACACCTTGGCAACCACAAGCGGAAATGACATAACCTTCATTTCAACAAGTAACGTACGTAGGTTTTGGTCAACATAATCCTCAAGCGTTTGCTTATAAGAAAAACCCATATCTAGGTTAAGAGAAACATATTCCTTATGATGGTGATCAAAGGCTTGTTTCCCAATCAATTCCATCATACCTTGGCTATGCTTAACCCGAACTCAATCGACAGTTTCCCTTTGTTGCAACTTTAGAGTTATCAAATTTAAACCGGCTCACCAATGACCCAATCAAATATGATCCTTAGTGGCCGGTGATACCTCATAAATTACCCTAGTATATTCCTAAGTTCAATGAAAACCCTGGGGAAGACCCGTCGACTCATGTTATGACTTATCATTTGTGGTGTTCATCCAACTCCCTAAATGATGACTCTGTTCGACTACGTCTTTTCCAACGTACGCTCACTGGTCTGGCTGCAAAATGGTACATTGAGTTACCAAGAGCTTCTTTTGATAATTTCACTGCCCTAGCTACTATCTTTTTGACCCACTTCCAATTACCCATACGATATGAAACTGGAATGGAATTCTTGAATAATTTTAAACAAAATAATGCTACTCACATTTATGATCATATTCATGAGTGGCGTCATCATCGTAGAATGGTTAAGAAATTTGTTCTTGATCAACTCCTTTCTGAGTGATTCATTAAGTCCCTGTTACCATATATAACTGAGGATGTGGCTAAGGGTGGCATCATCACTGAAGAGCAGGTCATTTATCTTGCCCAATATTTAGACTTGATTTATACTCAGTCTGGCACACTCGACGAGAAAATTCCCAATGTGCCGCAATCTAATTTTAATGTTCCTACTTCATGAAAGGACTCTCATGCTAGAGATGGTATGATAGATACTGTAAGCACACATTACACTATTGCATATTGTCTTGCACCTTCTTTCAAAATCCATGCCGTGTCATCTGACAAGGGAAAAAATGACAAGAAACCCGGAGGTAAGAAAAAGAGGAAATCTAAGGAAAAGAAAACTTCTACCCTGTAGGATAGATCATCTGATCAATCATCTGAAAATCAGAAGCCTCGTTACCCTTGCATTATTTGTAATGAGGAAAAATTTGTTAGGGATTTTCCTCACCATGCTGAAGTCTCAAAAATGGTTGAGACCTCCCATGCGTCAACTGTGTTGATAGATCCATTTCCGAATCTGGACATAAATTTGTTTGCTACGGATCCAGATTCTAGTTCCCAAGTGCTTATGTTATCTATCACGAAGCCATCGAATGATTTTTTGGTATCAACATGTAATAAATACTGCAGTAGTCAAGCTACTGATCAACCTACTACCTCAACCACAAATCTGTCCACAGAATCGGTACTGCGTAATGCTATTCCTGAATTGACAATAAAGCCACCAAAGGGAGTTGTTCATAAATCGACATATAATCCTTGAGATTGAGCTGCTCAAAATTATATATAGTTGAAGATTTCACTCAATCCCCTTCAGCTATGTCAGTGGTTGAGGTGCTAAAAAACTGTCCCTCCCAAAAATAGGCTTTGTTGTCGGCAATTGGTGGAATTGAATCGACAGATTCGAATCTCGTAGTCTTTAATCATATGAGCTATCTGCTGCAATTACCAAAATAATTGACATTATCCTTACAAGTAAATGTTCTCAATCACCTTGTTCATCGTACTATTATTGATGAGGGAGGATCTACCTGCATTATGTATCTAAACTATTGGAAATCACTTGGCTCACCACGCTTGTCTCAATCATAAATGACATTGAAAGCCTTCGACGTATGTACATGTTACACCATTTTTTGGTCATATAACCTATTATTATTAGATGGACCCAAGTACACCATGTAAGACCAATTTTACCCTAAGTAAAATTTCTTTCACTATGTGAAATAACTTAGTAAAACACCTTTATTAAGTTGTTTATAGTCTAAACAGGAAACCCCAAAAGGAAATAATAAACAAATCCATATTTGTTTATATTTCCTTGAGGAATAATTAGTTAAACATCAATTTAATTATTATTCCTGGTCATATTTAACCCAAAACAAGGAAATCAATTAAATAAATCCTTATTTATTTGATTATTTCCTAGGAATAAGTTATTTAATCCTTGTTTAAATAATATTCTTAGTTAAATTTGACTAAATCATTTATAAATAATTAAGTACATAATTATTTATTTAATTATATTTCCACCATTTCCTTAAAATAATAAACAAATCATTTATTTATTTATTATTTATAAATAAAGGAATTGACCCAAGTCAAAAATCCTTTCCCCTCCAACAAATATAATAAAATATTCCTAAAAGGTGGTTCTAGAATTTGATTAATAATATTTTATTCATGCACCAAGTTCTAGACCACCCTAATATTTTGTTATAAATAGAAGGGTTTTCCCATTCATTGGTCACCTTTCATTGCATTAGATCACTCTGGATCTATACTCTTGGTTTGACTTTGAGCCATTACCATTGTCATATTCTCCATCATTTGCTTTGTGAGCTCCCTTTGAGTTCTATATTTGTCTGGGTTTTCTATGCCAACAAGAGAGAGAAGTTTTAGATCTGAAATGCTGAGGAATTTCAAGAACCCATCCCATTGAGGAGAATTGGAAACACCTTTCTTGTTTTCCTCTCAGGTGCCCCTTTAATATAAAAATTCTTTCAAATATATTGTTTTTGTCTTATCTATTGGATGCATGGAGCAACATTTCATTTTCACTGCTTAATGTCTTTTATGCATAGATCTGGATTTGTGCAACTTTATTTGGATCAACTAAATGCATATTTAAAGATATTGGCAGCCATAATTTATGTTAGGGCTATTTTTTATGCGTAGCTAAAGTGGTATTTTTCCGACGAAAGATTCATACTAACAATTGACGACTCCACACGGGTTTTCTTTTGCGACCGCTGTCGTTTCATATATTCCTGCATATCCAGCTATTTCAGACCCTAGGGTTTCTCTTTAGTTTTTTGTTTTTCTTATTTTTATGGTTCTTTTCACCTCTAAAACCCTCAAACATTAATATTTTTAACTTCAGTGTGTTTCTGGCCCTATTGCGTAGGTGACAGCCATCAGCCGCAGCTGAGACGAAATTTTTTTCTGTAATCTGCCGCCGAGAGACCCGGATCTGCAGGTCACACTTATTGGCCCAAAACCTGCGACCTGGACTGGAGGACACACTTTTCTGCCTAAAAACTGCGACCTGGACTGAAAACAGGTCAGCACCTGTGACCTGCACTTTTTTCTGCACTTTTCCAACAATTTTTCTGGGTTTGTCTGAAGCTTCTGTCAGGGTTTTCCAGCCTCTGTCTCTGCCCGTTTAGACCTGTTGCTGATCTGTTTTACTCAACTAAGTGGGACTCTCGCCCCATAGGGCTTTCATACGCTCCACTTTTTGTGGATGAGTTTTAGCTGTTTCAGACGTCTGAATTTTTAGAGTTACAGCCTTTTTCTTCTCAGATTTGTTACCTCATTTTCAGATCCCTCTAGATCAGCTCTTCTCCCTTTCAAATCACCTCATATAGTTTTGTTTGGGTTTACCTCTAGGGTCACCTCCTTGTCCCTTCTACCTTTAGCTGATTTCCCCCTTTGTTGCAGCAACCTTGCCTCTACCTCTTTGCTGTTTTCTGCACCTCTTTTCAGCAAATTTCTCCTTTCGATCCCTGTCCCTCTCGACCTTAGATCTATTGGCCTCTTTTTATTGTGTTTTGATTATATTTTTTCCCTCTTTTAGACTAGTTTTTAGAGACCCGCCTTCTTGGGTTAGATCGATGCATTGTTAGCTGTTAAATTTCTGTTATTCAGTCTTATTTACTATTCTCTGCAGATTTATTTTTAGTTACACAACACAATTTTTCTTTTACTCTCAAAACGTCTAGGTTTAAAAATTAAAATTAACACACTCCACACACTGAACCTAAGTGAAGAAGAGCCTGGTTAACACCGCCTAGAAAAGACTTTAAAATCAATTGACACTGGACCTTTTTTCCCTTGTTTCAACATTGACCTCACTTGATTCTGCACCTCCCTGCCATTGTCGATTTTTCTTCTTCCCGTCATCATTGCGCCTCCAAGGCATTTATCTCAGAGACTTCTTGGGTTTCACCCTTAGTTTCCGATTGGTAGACTTACTCCTTCTCTCCATCGTCAAGTTAGTCCTCCCTCGAGTCCACACTCCAACTCTTCTTCTGATTCTTCGGGTTCTCCCTCTACTTCTGGTTCTCCCCCTGTTACCTTCACCATGTCTAGTTCAGGGCCTAATGCTAGCGGCAACCCCAGTTCTACTGCTAAGTCCATTTATAGTGGAACCACTACGGGAACTACCTCGACTATCCCTTTGATCCCTTATATGGCCGGTCTCAGTCTCCTCGATTTCAATCAGTTGATCAATGATCCTATACGCCATGATGTTAGTTGGCCTGCTATGCCAACCAAGCTCCCCTCCGACATTCCCAAGTTTGAAGGCCTTGCTAGTGAAGATCCCTCCAACCATATTAGATCTTTCCACTTGTAGTGTTCATCCAATTCCATTACTGATGATTCCATCCTTCTTAGATTATTCCAAGTCACGCTTACCAGAGAAGCTTCTAAATGGTATGTTGATCAGACCACCTCTTCCCATACCACCTTTGCGACCATTGCCCAAGAATTTTTATCTTATTTCCATCTCCCTCTTCGATATGAAACTGGTACGGAACTCTTGACTTCTTTCCGTCAATCCTCTTCGACCCGCCTTTTCGCTCATGTCCAGGAATGGTGGAGAAGAAGAAGCTTATGTTGAGCTCCCACCTTTGAAGATCAGGTTCATATGGACTGGTTCCTTCACTCTCTCTTACCTGCCATCAACAAAGATGTTGCATCCAAGTTCCCTCAAATCGAAGAAGCCGCCCTCCAAATAGCCTTGAAATATGACCTTATCTATGCTCAATCTGGTTATGTTTATATCGTCCTTCCTGACCTCCCCAAACCCGGTGGCGCTAACGCCCCTGGGGCCTCTCACTCTACCGATGGTATCATTGGAGCTCTTTCATATACCTATGCTCAACCTCCTATGGGCTATGGTTTCCCTCCGGGAAGGGCCAGCACCTCCAACACTTTTCCCCCTCTAGGTAGCATGTATCCAGGATACGGCATGCCTCCTCATTTTTCCCACCCTCCTGCTTACCTCAATGTTGCCCATCCTAACCCTTATCCTTAGCCACAGCCTGGTGTCCCAGCTCCTTTAGCAATTGGACCTCTCACTCCCTTGCTTTCTAAACCCCCGCAACGACAGCTACTACCCCCTCCAGGGCAAGTATTTGCGCAGCAGGGCATGACTAATCCTCTTCCCTCTCAAAGAAAGAGGAAAGGCAATCAAAATTAATCTACCTCTCGTAATCGTGGATCCAATCTTCCAAGTATTGATTCTAACATTTCTAACCAGCCACAGGGCTCTCAGCCCAAGCCGGACAGGCCTCTTCACACCAATAAGCCCTGTTCGTGTTGCGGTGTTTATGGTCATTACACTCACGATTGTCCCCTATTACCACAGATGCGGCAGATGTGGGAGTCTCAAGCCACCGTGCGGGGACAGGATTCCTCCCCTACTGTCCCTCCCAATGCGGCTACTTCTCAACCCGCCGTGTTTACCGATCCTTTCCCTCAACAAGGATTTGTGGCTACTCAACCACCTCATGCCTCGTTAACCACTCAACCTTCCCCTTTTGGTTCCTATGATTACCAAATTCTCATGATGACTTCTGACCAACCTCTCACCATCGACCTTAACCTCCAAAATCGGTCGCATCAGTACTCCACGCCTCCCGCTCTATCTATCTCCGAGTCCCCATCTTCAGGTCCTACAGAGCCTCTGTCGACACCCAATGGTCCCTTGCAGATCCCTTCGCCCAAAGCTGAGGTTCATACCAAGATTCTTAAGGGCCCATTACGCTGAAATGCTGCCTCTGGTCGAGCTGCCCATTCATATAGCATAGTAGATGATCTGGCACAATATCTTGCTGCCATTTCAACACTAGAACTCCTCCAGTCGTGACCTTATCAAAAGAAGGCTCTACTATCTGCCATGGGTGTTGTAGATCTTGCTGATGATCAATTGATTGTTTTTGATGCTCGTCAGTCAGACCTTCCCCCCCTTCATGCTTCTGTTGCTTTCCAAATCCCAGTCAAAAATTTAAATGCCAACGTCGCTCGGTGTATTATTGATGAGGGGGCATCTACATGTGTGATGTCTGCTTCTATTTGGAAAAAATTCAGATCTCTTGAGCTGGCCCCTTCCACAACACCCTTCGTGCATGGGATGGCCATGCCTCCCAGCCCATTGGCCTATTCCGTAACTGTCGTATCACCCTTGCGGGCAAGAATGTTTGTGTTGATGTTGAAGTTATTGACACCCCTCTTAACTATAACATTCTTTTGGGGTGTAGCTACACCTATGCCATGTCTGCTGTCCCATCCGTAGTCCACCGCAAGATGTTTTTCCCTCATAATGGAAAAATTGTCACCATCGACCAGTTGACATATCATGAACCAAAATCTCAGACCTCCCATGAGTCTACCATCTCTTTTGTCACCAATAAAAAAACCATTGATTCTTTGACCAGTGTTTCCCCTGGCGTCTATAAAGACTCCTCCTTATTTGGAACCTTCCCGGGTCCTCCCCCTGCTCCTGTCTCTGATCCCAGCTTAGCGAATGTTTGCATGATGCAATCGTCTTGGGTTGTACTTAAGCGGCCTACTTTGGCTAGTCAGCAACCTCAACCTCGCTCGCCGCAACCCACTCCTATCCCTTCACCTCCACTGGTCGAACCTCTTCCTTCTGGACCTTCTCCTCTAGCTAGTACACCTGAGCCTCTATACCCTCCCGGGTCAGTTCCCCCAGGTCTCAACAATCTGGGAGCTACCCCTCCTGGCCATTATCCTACCGGTCAGATACCTTTCCTTGCTCCCCCTCCCAGAGTCTACTCGGTTCCAATCATGGCAACCCTTTCCCTCCCAAATTTTACCCTGGGAATACCTGTCTTATATCTTCAGCCTCCAGCCGAAACCCCACCAGGTCACCTCAAACCATACCTTGCTTTGACACCGGTTCAACCAATTCCCTTTGCTTCTTCCATCGCTACAGTGCCCCCGACACCTCAACAAGACCATCCTCATGCTGTGATAGCTACGGGTAAGAAAAGAAAAGCTCGAAAGGGGACATCCAAAGACAAGGCCACCCCGCCTGACCCTACCTCTCCTCCACCCACCAAGCCTTGTGCCTTGTGTGATGGTGTTGGTCATGCCACCCATACTTGTCCCGAGTTGCCCCGTATCCAACCCATGGTTAAAGCCGCATTCCCTGAATCTACAGTTCCCAAATCCTCTGTTTCTTCCTCGTCTGCCGCCAAGAACCCAAAGACTCTTCGCACCAACAAACCCTGTGCTCTGTGTGGTGTCCATGGCCATTATTCTCACAATTTTCCTCACCTCACGCATTATCGCGCCTCTTTAGAGGTCATTCGCGAGTACGAGGTTGAACAAAATCAATCCGTCTCTCCCATCCTTGCGCAGTATGCGTCAGGCCAACTCGAGGATCCCCCTGCTACCATTGAAATTCCTCCCCATGATGTTGAGATTTTGGAACCTGCTGCCCCCCTCCTATACCTATCATCATCCGTACGACCCTCGGATTACATTCCCTTTGAATCCACTCCATCTGTTTTGCTTGATTCCCCTTCAACAACATTCTTGGGCTCCACATCCTTTGACCATCTTTTTACTTGTTCTTCTCTCATCCCCCATGACGATTCGTATGTGAGCCTTTTTTCCCATGCTGATGATTTAGGTAGCTTTGCAGCATCATGTGGTTTCCTTGACCTTTTCCTTAGCACCCATAACCCGGGTGATACCATCCGTATCTATGATGTCCTCCATAGCTTGAGTCCCAGCTTTTCCTCCCATAACCATCATACATTACCCTCTAGTTGGTCCATGATTCATAGCCATCCCACCTAGACTACTCCCTCCCATAGTTGTCATTTGATGTCTACCCTACACTCACGCTACCATCATTATTCTCCCTCCTCCCATTTATTGTCTTGTGACACTATTTCACCGGACCTCTCGTCCACACATTATATTGGCTATGCCGATGGGGCAAGTCGCTATTTCCAGAATCTAGCCTTGGCAGCTTGGGCCATATTTACCCCCTTGCATACCCTCGTTCTTTCTAATGGGGTCTGCATTGGTAATGCCACCAATAATCACGCCGAATATGATGCAGTACGTGGCCCCTTAGCCGATGCCCTCTCGCATCGCATCCTCCATGTACACTTTCGTTTAGATTCTCTGCTTCTTGTCTTACAACTCAATGGTGTCTATTGTGTGAAAAACCCTATCCTGTTTAGACAATATTTATGAGTGAAACTTTTGATACGTGAATTTAGATTCATTACTTTCAACCATGTACCTAGAAGTCGAAATCACTACGTAGATAGAATTGCAAACCATGTTCTAGACTGGCATTTATCACAAACAAGACAATAATATTTCCAATCATCAACACAATGCATATACATAATATATATCATATAACATGTTTTTAGAGTCCATCTACTCTGAAAAATATGACATGCCCATAGCATGTTACCAAAAACAAAACTCAAAAACTGGGGGGCACCACTTGCCCCTACATACACACTGGGGGGCACCACCTGCCCTACATCTAATCACTCTCTGGAGGATCTCAAGCCAATGGCTCTGCTCCTGTAGCTCATAGATCATGCACAGTCTGACCAGCCATCGCCATGCGCCACATGATACCTTGCCACTCCGAGGGTTGCCCAATACATAGCTCTATGTACTATTCGTCTAAGTCCTGCCAACCCCGCTCCGAAACACCGGTCAGCAGCCCCTCACATCTACGATGAATGTCCTCCAACAGAGCGGTCGTATCCTCGTTCTGTGCCATTCTCGATCCACTAGCACCTGTAGTTCCTGCTACTGCAGGTCATCCCATATATGCGGTCGGTTTCATCGGAGTTATATCTGCATACCAAAAGTATGAGGATCAGTACCATAAATACTATTCACAAACTTTGACATGCACATAACAGATTAGTTACTTGTCACTTACCATCATGCCCCCATACTTGACCAGGCAGAAGTGGCAAGTCCAGATCTCTCCAATAAATCATCCCACTATAGGGATAGTCATCTATGTACAATGGCATATGATCCCAATGGGCGAAGAAATCTAGTCGGAACACCCGTCCGACCGCCCCTCCTCCTCCTCTGCACAGTAGTCGCCCCCACCGACACATCCTGGGTTCTCTCGGACCCCCATCAGGTAGCTGTACACGAGGTTGCAAAGTCGGGATCTTCTCAAAAAAGAAGGAGCACAATATTGTCCCATAAGCACAATCATGGTTCACTTGCCGCTTACAAAGAGACAGCTGTCGTTTCAACGACACCAACATCATCTGGGCCCACCCATAGTAGGTCCCACTCAACACACTTTCTACAATCATCATCTGCCCTCCAGCGATGTGATGGAGCGCCTGGCTGCCCAGGATTCGCAACATTGATGCTGCCACTGCATGGGTATCCAACCTCTCTAGATCCCCAATCGATATCCGAGTCCCTTTGACTCGGACACCTGGTCGACAATGTTGCTCTACAAACTCCATGATGTTACGCCCCCGCGGTAACACTGGCTGTGTATTTCTCACCATCCCTAATGGTGGGAGACCAGTCAGGAAATACAGATCCCGGATTGTCAGCTCAATCCTGTGCCCCTGCACTATAAAGACCTCATGATCTGGATCCCAATAATTGACAATTCGGGCCAACAAGGGCTCCCCAGCCCTCATCAAAGGGTTCTCCACAAATTTCAGAACCCCAAACTTGGCCAATGCATGACGGACACCCTAATCCACTTGGATTTCCAACCATAATGTACCCAGGTCTCTCTCTCTCCACTTGATCCGTATATCTGCCATATCTGCACTCCACTTACAACACTTGTATTTGGGGCACCACTTTGCCTCCTTACTTGTCCTTGTTCGTGTTGATTTTCGTCATGAGCTACCCTATTGTAATCATGTTTTTATAGTCCCCCATTGGACCTTTACTGTGTGGAAGCACCATCAAGTCACCCTTGTTTAGAGCATCTGAGTTGAGTCATCATCGCATTCATGGAGTCCATCTTGAGTCCCTTTGTCTCCCGCTATAGTCCTCCATCCTTCATTGCTTGGTCCCTCTCTTGTGTTGCACATTATGGCCTTCAGTCCCATTGTCCCCTATCCCTCACGATATTGTGTCAGTCGCTGCCAAGTCATTCATGCCCTTTATGCTCTAACAAGGGAAGTCGTCCATCCGCTACTCAGTATCCCCCATTTCATCATCATCATTAGTGTTCGTCTATTAGTCACTCTACTATTTTCTCTCATGCCTTAGTTGGGGATCCCTTATTACCTCACCTATGGTGGACCTCCTTCTATCGACATCAACTTATTCACTCCAGAAGATAGGTCTAGAGGGCGGTGTACCTTGGTTCCAGCTCCTACACTTGTTTGGTGCCTCAGATCAGGCAAAGGGATTTCTCATTACTCTTTGACTTGATTGTTTCTCAGCTCCAGCTCCTTTCAACATGATCGAGATCCGTATACTTGATGGTCCAGTGATGCAGCAATAGCTATTGGTGATTCCTGGGTGTGTGTGAGATGTATCAACCCTCACGAGGGGGTGGCCCTGCAAGTAACCCCCCACATGGCCGGATGACCTCTTCATTTCAGCCTTTGATGCAGCTCCTTATATTTGATGATGTTGGCCTTAGCCGCTTGCAGCGCCTTTTTGATTTGCATGTATCAGTCAGATTTTGCGAGCACTTCCCCGTTTATAGGGGGCATTTGGGTTGTATTTTTATCTCATGTACTCAGATATTATTGTATAAGTCCTGGATGTTATCCCAGGCGCATCATGTATGTGGGATTCATCATTCTATTTTTCTGGCTCGTGTTTATGCCAACATGTACTTTATAGTTTGGTTCCTTGTTTACTGGACACACTATTCTTTTTTACTTTGTCTCGGCGGGCATAGGTATGCCTCCCCCGCTGCATTTAGCATAGGTACCATATCATAAAATAGAGACTTGTTGCACCTGTAAGTATCGTCTCCTCAAGGCCTAGTCCTTTAGCACATTAGAATACCTTACATTTCTCTCTCTGACTTCCCTCTTGATGTCTAGTGATTGAGTTCTTACAACGTACTTTGGTCATATGATTTTCTCCTAACACTCGTACGCTAGGGGGCAATCTGTTACACCATTTTTTGGTAATCTAACCTATTATTATTAGATGGACCCAAGTAAACCATGTAAGACCAATTTTACCCTAAGTAAAATTGCTTTCACTATGTCAAATAACTTAGTAAAACACCTTTATTATGTTTTTTATGGTCTAAATAGGAAACCCCAAAAGGAAATAATAAACAAATCCATATCTGTTTATATTTCCTTAAGGAATAATTAGTTAAACATCAATTTAATTATTATTCCTGGTCATATTTAACCCAAAACAAGGAAATCAATTAAATAAATCCTTATTTATTTGATTATTTCCTAGGAATAAGTTATCTAATCCTTATTTAAATAATATTCCTAGTTAAATTTGACTAAATCATTTATAAATAATTAAATAAATCATTATTTATTTAATTATATTTCCACCATTTCCTTAAAATAATAAATAAATCATTTATTTATTTATTATTTATAAATAAAGGAATTGACCCAAGTCAAAAATACTTTCCCGTCCAACAAATATAATAAAATATTCCTAAAAGGTGGTTCTAGAATTCGATTAATAATATTTTATTCATGCACCAAGTTCTAGACTGCCCTAATATTTTGTTATAAATAGAAGGGTTTTCCCATTCATTGGTCACCTTTCATTGCATTAGATCACTCTGGATCTATACTCTTGGTCTAACTTTGAGCCATTATCATTTTCATATTCTCCATCATTTGCTTTTTGAGCTCCCTTTGAGTTCTATGTTTGTCTGGGTTTTCTACGCCAACAAGAGAGAGAAGTTTTAGATCTAAAATGCTGAGGACTTTCAAGAACCCATCCCATTGAGGAGAATTGGAAACAACTTTCTTGTTTTCCTCTCAGGTGCCCCTTTAATATAAAAATTCTTTCAAATATATTGTTTTTGTCTTATCTATTGGATGCATGGAGCAACATTTCATTTTCACTGCTTAATGTATTTTATGCATAGATCTGGATTTGTGTAGCTTTATTTGGATCAACTAACTACAGATTTAAAGATATTTGCAGCCATAATTGATGTTAGGGCTATTTGTTATGCGTAGCTAAAGTGGTCTTTTTCTGACGAAAGATTCATACTAACAGTACATATAAGCCTTGTGGTATTATTAATAACCTGCATGTTGAGCTAGGGGGAAAAACAATAAATGTTGAAGTTGAGGTTGTTGACGATGACTACAATATTTTACTCGAAAGGCCATGGGTATATGCTATGAATGCCATTGTTTCTACATATTTTAGAATGATCGTCTTTCCACATAAAGGTGTTATCAAAGTCATCAATCAACTATCATTCTTTGCCTCCACTTCCTAGGTAACTGGAAGCGTTCCGTTAGCTCACACACCCCAACTCGCACTTCAGAAAATTGGTGTAGGACTCTTAAAGGATTCCACTCTCATGGGAACCTTTGCATTACCGCCCCTTGCAACATCGACATAAATTGCAAGCATAAATACCTGCCACATGATCTATTCCACTCCATATGGCTTAAGGAAGAGTACGGGTGATTATGAAGTTGTTACGTTGGATGAGGTTGTGCCGCCCAACCCTATTGAGCTCGCATAACAATAAATATTTCTGGATTGGGCGGTGAATCTGAAATCATCGTCGCCGATCGTTTGGTTTGATCGTTTATTAGATTTTGGTACTCCATCTGATCCTTTTTTCTCAACTTTCTTGATAAATGAGAATATTTTGGAATCCATGACATCAGAAGGAGAACCATGGGAAGATCATCATTATCGTTCCCATCTTCTTGATTATGAAGAAGACAATCGTAGTGAACTATATCACCCATCGATCAAAACTTTGTTTTCAAATTCTTTTCCTATTAATGCAATTGATTATGAGCGAAATTTATCAAATATTGAATAAACCATTTCTGTCGATATTTCAAGAAAACCTGTCGTGGTAGAAAATATTAATGTCGGCGTGTCTTGTTCTCCATTAGAACTCAAAACGTATCACTCTCTCTTTCATGAATTTCGAGATATCTTTGCCTGGTCTTACGAGGAAAATTCAGGTATTGACACTAGTATCATTGATAATACTTTTAATATGTACCCTGATGTCAAACCGGTACGTCAACGCCTTCATCCTTTTCATCCAAAGAAGTTTGTTGCCATTAAAGCAGAAGTTGAAAAATTTTTGCGTGTTGGTTTCGTTTACCCTGTTCCGCTAACTGAGTGGGTTTCCAACATCGTTCCTGTTATGAAAAAATAAGGAACCATCAGAGTGTGCATCAATTATCAGGATTTTAATCTTGCTTGTCCAAAGACAACTATAGAACTCCATTTATCGACCAGATTATTGACGATTGTGTTGGATGCGAAATATTTTCATTCATGGATGGATTTTTTGGCTACAATCAAATAAATATCCACCTAGAGGACCTATATAAGACAACATTAATCTATCCTTGGGGCACATTCTCTTATCGGAAACTCTCGTTTGGTTTAAAGAATGCTGGGGCAACTTTTCAGAGAGAAATAGATTATGCTTTCAATGACATTAAGCACATCGTTCAACCTTATCTAGATGATTTACCCGAACATTCACGAAATCATACTGATCACCTGATGCATCTGAGAGCTATATTTTTACACTACCGACACTACAAAATACGCCTCAATCCACATAAATGTGTGTTTTGTGTTGGTTCTGGTCATTTTCTCGGATTCGTTGTCTCAAAAGAAGGAATTCGCATAGACCCATTGAAGGTCCAGGGCATTCTTAATTTTCTTGCGCCATCAAATTTCGTTCAGTTACAAAAAATTTAGGGAAGTCTAACTTCCTAAGGAGCTTCATACCCAACTATGCCGAAATGGCTAAAGTATTTACTCGGCTCTTGAAAAAGGGGATTCCTTTCCATTGGGACCAAGTTGTGCAAGCTTCTTTTGATGCTGTCAAGGATACTCTTCTCTGGGCGTCATTTATGTATCCCCCAAATTATTAGAGTGATTATTTCTTATATATCGCCACAGCTAATACAACCATTTCTATGGTATTGGTCCAAGTAGAAAATGGGATAGAACATCCGATCTATTACTTGAGTCATAATCTCAATGATACGGAAGTGAAGTAATATTACGTAGAAAAGCTTGCATTGGCAGCTATTCAAGCTATCCAAATATTTCGCCACTATATCCTATTCTGGAAGACCATTGTAAATTTTTATTGCAACCCCATGACTTACATTTTATCACGTCAATTGCCGGGGGGCAAGTATTCAAAATGGATTGTCATTTTATAGAAATTTGATTTGGAATTCATCAAATCCAAGTCAAAGAAGTCTTTATTTTTGGCTGAGCTTCTCTGTGACCTTCCCACTGAGAGTACTGCTACTACGTCAAAACCATCTATTCCTGGTGAGTCTCTGTTTATCATCGGATCATCTAATCCTTGGTATGGGTATTTCATCATTTATCTCCCTACCTAAAATTTTCAGCCTGATACCTCTCGCTGTGACCAAAGATGTATTCGATACCAAGCCAAAGATTATCTGATCGTCGGCGATACACTTTATCGTCGCGGTGTCTATACAATTTTAAGAAGCTTACTCACTCATGAGGAGGTTGAAAAGGTTTTAAATGATTTTCATGCTGGGGCTTGCGGTGGACACTTGTCTGGATACGCTACCGCACATAAGATACTCCACACCGGTTACTTTTGGCCTACCATATTTCGCGACTACATCCTCGCAGTCAGAATTTGTCATGCGTGCCAGATATTTGATCGTAAAATTCACAAACCACCAGCACCAATGCATCTTTTTGTCTCTATGGGACCATTTTCTAAATGGGGCATTGACTTCATGACCTGTAACCCTCGTATGTCTGGGGGGCGTGGTTATAATATTGTCATACTAGACTACTTTACCAAGTGGGTCGAAGCAATGCCTACATTCAACAACATAGGACAAACAACTGCATTTTTTTCTTTAATCATGTCATTGCACGGTTTGGGGTCCCACAAGCTATAGACACAGATCATGGTAAGCATTTTCACAACCATATGATGATTGAATTGACAGCCAAGTTGGGATTTCCACATGATAATTCTACTCCTTATTATCCACAATCAAATGGACAAGTTGAGGCTATCAACAAGATTATTAAACATATGATTCAACAAATGATAGGATTTCCTAAATGAAACTGGCGTTTGATCCTGTACTCGGATTTGTGGGCATACCGAACCTCGGTGAGAAACACAACCAGATTTACTCCCTTTTAATTGTTGTATGGTCTAGAAGCTATCTTACCAATCCAATGTAAAATACCATCATTGAAACTCGCAATTGACTTGTTACCTAACACCTCATATGAAGAAGCACACCTTTTTAACCTCATCCATCTTGATGAAACTTTTCGTGAAGCCCGATTGGCCAACGAAGAACATAGGAGACGTATAAAGGCGCAATACGACAAGAGTGTCCAGCCTCACATTTTCTCAGAGGGCGACTTGGTCGTTCTTTATGATCAAGAAGCTGATGTAATAGGTACAGGGAAATTTTAGCCATTATGGCATGGTCCCTATATTGTCAAAAGAGTTCTTGCTAAAGGTGCCTATAAGTTGGTAGATTACGATGGAATTCTGTTGGCGGAGTCCTGAAATGGGTTGTATCTAAAACGTTACTATGCTTAATCATAAGCATAGTAATTTTTTGTATTATATTGTATATATATTTTGTTGATTTTCTTTCCCTGTCTTAGTTTTTTTTTGAGTTTTATTGACGTTAGTAATTCGCTTTACATTTCATCGCAGATGTATGAATCTTTGGAACCATTTGTTGGGTATGCTGATGGTGCTAGTCATAGTATGCCTAATCTATCCTCTGCAGCGTGGGCCATTTTCGCTTCGAACAACAAGTTAGTGAGTTTTCAAGGGATTTGTATTGGTCGATAAACAAACATTATCGCTGAGTATAGTGCGTTGATCGAACTTCTCTTTGATGCCATTTATTTTGGTATTAACCGCATCATCATAAGGTTAGACTCATAACTTGTGGTATTACAACTTACTAGTGCTTATACTATTAGAAATCCAACACTGCATCATATGTTCCTAAGAGTTTGAATTTTGGAAAGACATTTTGATTTCATTCAATATCAACACATTTCTAGAAACTTGAACACATTAACTGATTCTTTGGCGAATTATGTTATAGATAGACATTTGAAACACATGTAAAGAAACATTCACATAATTGATTAGGATTTCACAATAAACATAGGAAAACACTGAAATCAAATATATATATATATATAGTTATAGGTTTTTACAAAAAATTGTGCCCAAGACACTTTGGTCATTTGACCTCAAAATGTATGCAACATGTCAAAAGAAAACTAGTGATGCTCATGGTAACATGCTATCGATCTAGCTATCCTACGTAGTGACGACATCCAACGGTTAGGAATGCCAATAGTGTGGTGATGAATTCACATGGGTAACTCTTCGATATGGAAATCTGGAATACCGAAGGTCAACCCCACAATGTGTTGCCGAAGCTTAGCAAGAGTCTCAACCATGTCAAAATCCTGAAGGACTGCTCTCACGACAACCCTCTCTGCTGGCTCATATTCTCCATGCTCTAGTTCCTCCACATAGTGGGGTTAACCTTCGGTGCCGAAGCTTAGCAAGAGTCTCAACCATGTCAAAATCCTGAAGGAGTGTTCTCATGACAACCCTCTCTACTGGCTCATCTGCTCCATGCTCTGGTTCCTCCACTGGTTGAACTTGACCCACATCAACATTACATTAAAACTTTATTTTAGTCTTAGGAAAACATCAAAATACAAAAACGTGTATAAACATTATAAAAATAAAAAAACATGGTCATAACATTCTTACAGATTGCACCCCACTGACCGCCTTCTGGTAAAGCTAAATATGGATCTCCTCAGAAGTCGACGCTTGCATATGCATACTCATTGATGGTGATAATCTGTCGCCTAAACTAGGTGAAGAATGCAGTCGAGAACACAATGGACAATTGTCCTACATGTCTAGCCATTAGTTTTACCCATCTCTGCATCCTTGGATCTCTAAGGTTAGATACACCTAGCATCACATGCTGAGGCTGCATCAGTTGAATCCGCTCTAATGAAAAAGAAATGAGGATCGAATTATAACTGAAGTTTTTCTTCCTTCCTCCTTTTTCCTTGCTCAGTTGTTCTTTCATTTGAGAGAGTACAACTTCAGCCCAGTTGAAAACTGTTGGTTCCATGCACTCTAGCGCATACTGCATATAAGATCTATTCGATACATGCAGTGTAACGATACCAGAAATATTTTTGATCATGAATAAGATGGTTCTCAAAGGAAAATAACAAATATCACGGATGTTTATTTTCAAATCCTTGCTAGGCTCTGCCCCTGGATAGAAATGTTGCAAAATATAGTCTCTCACCGTCTCTCCTTCGAGAGCGGACTTGGAGAGAGAAATGGGTAAGCCTCTCCTCGACAAGCCTATCAGAAAATATATTTCCTCCACTGTAAATGGAACCACTTTGTTCCTAATGTGAAATGCCTCAATTTTCGGATCCCATGCACGAACAAGGAAATCCAAAAGTTCCATCTGTTGCCTCATACCTGATAAGTGAAAGTACTTCAACAACGCACAGTCTATAAGGGCTCTTACAGTACCTGGATCATTAAGGGAAATCATGTTTTGTTCTTTGTGCTCTCTTTCTCTCAAAGTAATTGTGATTCTATTCCACTGAATCCCTAAAAAATAACCATAATACTCATTAGACGCTTTTTCATGCAAACAATTAGGCAAAATTTGGGTACAATGAAAGAATTAAAAAATGTGAATTGTGCCCAACGCAGTCTTGGTCAATAAACTGTGCATTGCATATGCACTTAGGCTTCATTTTGAGTGCATTCCAACGCAATTTTCGATGCCCAAGGGTCTGTTTCCCTCTTTAGAAAAAGAATTTACCCTAATGGGCCCAAATACCTAAAATATTACAATGAAATGAATACTGAAAGAAATAGGATGTTGATGTCACCAACTTGGCTCAAAAAATGAGGAAAAATGTCCACAGAATTGATCATAATCAACAACTAAAGTTTGAGGGGAAAAATAGGTTCAGAGCTCCAAAATGCAAATGGTAACTTTCAAATGGTAAAAATGGATAGTAAAATTATTTTAATTAGTGATTTGATTATTTTAAAATCATATTTATTGCTGTGACTATGGTTTTATTCAATTTTTATCATGAAACATGTATTTTTAATCCATTTGATGTTGTTATGAAAATGTTTGCAAATAATGAGAAGATTAGTCGTGCACATTTATTTCAAGAATGATTTGACCACAAAGAATAATTTTATCCTTATTTTTCGAGCTTTTATAAAAACAAAAAATGACTTGAAGTGCACTTCTATCTCTTTTTCGAGCTTTGATAAAAAGGAAAAAGAAACCCTTGGAGTCTTCTATTAGCTCTTTTCAGACTCCGATAATGTGAAAATATTGCCGAGCACTTGTCTTTTCGAGCTCGTAAAAGTAAATGAATTGATATCTACTCAGTAGAAGTTTAACCCTTTTCCAGACTGAGATAGATTATTTACGAAAAAGGAATGCCTTAGTTGAACATGGCTAGGAGGTTCTCTTAGATATCATTTTACACTTTTTCGAATATGAGTGACAACTATACGAAAAATTACTTATGGAGTTTTCTTTTGTCCTCTTTTTCAAACTCTCTAAATATGAAAAAGGACCGGGATTTCACTATCGTTAGGATCGTTAAAACATAAAATAGTGATGGGCTTGTTGATCATGGCAAGAATTGAGTTTCATTCATCACTAGACTCATTAAATTATTAAATAGCGATACGTTATTCACTAGAAGGGTTGAATTATAGATCAATCATATATTATCCTCCTCGAACTTGTTAAAAAATAAAGAGGTAATAGTCGAAAAATGACTAGGGAAAATTTGTGAAAGTGAACATAGCTTTTACGGTAGTAGGTCACTCTTGAACATGACACTTCACTCCATCAACGTGATTGTTTGGGTTGGGTAATATTCTTAACGGTTCATTCAAACCTTCACTTTGGTTTTGGGTCAATTCTAGCAAATCATCTCAGTGTCGCCGATATGTTCAAGAGAAGTCATCTAGTGAATACTCATCCTTCTGTAACACTCATAAACCTTCATTCTCATGACCGTAATCCTCGAAATTTTCTATATCAAGTCACATTTTGTCTCTGAAATCAGTAACTCTTGTTTCACAATAAAGTGGCTTCTTGTCGAAGTCAAATCATCATCCAAAAAGTTTACTTAGAAACATCATCTTCTAGTACCATGAGGCTTTTTACAGCATCAACAAGATCCTCGCTACCATACTTTTGACTGAAATATTTTGTTTGGCATTCGACATCAAATCATCTATTCACGCCTTACGAAATGTACTAGAGTACCTTGAGATCCATTAACATCAATGGTCGTTGTTGGGCCTCAAAATAGTCCCTATTCTCACTTCATTATTCACCAATACCTTCACATTACTTCCATATTACCTTCATGTCACCTCCATTCCACCTCCACATCATTACATTTACCTCATCATTGGGTTATAACTATGCTTTTCCAAATTTTATTAATTCTTAACATTTTTAAGTGGATTTGTGGTTAAACTTTAGAAAATAATATGCTTATACTTATACCTAACCATTAGAATGAGTTTGTTTACATGTGTAGGTACAAAAGAAGCTTCCTAGGCACCATTATGTGCACTCTATGTTCAAATTCGAATTTGAGGAGATCATGGACCTCATGGAGGAGATCATGGAGATCATGGAGAAAATGGGGATAGGGTTATGTGTCACCATTGGTTGAGAAATATGTGGGTCAAAGGAGGGAATAGTGGATTTACATTTATGAGTTTGTTATCATAGATTTTGTATAAATAGGAGTGTTATCTCCTTCATTTGTAATCTTGATTTGTAATCTTAATCTTAATATTCTTCTTAATTTTGTAAGCTTAGTATGTTATAGGTTGGTAGTGAGAAGTTAGATTGGAGAATCAATGTAATGGTTGCAATTGATGATAAATAAGAAGGAGCTTCTTTGATCCTCTACATTTGAATTTTATTTTCGTGTGCTTGTGAATCCTTGGAAGGATCCCCATTGCCTAGCAAGTACACTTTTATTTTAGTAGGATTTTATTTTATGTTTGTTTGTGAATTTAATTAGATTAAATTATTAGGTTCATATGTTTGGAATATTAATGAATGAACTTTCGTAATAAAGTAATAATGTTTCCTTCAATGAATCTAATTTGTTATTTAATGTTTGATTTCATTAATTTAATTTTTTGATTTATATACTTGAGATATAAATGAATAGTCTCTTGCAAGAGAGATTTAACATTTCATGCAATCAATTAGAATTAGGTTTAAGTGCTTTAATTTCATTAGTTTAAATATTTTGTCGATTAAGATGATTAGAAATATTAATGAACAGTCTCCTGTAAGGGAGCCTTAATATTTCTTACACTTATCACAATTTCTTTAGATTTCATTTTGATTAAATAACTAAATAGGTGTTGGAGATCCTAATGAACAACCTCCCGTAAAGGAGATTTGGAATTTCTTCACCTAGCTTAGTTTAGTTTGTCTCTAACTCCATATATATTGGATGATCCTCGAAGTTTACTTACCTGGATTGATAGTAAATGAAACTCTAATTTGCATCCGCATTTTAGACCAAACATTCTGGCACCGTTACAAGGGAGGATGATTTAGAGATATAATTAGGAAGAAATTTTTATTGCAATTTCTTTTTATGGACAAACTTGTGAAACCTGGTGACAACAGGATCTTCATAAAGGAGTTTTAAGTTGAGCTTTTTGATTTTTCTTTTCATACTTAATTAGTTTTAAGTTCACTTTTTAAACCCCCCATTTCTTACTAATTCATCTACAGATGAGAAATTTGAAGATGTTAAATAGGTACTTTTTGGAGAAAAAGAATAATCTTGAAGACTGGGTCCAAAAGAACCTTGCGCAAACTCCAAAAATAAGACAAATTACTCACATTATTGAAAATCATAAGGTAACAATTTTAAATCTTGATGTGAGCATTTTCAAATTCTTAGTCCATAGGTGGCTTCATTGGAAGCATTGTTTTACCTAGGAAATAAAAAAATCTTTCAAGCAAATCAGATAGAATAGATTAGGAAAATAAAACGAGCTCGTTAGAAGTTTTTAGTCTTATTTTCAAAAATAAAAAAATAATAAATCATCATGAATAAATGAATAAATTCAATGGCATAGTAAGAGCTACTTCATCATCACATTTCTATATCTTGTTTCTGTATCACAGGGAAGCCAGGAGCTTGATTATCAAAAAGCTTTGTTTTCCAAGAGTCTAAATGCCCCCGTGACATTGCTGAAAGAGTATGGACAATGCGAGGTTTTGTCGCAAATATTGATTGTGTTTATTATCCATCCACGCTAACCTGCATAAATAAAAACAAATCAAGAGATTAGTATGCTCTCTTCCTGTGCTTCGTGCGATTAGGAAGATCAGAAAATCTATCGATTTATTTCAAATAGAAATACTCTCGCTGGAAAATTGATCTGTGCATTCTATTGATTATAAGAAATTTTCAATATTCCAATATCGATCTGCTGCAACAATTTAATTTTCTGTTCAAACTAAATTCATAGCATATTGAAATAAATCAATGGCATTATTAATGCACATATGATTGTTTGATTTTGCAATTTTTTTTTAATCACATTCTCTAGTTCTAGCTTCTCGATTTAAATCTATAGTTCATGCGCCATAATTGCTCCAGTATCGAGATAACCATTACCCCCAAAAAGAAACAAAACTTGAACTGTGTGAATTGAATAATCTGCATTTCCATCTTATTTGAATTGGCCAATATAAGAATTTGAAACTCTTACGTTAGGGACCATGCAGCCTACACTACAAGGCATCAAAGTCTTTGACATTCAAGAGAATGAGATGAACCTCCAATCCTATTACATCTAATATTTTTAACTGCACCCACAGAAAGGGAGTAATTCGTCCTTCCATTTGGGTGGGTGTGAAAGGGTCACTACTCTACTAGCCAAGAATAAATCTATGGATCCATATAGAAAATTCGATAAAGTGATGAGAATGAATGGAGGAAATAAGTGAGATGAAATGCCACGAACATGAGAATGTAATAAATTCCTTTATCGATTGTCATTACTGAATAACAAAATATTGACATCGATCAAATTAGAACAAGGGTTTATGTGATTTTCCAAAAATAAAAATGGAATTGATAATAATGAAATCTAAGTGATGATCAACAAAGTGACACGGGCACATAGGTGGTGTTTGATGTACATCCATGGAGGCTATTAGTGTTTTCCACTTTTATTACCATTTCTTATGGGAGCTGGAGTAGGGGCCGAGCTATCCTGAGACTTTCCTCCAACTATGGCGGCCATGAACAACAAAATGTGAACAACTACACCCAAAACCGCCACAGTTGTACTGTCCATTCGATCCTAAAAAATATAAGGCTACAATGGAGGTAATTCAATGAGAGAACAAATTGAGTATTTGTTGTTGTTATTGTTGTTCAACTGAAACAATATAATTTCAGAAACTCACAACAGCAAAGGGTGAAGACGAAGAACAAAATCAGTCCCTAGAATGCAATTGGGAAATGGTAGGAGTTGTGGTTTAAATAAGATGAATATGAATCCAGTGAAGGAAAGGAAAAGAAGAATAAAATGGAGTCATGAGGAAAGGAACTAATGGAACTTCCTTTGAGTCAGGTTGATTGGTGAGGTGCACGGGGTAGACAGAATAGGGGACATGTAGAAGCTTTCGAAAAAAATCATACATGTCGCCTTAAAGGGTTCATTGGATCATGGGTGCATCCCGAATATTCTTCACATTAACCTCCTTCAGCTAATATTAATTGTTTCAACGAAAAAAAAGCCACCACAGTTTGCTCCGGCATCTGTTCAAAGAATGAGAGATGAACTCATCATTATCGATTTATTTTGATAGATGAACCCAACAACAATTGGTCAAAAGGCTATCACTACAGATGTGGAATCTCACTCATTTGATGCAAAAAATGCTATTCTTGTTAAATGCTGTGTCAGAAATTGACGGAATGACATTTATTTGGAGATTATGAGTTCGATTTTGTGCTAATTTTATATATTTAATTATTCAACCATTATCCAAATATGTAATCCAGTTATGAGATCCAATTATTGAGCCTTATTTGGAGTGATTTGATGATTATGATGGAAATTCAAACGTGAATATGAGCAGTTGGTTGTTATGCATTCTGCAATAGTCGGTGGAGAAGCTTGAAGCAGAACTCGTGATATATCTCAATCCCAATCTCAACCTACACTCTAGTGATTACCAAGCATCGAATCCACTCCAAAGGAAGATTCCCGATTTCTGACTAGGAAGCAGCTGAGTATTCAGTGCAGAACACTAGCAATGTCAAAGTCAAGTGCTCTCCCATCTACAACAACAAAACGTCTATACCAACGCAGTTATGGCTGATACAAGACAATTGAAAGAGGAGCTTCTGGTGGTCGACTCTGACAAAAGTTCAAGAATGTTCGGTTGTAGTTTTACTACTGACTGGTGCGTGCCTCGAAATATATGGAGGGGTTCTTTGCAAATCTTGCGTTAAAGTAAAGAAATATTGTTTCTGATTAGTCGATGTGGATGAAATGAAAAAATTAAAGTGATTCCAAAATTCATATTAAGTATGAGCTGCAGAAAAGAGTGGCCGCTTTTGCATAGCTATCTCATGTCCGACATTTACAAATTTCAATTTTAAATAGCTGTTAACATCTACAAACATCGGTTCCTTGGGTATATCACTATTGATTGGTGCAACTAAATTCGTTGTGGTGGAACCTGACATAGGGTGCAGCCCCGTATAGCTTCACCAATCTATCATGAAAAGGATGAAGAATTCTATTTATAGCTTCACCAATCTGAAAGCAAAGAGTACCATTTTTTTGTATCTAGAAGTAAAACCACACAATTTTTCCTCTACCTAAATATTTCTGATCCACAGAAATAACTGAAATACGTAACTCAGTGCATTGAGGGAGTTGACACAGTAGTAAGCCATTGTGGAAACCAATTTGTTTTTGTTTTTGTTTTTGTTTTTATTATCAAGAGGAGGAGTGAAGAGATCTTCAACTCTAAATTACTTGTTTTCCCCATAGATGAATTGGTCATCGACGGGGCCAGTCCTTCTTGCAGCACGGCCGTTCTTATCCCGCCTCAACCAAAAACCCTCCATATGCCTTCAATCCCGCTATTTCACATGTTTTGTGTTTTCTTTTGCGTTTGTTTTGCGTTTTTAGTTTTAATTTGTTTTGATTTGTATTTACTTTTGTATTTAGTTATATACTTTTAGTTCTAATTTGTTATTATAGTTAATGTTTGTTAT
Source organism: Pinus albicaulis (assembly GCA_034641835.2). Classification (NCBI taxonomy): domain Eukaryota; kingdom Viridiplantae; phylum Streptophyta; class Pinopsida; order Pinales; family Pinaceae; genus Pinus; species Pinus albicaulis. The sequence goes on along the minus strand of CM076569.1, from coordinate 776,444,556 downwards.
GTTGTTATAATTGTATTAATATATTAATATATTAATATAGTTGAATTTGTTGTTATTTGTTATATTTTTAATTGTAATTTGTTGTATATAATTGTTGTTATGTTTGTTATGTATTTTTAATTGGAATTTGTTGTTATGTTTGTTATGTTATAATATATGATTGTATTAATACATTAATATATTGTTTTATATTGTTAGGTTATGATTGTTATTGTTATGTTATGGTTGTTATCATTTAAAAAAATATATATGTATATATAATAAAAATAATTTTTGTTTTAATGTCTTTTGTGAGAGTTATTGTTTTGAAGGATATAACGGGTGAATATTGGCATGATAAATTATGTGAAGGATATTGGCATAAAACAAAACTTTGGTGGTATTCAAATTAAGAGAATCATGAGAATTAAAGGAATTGGTTAAAAATTCAAGAGTTGGTACAGGTGCAAAAAAAAAGAAAAAAAGAAAAAAAAAAAGAAAAAAGAAAAAAAAAACCACATACTTTGCATAGAATTCACGTAGCGCAAATTAAATTTATTCAGTTGGATGGTAATTTGCATGACAATTTCATACTATTGTATGCTTTATAACATACTAATCTGCAAGACACAACAAATCTATAATGCCGAGATTTTTTCCATGCATATGTGTTATTTGACACAAACAGGGAGTAAATTTACATTTCATGGTTATTTCTTTAAGAATGGATTGATACTAATATCACCAATTGAGTTAATTTCAACATTTTGATTTTTATTAATATTTTTTATTTGGTATGAAATTTTTGGGTAAGAATATTGAATGAAATGGGCATTTCTTCTTGAACACACTTATGTTTTCTTTCTGCCAAGTTTTTTTTTACAAGTTTGTAATGTTCCCAATTGGGGAAATAAGAAATATTTGACAAAAAAATGGTTATTAAGCATAAAATAATGTCATAATAGATTTTAAATAACAAATCCTTCAGTTTATACAACAAAAACAACCTTATACAGCGTTTTATGGGCAAAAAGGTGGGGAAAAGTGATGATTTTGGCACTAAAATGTGTATATTCAGATATCTGCGCGAAAATAAGGGTGGGAAGCGGTTTTATCTGATAGAATAGGTCAAGAGTGACCTATGCTCCGAATTTCAGCTTAAAAAAATGATTCTAGCTTAGTTAAATAGCTCCTCCTTCCCAAACTAGGCTTTAAAACCCTGATTTCCCAAGACTTGGAGTATGCAGAATTTTCTGAAGCATAAAGAGCATATTTTCTGAAAGGGTTTCTGCAAAAAATGATTAGATAATTATGATATAGAGTTTACTTGAGTCATACAACAAATAAATGGAGATTTAAGCACTTATACACAAGGAGAAAGATACCTGGCAAGTGTTTTTGGCAAAATACATGAATAACAAAAGAACTGCAGAAATAATGAAGTTACTACATATATGTATTAAAAATGGCTGTACATGACATGAAATATCAGAATAATACAAAGAAATGGCCCTAGGCCTCTTATTAAATCTCCCAGAGGGAAATGAACACCTCCTCCTCAAGGATTTGCATTAAATCAAAGGGTGCAGCCGTGTTACTACTGCTGCTACACAAAGGATGCAGTTTTCTGAAGATGATTGTGCTACATCTGAATGCAGAAAAATTTCCTCAAGCCAAATACATAAATTAAGTTCTAATCATTCCCTATTGGTCCCTTAAGCAAGCTGATCTAAAGAGAGGATGTAATTCCCGCATGGGAATTATTTGCACTAAGCAGTGAAGCAACTCCGGCTAAACAACTGAAGTATGAAAATGGTCTCTAGACCAAAATATCTGAATACATGAATGATGCTCCTTTTATTCCATGCCCTCTTTTTATCTTTGGTGAGCCTCCTCACCCCGGACCCCACATAATGTTGAGGTGACTTCATGAAGCCCCCTCTTTCAAAACTGCGCTGCCCTAGCTAGCTTCCCTCCTCTTGTGGTTGCGCTGTTGAATTTGGTCAACTAAAACTAATCCACCTCCAATGCCTCCTTTCACACTAAGGATCTTCGATCTAGTTCAAAAATGTGTGTCTTAGGCTGATCATTGTTCACATTGAACTGGTTTACTTAGGTGATCTCTTCCTCCTCAAGAATGCATATTGACTTAGTCAAACTTGACTATATCTTCATCTATTTTACCTCTGTTCACAATTGTAAGTGTAAATTTCAACTCCTAAAGTGATTCCATTCCTTATTAAGGTGGAAATTATTCATATTTTTATTATTCATGGGCCTTCTTACCCATTTATTCCTCCTCTAAGTGAAAGTGGAAAAATCTAATGTTCCAAATTGCTATGTGCAAATTTTGGAACATTACAGTCCTCCCCTCCCAAATGTTGCTTGTCCTCAAGCAACTGCAAGGATAGGACTGAAGAGCACCCTCTTCTCCCCCTGCAGCAATCTCATAAGATGAAAGTCTCCAATGGTCAAAGTGCCGCATCATCAACATCTCTCCAAGTTGCCTCTCCCAAGTATGTAAGCTATCCAAATAGCTGGCATTATGTGACAGTGGATCATCCATGGAGGCAACAATGGGCTATTTGAAGGTTCTCTTGGGCATGAAGGTTGATATAGATTTGGATTCATCATCCCCCACTTGAATTCCTCCTCCCCAAGCTATCAACCAAGCAGAATGAGCCACCTTCCAAAATGGTAACTCATGTAAATCATCCTCCACCTGAAGCTTGGGCAAGGTAGGTGGGCTGAAATTATGATCATGGTAGACATAGTAGCCTACCCCACACTGCTCTCCTTTCCACTTAAGACAAGTGTAAAGGATTTTCTGATCTTGGGCTGCCATCATGTTTCCCTCAAATGACAAGAAGGAAGCTAGACCTCCAAAGGTCCCTCTCCTAGCGCCGTGAATCAAGCTCACCCAACCAATCTCATACATGATGGATAAGAAATCATCATCATAAAGCACCTCATCCATCTCATGGCCCTCCTCATTAAGACACAAATATGTTGCTATAGAGGCCATGTCCTCTCCCATGCTCCCCTTAGAGCATGTAATGCAGAAAATTTGGGGATGCTCCTCCCCCAAGAACACACCCACTCCATGTGTTCCTCCTCCAATCATGCTCCCTATATAAGAAATAATAACATCAATACATAGGACCATGATCAATATCATAATGATAGGAAAGTTGAAGGTTCTATGTAGTGATGGAGTGTACCAACAGTCTCCCAAATGGTCACAGCGTAGTCTTCCCCACTGCAGCTTCACAAAAAAGTATGGCAAGTTGTCTCTTGACAAATGGCTTGCTGTATAAGTCATCACACCCACTAGTAAATAGTAGATGGCTGAATATGTCAATTGATCACATAAGAAGAAACTATATACTTGCCTTGGATTATACATTAGATGGTTGTCTCCATCATAATAGCTGGCCAAAGATGGACCATGGAGCCCAAAGAAAAGCTTTCCCCTTTGTAGAGCAATGCACTGCAAGGACATGGTAAGAGTATACAAATATAGTGATGAACAATCAATAAGTGCAACAACAAAGTTCTTACCATGTGATGGAAGCAAGATGGTGACATTATCTATAGATGAATCCTCCATAGTGGTGTGGCATATCAATCTGAAGAGGGGTGAATCACATGTCCCTTGAAAATCCTCCCTCTTATGCTTGGACATCCAAGTCAAAGTGAGCATATCACAGAAACCAATGATTCCATCCACCATTCTATCAATCTCACTCCTCTATGCCCACCAAGTGCATCAAATATGAATTGATCCTAAGGACATCCCACCAATAAGCTCATGCTCCCAAGTGACAGCGCTATTGGCCTATGCAAATAGGCTCCTTCCAACTCATAAATCCATCCTCTGACATGTTCAATGTCGAAGACTCCTCTCATAATGTTGCCATATCCTCCCATTGCAACATCATGCAAAATGTGAGAGCAACTCTGCCTTTGCTCTCTCTCAATCCTCCAAAGCAACAAATGGATTTTCTGCCCCATCATACCTCCACCATACAACTACTGTAGTGAAAAAAAAATGACCCTACCATCATAATGCATCCACACTTCCTGCTGCCCCATGATGAAAGTATCTTGCCAATCTCTTTCCCTCCACATACCTTTGAGAAAAGGATATGCCTCATGTTGGCCAAACTCTCTTAAGAGTAGCCAGCGCAGTCTTGCCTCTTTCTGCCCGGTAACATAGATTTGCAAGTAACTCTCCAGCTTCTTGCCCTCTATCCACTTCCACTTAGCCACCGATGGATGCCTCCTACCCCTCTCCATCTTGTACCCATCCAAAGAAGATCAACATCCTCCCATATCAATCTCTTCTTCTTGCATTCCAGGGAATGCTGGAATGCCACTCCTTGGAGACCTCCTAAAGAATATCTCTCACCACAGATCATCTTGAACCCATAAGGATCCAAGTGGCTTGAAGGCAAAGCCTCCTTACTGCTATTGTTTGGTAGTGCTGATAGTCTCCCCAATGACATAGTTGCTGCCTCATACTTCCCCCCAAAGCTTATGTCATCCTCCAAAAGATCATACTCCAACCTCAAGGGTTGTGTGTATCTCATTAGTGAAACATGAGGTTACTGGTTCAAATCTCCCTTGAACCATTCAAGATTTCCTAGTGCAGTGCAATCTTGCTGCTTTATCTCCGCAACATCATTTGATACTGGGCCATATGCAAACAAATTTCCAACCCTTTCCATAAAATTTCTGAAATGTTAAGACATGGAAATTTATGCATACCTATGTGAGTCTTTGGGACATATTCTATAGCTGCAAGAGGTCCTTTCTTCAATATGTTGGCTGATCCAACTGCTGGTGTAGATGGCTTCTCTCTCAAAGTCATGGCAGCACTGGTACTTTCCTCCTCCCATGGTGGTGTGGGTCTTCTTTCTTCTCTTAGTTGAATAAACTGAGGAAAATCTAGGGTTTCTTTGGAAGCCCTAGGTTGGCACTTGTCTTCTGCCAAATACCCACTTAGATTTTCATGCTCTAAGTGGTCTCCTTATTCTTCATTTCCTCTCCAAGAATAGGAAGTGCATGCATCTGCTTTGCTTCTTGAAACCCTCTAGAGGTCTCACCACAATTTTCTCCTCCTTGAAACCCTCTTGGAGTTTCACTGTATTTCTCTTCTCCTCTCTTCTTGGTTCTAAATATGGATAAGATTAAACTCATCCTCTCCATTGTTATGACCTTGCTTGAAGCCACCACTGAAGAAACCCTTTGATGGAAATATGAACAAGGCTATTTCAGAGATGGATTGAGAGGGCATTTACCGGATATGTCACCTCTAAATAGAGGATGAGATCTGGAGGCTATCTGGCCCCTTCTCAGGCTCTGTCTATATCTATGTAAATATTCCTCCTTCAAGGAGTTAGCAATTTGGCGTGAAGCCACAGGCTGAGCCAAAGATCATGCTCTAATACCACTGTAATGTTCCAAATCTGGAACTTGCTGCTCTATTGAGAATATCTTGGGATATTCCAATTCCTTCTTTAGTGAGACATCACAAGTCCATTTCAGAGATTTACTGTTGGGGAATTTATAGGATATGTCTCCTTCCAAAGAAGGGAGATATCCTGAGGCTAGCTGGCCCTTCACAGACTCTGTCTATGGATATGCAATATTCCACCTCAGGAATTTCTTCTACAGGGTCCTTGAGGATGCTGTATAAGGAAGTCACTGCATAAATAAGACAAAACACCATTGGGATGCCCTAGAAAAATTATAATAAAACTCCCTTGCAGAAAATGAGCTCAAAGAAATACATCTAAATGGGTTGTTCAGATCTCCCCAATCTAGGTCTCCAAAACAATGCTCAATGAGAGAGCTTACATCAACATATGAACGTAAATACTGAACTCTGCAAATTTGAATATACCATAAGAGGGAAATGTTTGCAGCCATAATTATATTATTATATCAGCAACAACAAACATAAATATCACGAGGAATGAACCCCCTTATACAATGGGAATCAATCTCCAATGATTACACCCTGAAATACAAATGTTGCTGCAGCTACACAAAATGCTAGAGGACCATGCCTGCGCAGTCATTATGAGAGTAGCAGCTGATAAATGTGTACAAAATGAAAATGATACTGAAGGATACAAAGAAAATTCCCAATAACAAGGAAATGGGCTGAAATACTAGATTTCTACCCAATCTAGGAGAGATTGCTAGAAATGTCGGAGAAACCCAAAATGCGACAAATGAGTTGTCACTGCAACTGATACAAAATAAGGATAAGGATGTGGCTGATCTGAAATCTGATTTCCCTCCTTTGATGATGTCTCCAAGCAAAGAGCTGATCCATTTAGCTCAAAAGCACCCTCCTAATGAGCTCTATGAAACCCTCTCTCACTGCCTCCATAAAATAACGCAGTTTCTGATATGTAATGCACAGTGGGAGATGATGGTAGTTTGGCCAAGTGAAAAAGATATGAAATGAAGCCCGATAATCCTCCTTGCAGCTCCTCCAATGAATAGATCCCTCCTTCACTGAAGAAAACAAACAAGAATGACTCCATGATTTCCTCTCTTGCTGCACTCAGCAACACAACGTCCTCTCTGCTGTAGAGCTAACACTATAGGAGATGAATGTAGCTGTGGCCAATTCTGTACTGAGGAAAATATGCTCAATCCTCATCCTTCCTTGAGGAAGAGGTAGGAATTCCTGACCGGGAACACCCTAGTGCCCGAGGGCACCACCACCCTGCTAAACAGCCCGGGGATGCAAGCCTTTGCAGACCCAAGTCTGAAACTCCAAAAAATATTCCAAATGGGCTGCCATATCCTCCTTATAAAGAAAAGGAACTCCTCTCCACCATGGTCCCACCAATTAGGGTTTCCACCCTCACATGAGTGTCTTCCCTCCAAAAATGCGCAGCTTCTCTAGGAAGCCTCTCCTCCTTGGGCAACACTATTTACTTTAGTCAAAGATGACTAAATTAAGTGATCTGGGTTCTATTCACACCCTTAGGTGTTTTATTCCAGCTACTTATTCACCTCATTTTCACATAAGGAGTGTTATTTCTTCATTAGAAAGGGGCTAAGGTGTCTCCTTCCCCATTTTATTTAACAACAATAAAATGTGCAACTATAATGTTCCATTTTAGCTTGAGGCTAAAAATTGGGAACATTACAAGGTTACAAGATAATCAAGTGATCATGAAAGAAGCTAATTGTGCGCACAATTGGTCTTCAAAAGACTTATTTCATGAGAAATTCTAAAGAACAAGTCCATGAACGTAAATGAAATTTCCAGAAAATTACAAATTCTTGCAACTTCCTGTAAGAGCTTAATGGTTTGACATGTTGCATGATAGATTAGCAAAAATCAAAGACCTGGAATTTGTTCCTAAATGTACAAGGATAGTGAAATACCTATCCACACTTGAATTCAATGTCTACGAGTGGCTGGTCAATGCTGGTCAAACTCAGCTATTTTAGCAGGCAGTCTAGAATTAAGGAGCAGATTTGCTATATTTAAGAGTTTGCATGCCACAAATTTTTTTTTTTTTCCTTTTCCAGCAAGAGTCATTATCCATTTTCCATTACCACATACACTTCATTACATTTTCTTCAATCCTAACCCACCAATAAAACCAACAAATCTCATCTACAAGATTTTTGGTCCACTTTACATATTCATTGTCAGTTTCCTTTTTCCTACACTTGCAAATAAAACCTTGCTTCCATACACCATTGAGTCCATAGTCCTTGAGTCTAATTATTTTTCTAAAAAAAAACACCTTGAAGCTTGCATGCCTTAAGGGCAAGCTATCATGCCAATAAATAAAGGGAGTACATCAATGTCCCTTGTTCATAGGATCTTCTGAGTATTCGACAAAAAAAAAATCATTCATACTTAGAAAGATGTGTTCGGGGTATCTTGACTCTCATCTGCATTAAAAATGGGAGCTCTCGTGTTGACTAGTGGCATCCATCAATGGCCACTAAGTTAACAATTTCTTGTTATGTTCGACACCGAAAAATTTATTCACATGAAAAGAATTGTGCCAATGAGTGTTGAAGACTTGAAGACCAATCATTTTGTAGCAGAGGACGCAGAATTACTTTCATTACTTTTCAGTTTTTGATGTAAATGACTTGAGGACAAGTCAATAAATAAGGCTGGGGGGAAGTGTAAATTCTGAATTTTGTATACCTTCCAAGCCTTATACATTTTTAGCCACATTTAGTAGCAGATTCTGAACATTCAGCAGACGATTCAATACCATATTTAGCAGAAGATGCAGCAACAATAAAATATTCACCTTTTCGATTTCATCCACCATTTTCACAACCAAGTAAAGAAGACTATGAACAAAATTTTGCAGCCACACGTACACAACTCTCATCCATTTTTGAAAGGGTAAGTTAAGGTATGATATTTTCTAACTTTTCACCATTTAATTCCTTGAAAAGTTAGAATGATAATTTTTGGAAAAACTTCACTTCCTTTCGTCATTTTGTCAAATAGACAAAACCATCAGTTGAGGGGGGGAATACATTCACATTCATATTGTAATGTTCCCAAATTTTCATGAAGAAAATTGGAACATTAATTTTTGCTTATTCCATCTAGGAGGTGAATAAAATGGGTAAAAGGCCCATGAGTAGGAATAAGATCCTTCATAATGTGAAAAGGATCATTGGAGCAGCTTATCTTGCACCTTCCAGTGTGAAAAGGGGCAATTTTCATGAGGAGAAGGTCAAGTTTGACCAAGTCAACAACGCTGCCTAAGAGGTGTAGCTTGCATGAGAAGACAACGCATTTTTGGAGGGAGAAATATTCCTTGTGGATGAATCCCTAATGTGTGGGGTCCATGGAAAAGAGGCATTCACTTATATAATAAGAGGAGGAGGCAGCCATAGTGAGATATCTTTGATCATTTGATTATTTTTCTATTCAGACAAATTGCACACTCCGGCTGTTCAGTAGAGTTGTAGTGTTGCTTAGCACAAGGGATTCCTGTTTAGGATTTCCTCTCCTTCCTTGAGGGTCTCTTGGAGGAGATTGTGTTGCATTGGTCCACTATCTAGCATTGGCCAAGCTTCACCTCCCTTGACAACGTAAATCCTGATTAGCGCTTCACTGTTTAGAGAGCTGCAGCAAGTGGAATCAGATCTATTTAGATCTAAAGAGTTCTATTGCATCTTCTCAGTGGGGAAGTAATCTAAATCATTGGCAGGAGTGCAGTAGCTATTTTTAGCTTCAGATTCTTATCTTGGTATGAGGCCAAAGTGTGCATCACTTCATCTATGTGGTTAGCTTCAGGAACTGCGTTATTTTGTAGGCATGTCTTGCTAAGACATCCCTTTTGGGGATATTAGCAAAATGCCTTTTTAGTGGTAGCATCAAGGTCATTTAGCAAAACGCCTTGCTGAGAGCCCTACCATATTAGCAAAATTCCTTGCTAACGCTTGAGCTCCTCTTCTGCAAAACTAGCTCCAGAAGTGGGTGGTAATGAATCCTCATTGCAACCCCCAGCAACTCAACGTTTCTGCCAAGCTGGAAAATGCTATAGCTGAAGATGGTTACCTTGGCCTCAAGCCTGGATGTGAGGAGAATGAAGAACAGGTCCTCCAAAGCTTCCCAATGAAGGAGAGGAAACTTCTAAATAGAAATATCCCTTGTGCTAAGCAGCACAAGCTATCCTAGTTGAACAACTAGAGAGAGCAGATCAAAATTGAAATCTTCAAGGAAATATTCAGACAAATTGCACACTCTGGCTATTAAACAGAGTTGTAGTGCTGCTTAGCACGAGGGATTCCTGTTTAGGATTTCCTCTCCTTATTGAGAGGCCTCTTGGAGGATTTCACTTCATCTTATCCACACCTTGGATCAAGGCCTAAGCCATTCTTTAGATACTGCGTTATTTCTACTCAAGTGTAACGTAGTGTTGCTGGGAAATTGCAGTGGAGGGTTCCGCAACACTTCTCTTTGGCTTATCTTTTAGATGAGGGAGTTTCTCCTACTCTGGGAGATTATTGAAAGGGATTTCAGAGCTATTTTTCACATATTGGCACCAAGGCCAACATCTCCCATCATAGACAACGCAGTCCATCCTCAAGACTGTGTTATTTCAGTGCACACTTGCAGTGAGAGGTTGCACCAGCTTCTTGGAGGGAAAGATCTTCAATGCTAGGATCAGCCTTGAATTGAGAGATCCATTGGAGGAGGTTTGTTTCAGTTTTAGCATCATCTTTAGCCATATCCACGTATTTATATTATTGACTTGCAGCTGCTGCCCAGCAACTTCGACATTTTTGCAGATTTGCCATTTTGATGTATATTGTAGCCAATCCTTCCAAGGATTGTGTATTATTGCTGTGTTAGTGTTTTTATGGGTTGAGAGCTTGCTCCCCCTCATTTCTTTGAGCTGATATTGTCATGTCATCCTATTCTCATTTTGTATGCAACATTATCTCCTATAAACTGCGTTATTTTAGTCATATGATATTTTTCATAGTAGTATTGCTTCATTGCCTTGTACATGATTCATTGAGGCTTCCATTTCCTAGTTGGAGTGATTGATTCCTCCACACATTGTATAAATTTTCTACTATATCTGATATTTATTGGCTATACATATCTTCATGTGTTCACAGCTATATAATAATGCTGTATTTCCATTCCACGTGCTTACATTTGTTGCAGTCCCTTCATTGAGCATTTTCTGAGGACATCTAAGTGTGGGAGATCTGTTTAACCCAATTAGAAGGATTTATTTGGAGCCATCTATTGTATTTCGTTCTTAGATACATTGATCTATTGGATCTAGGTCCTTCTTTCAAATCCCGCTGCCTCCATTTCTGGAAAATGCATTTTCCAGCCATGGAATGCTAGCTGTTCTGATTTTGGAACATTACAGTGGTATCAAAGCTGCTTTCTTGGCTTAGCCTGTGAGTATAAGCCCGAGAATATCAGAAGAGTGAAGAGGATGAGTTTAATCTCATCATATTTAAGATCCATGAAGAACCTCCCCAAGGAGGATATGCTGAAAGAAGAGGAAGATCCCTGCACTTCCTATTCTCATCAAGGAGACAAAGAAATAAGCAAAAGAAAGAACCCATATTTTTGAGAAGAAAAAGAAAAAAGGGATAAGCTTACCAAGCTTCTTCCTAAATCTATATATATGATCCATGAAGAGTATGAGGAGATCCAGAGGAAGTATAGAGAATCTCCTAGAGGGTTTGGTTCAAGAGAAAACTCTAGATTGGAGGAGTGTGAGCATGCAGCTACACACCATCTTGTACAGTGCAGTCACATGCCCAGGATTGATGGAAGAGAGATGGAAAGAAGAGAAGAAGTTGCTGGGAGGGAAACCCTTAGTGATTTCTTGAAGGAGTATGAGTCTCAAACTCAGAAATACTGGGATCATCTCAGTTTTTAGAGGTTTTCAAGATGAAGGTGAATGGAAAAAATTAGCAGGATAGATTTCATCTATCTACCCTTGAGGGTTCACCTGTATGTTCAGCCAAAGCTTAGGTGGAGGAGTTAGATACCTTCTTGCAGCAACACCACATTCATGGAGATGAAGCTATCAAAGTTGTAGCGCTGCATATGAGAGGTAAGGCTTATGCCTGGTGGATCTTTGAATCCTTTTCTTTAAGAAATGTAAACTTTACATCTTATGCAAATTTCACTAAGGCCTTAGTGAAAATATTTGATAGAGGGATTCATGAGAAACACGTGGAGGAGCTGAATGAGAAAACTCAAACAAAACCCTTGCATAGAAACACAGTACCATTTCAAAAAAAAATGGGGGAGGTTGAAAACTTGCACCATACTTTACCGAAGGAGAAACTTTCTTCTCACACTTTTGAGCAAGGATGCATGGGGGTCTCTTTTTCAGAGAGGGATAAAATCATTAGCAGGTTGCCCACTCATTTTGCAGATATTGAGGGCAACAATGCTGTTAGATATGGAGTTGATCTAGTGCGTCATGTAGAGGAAAGAGGAGCTCTTTATCCAAGTAGAGGGATGCTTGCATATTTGCAAGAAGGTTCCCAGGATCTCATGTGTAGAGATCAAGGCACAACTCATGTTCTACCTATGCCATTGTTGAGGAGGTGTGAAACCATGGAGACACAAGGAGGAAGTAGGGAGAATACCCAGCATCATGAGATAAGGAGTATACATCTTTATTCATTTTTGGAGGTTGATGCACCCAAGAAGGTGATTTGATTGCACAGTGGAAGCATGGAGGGTTATCTCCATTCATATAAGCAGTCATCTCTTGATGATGATGTCTCATTGCATGGAGACATTTTTCCGGGGAGACCAGTAGATCAGCAGAGGAGGATGGATGCTTCACGTGTTGGGGCACTAATCATTGATTTCAGGAGGTTGGAGACCTGGAGAGAGTTTGATACAACGCTGGGAGTATGGGGTAAAATCAATAAGAGAGAGAGCATTCTCTCAACATCAGCATCACCCACTTCCATTTCAGATTCTGCGTTGTGGCAGAAGCAGCAGGGGAAGGTTAGCAACCTTCCAACTTACATCTTTGGCATAGGAGATGCCAGAGAGAAGGATGACCATATGATAGATGCTCTTCATGAGAGATCATCAGCGCTGTCACTATGGAGGATAGATCCACATTGGAGCTCCCAGCTGTTGGTGGAGTATTCCGAGGATATTTTTACTTGCATGATCTTGGATGGCTAGTTGCACTTGGAGGAGTATTCAGTCAGAAATGGGGTCATCTTCTATCATGGTAGGATCTTCTTTCCTAGAGCTTCCAAGCTCAAGGAGAAGTTGCTACAAGCAGCTCGAGAGGATTTCCTTTTCAGCCCCATTTTTTCTATGAGGGCATACCACACCATCATGGAGGGGTATTTTTGGATGGGTTTTGAAGAGGAGATACATCAACATATGAGTAGATGCATGGACCAGATGGAGATGGAGGAGAGAGGAGAGACATGACTCTTTGAGAGAGTTAGCACAACCACCTCTTTTCCCTTTGGATATTAGAGGAGACTCACTTATGAGCCACTCCACTTGTATGAGCAGAGCATATGGTAAGGGTGATGATTATTTTCGTGATTATTTATATGATGTATGTCCCTTAACCATACCTGTGCAGGATGTTGCTCCAAGGAGGAGCATTCTTTATTTTGGGCTTCATGGTCTAGCTGAGACCATAAGCATGGTTGATGGCCATCCCCTAGGAGGGCTTGAGGAAGAGGCATATTATGGAGGACATGATCATTGCACACCTTATATCATTCACTTCCTCCATACTTATTGTTAGCCACCTATAAAATTTGTTATAGAAAAATGTGGCTAAATTTTTTTGGAGCCTTCAAGGAAAAAATTTTATTGCTAAAAAGTGTTGGCTCTTGAAGACTCTTGAAGGCCTCATGCCTCTATCCAAATATTCACTGTTGTTCCCTCTTTAATATACTTGGAATTTCTGCTGATTTCATGAGAAAATACTGCTGCAAAATCATCATTTTTCCCCCTCCTCCACTCAAAACTAACCTTCATTTTCTCCCCTTTTTCTCCATAAAATTCCTCTATTTTTCATGATTTCCATTCTTCCATTCATGAAAATCATTTTTACAAGATTAAGAACTCACTTTTTAACCTTACCAAAACCCCCAAATCCATTCAAAACTCTGAAAAATTTCATAAAAAACAAGTTTTTACAACTAAGGACTTAAGCCCCCTTGGGCTAAGTCTTAAACCAATTCCCCCACATGCCCACACCCTAGAACCAGGTGCTAGAGCCTTTTAGCGCTTATTGCATCGGAAAGGTTAATGAAGACCCGAAGCACAATCGCATCGGAGAAATCCACAATGGGTTGATTGAAAGACCGCATCAAAACTTCTGATGCGATTGGGTCACATATATGTAAACCACGCCCCCTCCAATTTCCATCCCATACAACCTACGCCCGGGACCAAGAGTTTAAGTCCCAAGGCACCAATCGCATCGCAAAATTCCAATGGGTAGATTGAAAAGACCGAGCCCGAGGCTCCAACTGCAATTGGCATATTGTATTTCACAAAGACCAAAGGCCCCGCAGTCAAGTGCCAGCCTATTCGTATATATATATTCCGCCACCAAAACCTTTGTTTTATTAAAAATTTTGGGTTTTTTATGTCATAAAGGGTTTCCGCCAGTGCAAAGTTTAAAGCAATATCTACCGTCGATCTGGATCCAATCGAACAGCGGACACTTAATAACATCGCAATTTTCATTTGATGCATTTATTTGTCCACCTCCGATTGCCGATCCCCGATTGGTTGTCCACCGTTTCCTCAGATCCGACAACCCTAATTCGCTTCGATTGCGAACCTTCCCTCACATTTGAACCCCTCTGATTCACTTTCAGTCATCGATCTGATCTACAGATCGACGGTCAGCGTTCAATTGCATTGGCGATTTCCATTTGCATAGTTTAAATCGTTTATTTTCCACCCCCGATTGACGATACCCTATTGGTTGTCCACCGTTGATCTCCCCTCCACCTTCCCAGATCCGACAGCCCACAATCGCTCTGATCATTAACCTTTCCTCCTCCTTTTGAAACCCTCCGATTCACTCCCCATCGTCGATCTGATCCTCAGATCGACGACCAACGCTCAATCGCATCAGTGTTTCCCTATACATCGGTGCCCTTTAAGTTTTGTCCCCGATTGCGATCCTCTGATTGGATCTGGATCGTCCATGTGTCCAGATCAGATGGTCCCAGATCATTCTAACTTATTACTTCCCATCACTCTCCTCTCGACTATTATACGCAGATCTCCACCATTGGATGCTGCCATCCAATGGCTATGCTCCTCCCCACATCCTCTGCAGTAGTTAAACCCACAACGCAGGATTCCTTGATATTTTGTGTGTTTTTTGTAGGATTAATGGTTTTCCATTATGTTAAAAGAAAGGGCCAAGGGCTGGGAATGACGATTCCCACACCTTTAATTTATCAAAGGGAACCATTCACAGGGCTCAAATTCCACGTTTCGTCAATGTTTCATGAGGCATTGATGCCATATGAGCCCTGCGCGGCCTGCACATCAACAAGACACGGTGTTATTGAATCACAATTAAAAGAGTATCAGTGTTGAAGACATAATACAACAGAACAGAATATTGAAGACAGATTTGTGGGGATCACGGCTAAGATTGATTATCAAAATCCTAATCCACCAAATTAAAAACAAAATTAAAGGAAAATCATAAGTGTTTAACAGACAAAAAGGCCTCCATTGCCACATCTGAGGCAAATTGTTTCCTCTCAGCTACCACAGTGCCACCTCTAGCCACTAGAATCCAAACAGAGGCCGAAGTTATTGATTAAACGAAGATATTTACCTCAGCGCAGCCAGAGAGATAATTCTGCAAGAGAATTTAATGCACAAAATATCAGCAGAGTTACTTTAATATAAAACAGAGCCTCAAAGGTCAACAAAAGCTCCCACCAAGCTTAATTCATAAATTTAAATCAATTAATACAGTAACACACTTGTAAACTTCTCCATCGAGCCGCTTAAAGGCCGAGAAGTCATTAATCTGTATTAATTGTCCTGAGAGATATTTTATCAGATCTCACCTCCTCATTCTTCTATAAATACTTCTGTAGAAGATGAGAAACAAGTTGGTTGTAGAACTTTGAAATACACTTGAGCTTAAACTTCTGATTGTAAATAGTGTTCATTAGCCCTTGGAGCTCTTCTTGTGATAGATAAGTTAGGCTGAGACGAGTAGATGATTGCTAAACTAAAGCATTGGACTTAAAGCTGTAACTGGTTTGGAGCATCAATACAAGCTGATTTATGGGATCCTAGTCTATGTTGACGGTGATGTTTTTCTCATTGTAACTTGTCATTTTGTTTCTGTTTTCACTGTGTTTCATCTTCTCTTATAAAGAACAACATGCATAGAGTTAGGACCTACTGTATATCAGTACCCTTCTCTGATTGAAAATCTTTATTTACATTTTTTCTTCCAATCTGTGTTATTTAGGAATGATTTAATTTAGTTTAAGCACATGAATGTTGGCGTTCCCTTGTCTTATTGCCTTAGCTGAGTATTATTCTTGAATGTTATGTTCAGTATTAGTTAAGTAGAGATGAACTAAGGAAGATATGGTGTACCCTGGTCCTATTTTTATCCCCAAAGACTGTCTGAATGTTTCCCTTGGAATGTGTTAAAAGCTGGCTAGTTTAGAATTACTTACCAGATCTTAGGCCATTTTGTGTTATCTTTGTGTTTGTCTTGAAAGTAACCAAGTAAAGTAGAGCTAGGAGAGGATTTGTGGTGAGCCCGGCCCGCTAGTTTCTACTCCAACAGTTGCCTTCAAGTTTCCCTTTGTTTTAAAATGTTTTCTATTGAAAGTGTATCAAAGGCTGGCTAGTTTAGAAGTACTTACCAGATCCTAGTTTACTTTCATGTTTTTCTTAAGTGTATGTCAAAAGCTGGCTAGTTTAAAAGCACTTACCAGATCTTGGGCTGCTCTTTGTTCTCCATCTATTTAAATTCTCCTTCTTATTGTACCATTTCATTCCATAAATCAAACTTCAAAGAGATCCTTAGACATAGATGACTTGCCCCATGGACCACTCTTGCCTCTTGCTGTTCCAATTAAACCCTATTATGACTCCATAGCCCAATGGAATAAAACCTACAATTATCTATCTTTCCTGGCCAAAGCTTGTTCTATTTGCTTGCAACTTCACACCTTTGAAACTCTTTGCATTTAGGACTTTCCACCTCAAACAGTAATCATGCTCAACCATCCAAAAACAAAACAAACCCTTGGCCTTCATAACTAGCCTAATATCATTACCCCAAACTTTAAAGACAAATCCATCTTTTCACTTATTGGAGAGATCCCTCTCTGGATTCAGGAGGGCTAGATCCTAGAATCCCAAAGTGGTTGAAATGATGTTGTTTCTGTAATCAAAATTTTCCAATCTTTCCGATTACAAATTCCTAACATTTCTGGCGACTCCGCTGGGGATCGAACCCAGAATCATTTTCATTTTAAGGTAACCATAGGACATCAAAGATTTGTTTCAAAGAACATTTGTTATATCAACCAGCTGAGCCACCAGCAACTAACATTTCTGGCGACCCCACCGGGGAAACTTCCCTTAAAACTAAATAAAACCTTGTGAGTAAAAAGCAGAATTTTCAAGCACTACCAAAGAATGGTAATCATGATAGAACTTGTTTGAATCAGTGAAAAACTAGGCAAACCCTAGGATTCTCATAAGACTTTATCTAAAATCAGCCGACTTAGCCATAAGAGTAGACTGTCTTTGTCTCATGACTGTAGCTAAGTTTTGAAACAGAGTTAGGATATTCTTAGAAACCACACAATTGAAAAATAACTCAGAAAACCTAAAAATATTTCAGATTGGTATTTAATAAACATGGTGGTGGACCATAAAACCTTTTACCTCTGAAAAGAGCTAAAAACTTCCACTTGGCGACTCCACAATCCTTAACAGACCATAAGACTCCACTGGGAAGAACCTTTTTCATTGTAATATCATTTAAACTCAGTTAGAGGACTGTAGGATTAAAATTTGTGTAAACAGAATAGTTAACCTCTCAAAGACTGTCATACCTGGTTGAAATTTCCCTGTTTATTTGGGTCTAAAAAACACAGCATAGTGGCTCCTAGAAAGATTCACACTAGAGCCTATCCTGACCCTGATCCACCTGAGATAGTTGATAATCTAGAAATTATTCTTAGGAAGTCTCCTAGGATTAAATTATCAACTGTTTTCAGATCACCCTTGAGAGCTAATTCAGTCCCTGAAAATCTTTTAGCTCTACAACAATCACAAGTTGACTTAGTAAATCCATTGAGAACTAGGTCATTTGATGATATAATTTAGCTAGACTCTGAGTCTTCACTTTCATCCCCGGAGACAAGTGAACATCCTGGTAGTAGAGAAACAACACCTCCTGATTTGCATTTCCTTCACAATTTAGGTGTCTCTCATCCAAGATCAGCTCAGCAATCTACTACCGTTCCATCCACATCCCTTCATCCTTCATTCACTGTCCAAACCGCTCCACTTCAGCCCACTTTTCCTCTTGTTAATCCACCTCTTGTAAATCCACCTACACCACATATCATGGCAGCATGGTATGCTCCCTTAGTCTGTTCCGGTACCATTAGTCAATCTTCCACAGGACTATCAGTCCAAAATTCCATTATATGATGCTAGTAATGCTACAACTGCATCATAACATGTGGATAAGATGAATGAATACTTTGAAAGAAATGAAATTGATGATGACTATGTCAAGCTTATATTATTTGCTCAAAGTCTGGGGGGAGAATTAAGAAAATGGTTTAAAGGTTTAACCCCCCATAGTATCAATGATCTACAAGCCTTCCATCAGACATTCTTGAACAAATGGGAAGTAAAGAATAATCCTCTCCAAGTCCTTTCTAATTACAAGAACCTCCATAGAAACACTGGGGAAGGTGTGCAAGCTTATTGCACTAGATTTAATAGTGTGTATAATGCCCTTTCCCTAGATCTAAAACCTCCACAAGGCTCAGCTTTAAACAAGTTTCCTAAAGGGTTTGACCTTGAAATGGCCTATCAGCTGAGAGAGAGGGATTTTGCAACCCTTGAAGAGATGCAAAAATGAGCTCTTGCTGTGGAAGTCAACTTGATATAGAAGAGAGCAAGAATGAAAAATGAGAAGAGAGTGTCTTTTAAAGAGGAAAACACACCTTCTACTTCCAACTCAAAGATGGAGAGAATGATGGAGGAGATGATGAAAGAGATGAGCATAATTAAGAGAGCGCAAGCCAATCAAAACCAAATTTCTCCTCAAAATAGAAATCATAACCAAAATCAGAATTTTAGAAGGAACCAACCTCCAAACAAACCTAGGGAAGATGATCAACAGATCACACCTCCCTTTCATCAAAACTATGTAAGTGAGGTTAAGGAAACAGATGAGATAACAGAGGAAGATGATATCAACATGCTAGGGGTAGATAATGATGACTTTGAGATTCATTATAACAGATAAGGTCTTTATACACCTATGATTAATAAAAGAGGATGATGATGAAAATTATTACCAAGACATGGAAAATGTCATTGTCAAGTACCAATTATGAGAGGTGAATCGCATTTGAATAATCAACTTTTTTTACTTTTACTATCTGAAACCATGACGCCACTTTTATCAAGCTCAACCATACACGCGGATATCCTTAATGAAACTTGCATATTACCAGATATTTCATTATGTAGATAATTCTTTACTTAGATCATTGCATCATTCATTCATTTGATGTTTAGTAAGAAGTAAACATGTGCAGTAAGAACAGACTAAGTCATCACACATAAGCAACACACATGAACACCAGGATTTAAGGTGGAAACCCAATTTGGGAGAAAACCATTGCTGCCGTCATCTCAGTCTTCAATATTTATTATAAAGAAAACATCTTACAACCATGTACTGGCGTTAATTTATACTAGCACGCGCACCCACCCACAGGCTGTACTCTCTCTCGCTACTGTACTTCCTAGAAGTGTGAGCTACTACCCCTACTCGTTACCGTATACTACCTGAAGGGGGCATACAACCCCCTTTCATCGAAGGCTTCGAACCTCGCACCATTGCGACCAAGCCTCATCAATTTTCATACCGATCCAACAACTTCCATACAACACACCTTGTAGGCCACTTGTCATCATATTTTCAGACTGGACCCACTCCACACATTTAAGCTCAACATACATCAAACTGAAACTTATAACCCCATCAATTCATTCATTGAGTCATCAACCAATCAACCAACAACTTGATCTTCAATTAACATAATCATCAACATATTCAACATTCAAACAACCCACATCTGTATGAATACATTATAGACATATAACAATAAACCAACAGAACATATTAGACATTTCATTCCACATACTTCAGCAAAACCCTATATTCCATACGTGCTTTTACTTCACTAAACCTGCGTATATACATGCTTTCATAGAGACAAACCTGCATATACTTCTGCACATATTTCAGAACTGGTCTCACATTCCATACGCACTTTTGCTGAAGCCAACCTGCGTATATATGTGCTTTCTCTGTCACGAACATGCGTATAGATCTTCAAACTTTGTAGGGCTGTGCAACTCTTCAGAACAGATAAATATCTCAGATCTTACCCTTTACTTCAGAAAATATTTGCCTCATCTCAGATCTAAACATTCCATAAATAGATCTAGAAAATACATAGTCATTTCAGATCTAGAGATCCCTCTTCATCATTTTCTTCATAGGTGAATTATTAATTTAGATCAATCAATAAAATTTTACCCTTCCATGCAGATATACTTCAAAGTGAAGTATTCATTAAAACCCAGACTTATGCACACACTTGCACTATGATCTTCTTCTCCTTATATATATTTAGCCTTTGTCAATACCATGAGCCAAAACCACACAACTTCCGATGGTATTCCTGGACGGGATCAAATATATAATCCAGCGCTCAATACTGTGGGCCAATACCATGGTAATGTCCCCTGGTTTTATAAATTTAGAGCACAAATAGGCATACGCTACTTGGTACGTACTTTTCCGTGTACATACGCTACTTCCACTTTACAAACCCGTGTATGCTTTGTGACATACCATTTTAATCATTTCTCTGGCCCTTACAGGAATTCCTTTTTTCATTACATCTACACTGCTCTGTAGATACATCATATTTACATCATTAACAAATAGGACAAGTCAGTTTCCATCAAGGACAACTTCATCAAGTAGGTTTCCATCAACTTTATCAAGTAGGTTGCCATCAAGGACAACACTCTGCATCATATTGCCAACAATCTCCCCCTTTGGACTTGATGGAAACCATGATGGTGTTTGATCACAAAAACAGATAGATACATTGATTATAACCATTATTCAAACACCATGATACTCTCCTCCTATTCAAACACCATGATACTCTCCCCCTTTGACATCAAGGGAAAAGGGCAGATCAAAACCAAAACAAGGTTTTTCTTCTCATGTAGAAAGAAGAGCTCTGTAGATTTGATGTGCACTGAAGTTACCATGCTCCCCCTGAGTTCATGCTGAAAACATATTTTTCAATGAAGTACATGACTCTATGACCTTTCCTATCACCAAGGACTCATACTTACATCAATGATCCAACCAAGTGGATTTACATATGTGACTCAGGTACCCAACCAAGTGGGTTTACACATTTTGACTCAACTACCCAACCAAGTGGGTTTACAAATTTGATCAAGTCCTTACATGATTGAATATTACAATTTTACATCATAGGTCTCAACATGACCTTTTCATCAAATTACAAATATGACTTTTTATGACCAACATCAAAAAGACCTCAAGAGAGAGATCATATTTCAGAACCATCATAATGCCAACAATGCATCCTTTCCACATGACCAATGCTCCCCCTTAGCCTATGCATCCTGAACACTTTCAACAGCAAATCATCAAGGCATCTTTATCAAGAAACATCAGAGAATGAAACAAAATTATGAGAATTGGAACACCACCAGAGATACCCAACAGCACTGCAGTTGTGCTGAAGAATGCTGACCCAGAAAAATTTTGCCAGCAAACACCCATACGCGGTTTTCTATGTATAAACCCGCGTATATACGCGACTGTCTTTCAGGAAATCCGCGTATCCAATTTAATCTTTTGATTTTAAGCAGATCTGATCTTCTGTATGGCAGAGACTAGTCCCAGATTTTGTCTGAGATATTCAAATGCTTCCCTGGAATATATGAGAGAAGAAAGATATGACAATGTAACTGTGTTTTCAAGTGTCATCCAACAGTTGTGGCATAAGCACATCAGTAACCAAGCTTTCAGACTCTTTGCAACATCAACATA
Organism: Pinus albicaulis; assembly: GCA_034641835.2. NCBI lineage: Eukaryota > Viridiplantae > Streptophyta > Pinopsida > Pinales > Pinaceae > Pinus > Pinus albicaulis. Next base: position 776,422,648 of record CM076569.1, on the reverse strand, counting down.
TTCTTCCCAAGAGGAATTATCATACCAAAACAACTTCTTCAATAGACAATAAGCAATCATCCATGTGATATTATCTCTGAATCATAAGACTTCCATCTCATCCATGTGTGAAAACAAAAGATACTATTCATCAACAAGCAATCAGGGCTCATCCATAATCTCATCATAAGAAACCATGTATCGTGTCATCATCATTTGAGCACGAGTCTTACGAAAACTAAGGAATTAGCAGATACAATGCCAATAATTCAATCATTAGTAGTTAGACTGGTGCTCCCCCTGAACCTGTGTGCCTGTTCTTGAGCCATCTCACTGTTTTCCATAACAAAAAAGCATACGCTTCTGTCTCCAAAGGAACTCGCGTGTATACGCGGCTTTAGTTCATGAAACCTTCGTATGGAAAGTGAGATTCTGAAGATTTCACAACTTCATCTCCCCCTGACCTTATGCCACCTGTACCTGTCTTCTTCACATCAGATGCACTGTCAGAAATAAACATACCCAGAATTACCAAACCAACCATGAGAATCACCATACATTTCTCCCCCTGTGATGATACATTACTAATCCCTAGAATGTATCTCACATTACTCCTGCAGTCATTATGAGAAGTAAGCTTTAGAAGCGGATGACTGTAGTGGGATTATTATCCCCTACGTTTTTGACTGGTCCTCCTTCTTTTAACAGCTTTGCTTGAAGTTTCTTATTGTGTGCTGAAATTTATCCAATTTCTCAGATCTATTAATCCTGCATTATTTTTCTACATGTCCATACTTGTTACAAGCATAACATCTTGCGTGACCAGAAAAGTAAGCATAGGGATCATAATGTGTTTTTCTATTCTTTCTTCTATTGCAATCAGTTGCTTTATGACCAAACTTTCTGCATGAAAAAAAATATCCCTTAAAGAAACCTGAGTATCTTTCTGTGTAGAATCTATTTGTTTGTGACTGAAACAATCTTCTTCTGCAATTGGCTGCAACATGCCCATAATTATGACATTTAAAACATTCAACATTATTAATCAAAGGATGGAATGATTTCTTTTGAGAGTTCATGATTGTCGGTTGACCTTCTATTTCTTGCAACACTTCAGGTTTTGCATTGATATCCTTTGAATCTTTAGCACTGCCTTGTGAACTAGATTCTCCTTTAACAGTTTCATGAAAACCAAGACCAAATTTAACAGAAGGATACCTTTGACTACTAAGAATATTGTCCAGAATCTTAGTACTATCTTGAAACCTCAAGAGTTTATCTTTTTCTTCTAATTTACCTTTCAAAATATTTACCTCAAACTCCAATCTTTGGCATTGCTTCTTCATACTATCTTCAACCCTTCTTCCTTCTTCTACTTGATCATTCAATTTTAGAATCTCTTCTTTCAACCCATTTTCTTGTTCTTGAAATGTTTGTAGAAGTTCTTCATTCTTCTTATTTTATTTTTCCAGATATTCTTTGAGAGAGATGATTTCTGCTTCAAGTCTTTCACTTTGATTAGTTACTTCATCCTGCAGTCTTTGATATATTTCTATCTGTCCCTTCATTGATTCTATCTGTCCATTCATTCTAGAGATCATATCTTGGTAGATAGATTCCTTCCTTTTAAATGGATCTTCATCATTGATTTTGAGATTTGCTTCTAGACTTATAATATTACTTTCACTATCTTCACCATTGCATGCACAAGAAAGTGAATCACAAGAACAACAATCAATACCTGTTTCATCTTCTTCATTTTCTGCTGCACATGTTTTCTGAGGTATCTCCTTTCTTTGAGTAGCCTTCTTCTTTTGCTTCATTTCCATGAGTACTTGCAGATCTTGGTCAGAATCTTCTTCATCCTCATTTGACATTTCATCATTATCTTCATTTGGATAATAACTCTTTCCCTTTTCAAATTGTTTCCCTTTATCATGATTTTCTTCATAAGGACATTTTGCAGCATAATGACCAACTCTTCCACAAGTAAAACACTTGAAGGGAAGCTTACCTCTGAATCTTCCAGTACCTGGTTGGAGTCTTCTCACAAAATTTGCTTCTTCTTCTTCTGATATATAACTTGATTCCTTGACAACTTCCTTTTCTTTTCCTTTTGCACACGCCTTAAAAGCAGCTTCTTTGATTTGAGAGGGACCTCCTTGTCTCATTTCATAAGAAGTCAGAATACCATGTAGTTGAACAATAGTAAGAGTTTGCAGATCTTGCCTTTCTTCAATAGCTGATACTTTTGACTCAAATTTTGAAGTCAGAGATCTTAAGACTTTTTCCACCAGAGTATTATCGGTTATGGTTTCACCCAAAATTCTCATACGATTTACATTATCATCTAGAAGTAAAAAGAAACTGGCAATACTCTCATCACTATGCATCCTTAAATTTTCATATTCAATTCTGAGAGTTTGGAGTTTTGCACTTTTTACCTTTGTATCTCCTTCATAGCTCAGAATGATTTTGTCCCATATTTCTTTTGCTGAATTTAGCTGCATCACTTTAGCAAATTCTGGTTCAGACATGCTTCCTAATAAAACATTGATTTCTTTGGCATTCATTTCATATTTCTTCCTTTCTGCTGCATTAGTAGGAATAATTTCCGGATACTGATAACCTTCTTCCACGATTGCCCATACTTCTGCACCAAGACTTTGCAAATATGCTTTTGTTTGAATCTTCCAGAATATCAGATTACTTCCATTGAATAGAGGTGGCCTTAGTGAAGATACTCCTTCATGACTTCCCATTGCAATGGATCTCCTTCAAGCGATCAAGCTTCTGCAGAAGAACCTGCTCTGATACCAATTGTTGGGAAAAATACTGAGGGGGGGGGGGGGGGTGAATCAGTATTTAGTGCAGACTGAAAACTTTTTACTTTTCTTCTCTAAAACCCATACACTACTTTAATGAACCCAAGTCGCGTATACACGCGGATATCCTTAATGAAACTTGTGTATTACTAGAGATATCATTATGCAGATAATTATTTACTTAGATCACTGCATCATTCATTCATTAGATGTTCAGTAAGCAGTAAACATGTGCAGTAATAACAGAATAAACCATCACACATAAGCAACACACATGAACACCGGGATTTAAGGTGGAAACCCAATTCAAGAGAAAATCACTGCTGCTGTCGTCTCTGTCTTAAATATTTATTATAAATAAAAAATCTTACAACCATGTACTGGAACAGACTCATACCAGCACGCAGGCACCCACCTGCAGAAGGCTACAACCTTCTCCCATTTACCAGCCTCTTCTGGAAGGGAGCTACAACCCCCTGCTCTTGTTTACCAACCTCTCCTGGAAGGGAGCTACTACCCCCTACTCTCGTTTACCAACTACCACTGGAAGGGAGCTACAACCCCCTCACTGAAGGCTTCAACCGTCAGCACCATTGTGGACCACGTTTCATCAATTTTCATACTGGATCCAACAACTTCCATACAACACACCTTGTAGGCCACTTTTCATCAGTTTTTCAGATTGGACCTACTCCACACATTTAAGCTCAACATACATCAAACTGAAACTTATAACCCCATCAATTCATTCATTGAATCATCAACCAATCAACCAACAACTTGATCTTCAATTAACATAATCATCAACATATTCAACATTCAAACAACCCAGATCTGTATGAATACATTATTGACAGATAAAAGTAAACCAGCAGAACAAATCAGACATTTCATTCCACATACTTCAGCAAAACCCTAGATTCCATACGCGCTTTTACTTTACTGAACTTGCGTATATACGCGCTTTCACAGAGACAAACCTGCGTATACTTCTGCACATATTTCAAAACTAATCTCACATTCCATATGCGCTTTTGATGAAGCCAACCCACGTATATACGCGCTTTCACTTCCATGAACCTGCGTATAGATCTTCAAACTTTGTAGGGCTGCACAACTCTTCAGAACAGATAAATAGCACAGATCTTACCCTTCACTTCAGAAAATATTCGCCTCATCTCAGATCTAAACATTCCATAAATAGATCTAGAAAATACATAGTCATTTCAGATCTAGAGATCCCTCTTCATCATTTTCTTCATAGGTGCATTATTAATTCAGATCAATCAATAAACTATTACCCTTCCATGCAGATATACTTCAAAGTGAAGTATTCATTAAAACCCAGACTTATGCATACACTTGCACTATGATCTTCTTCTCCTTATATAGATTTAGCCTTTGTCAATACCATGAGCCAAAACCACACAACTTCCGATGGTATTCCTGGACGACATCAAATATATAATCTAGTGCTCAATACTGTGGGCCAATACCATGGTAATTTCCCCTGGTTTTATAAATTTAGAGCGAAAATAGGCATACACTACTTGGTGCGTACTTTTCTACGTACATACGCTACTTCCCCTTTACAAACCTGCGTATGATTTGTGACATACCATTTTAATCATTGCTCTGGCCCTTTCAGGAATTCATTTCTTCATTACATCTACACTGCTCTGTAGATACATCATATTTACATCATTAACAAATAGGACAAGTCAGTTTCCATCAAGGACAACTTCATCAAGTAGGTTGCCATCAAATTTATCAAGTAGGTTGCCATCAAGGAAAAAACTCTGCATCATATTGCCAACAGTCATCATAGAGCCTCAAAGAGAATATGACCTTAGAAGCAAAACAAGTCAACAAACCCCCAACAACAAAACCTCTGAAAAACTTTTACAAAACAACACTGCAACTAAGCTTAATGTTGTCAAACAAAAGGAAAAAACAATAGCTGTAAATTTTGATAATGGTAAAGAGAAAGGCACTCAAAACAATGAAAAAAAGAGTGCAGACATTAATAGTACTAACATCTCAGCTAGTACTCCTGTTAAAACTATTTTATCGAATGTAAATAGGACAAATCAGCAAGCTGATATTGCTGATAGAGTGACAGTTAATAAGGCTGAGACTAGCACCTTAAAGAGTCAAATTCCTTTTAGCCTGGAGCAGGAAATTTCAAAAATCAAAATCTCTGTTCCCTTGACTGAGTTAGCTGCCCAGCATGTATATAGGACCCAAATTTTAAAGGCTTTAAACATAGAGGAAAACGAGGATACAGTCAATCTTAATGATGACCAACTCGAGCTTATTTTTGGTCCAAAGATTGAAGGTATGTATCAAGAGGGACCTGTTCCTCCCTTTAATGTGATTTTAAACGTTCATGACAAAATTTTGCACAACACTATGCATGACTCAGGAGCTTCTCATAATTTAATGCCAAAAGCTGTAATGGAGAGCTTGGGTCTAGAAATCACCAGACCTTACAAGGACCTGTACTCCTTTGATTCCAGCAGAGTAAAGTGTTAAGGATTAATCAAAGACCTCTGTGTTAACTTAGCCCAGATTCCAACCAAATGCTTAGTCATGGATATTGTGGTGGTTGATGTTCCCCCCAAATATGGAATGTTGTTATCAAGATCGTGGGGGGCTAAGTTACAATGGACTATGCAAATGGACATTACCTATGCAACTATCCCTATTTTCAATCAGACTAGAAGACTTTACAGGGAGTCCCATATGCAATACACAGTTACAAGCCAAGACAGACCACAAAACTCCCCTTTATACTCTGTAAACACAGGCCTTGATTCATTTATCCTTTTTAATGAAGAAACATTGGATGAAAAAGTAACTTTAACAGAGTTGATGGCCGATAGAGAGGAGGAGGTAAACAACACATAACTGTCAAAACAGTTTTCTGAATCGTTAAACAATAGCGAACCAAATATGGGTCTTGAACTACAAGTCATGCGTCCTTTGCTTTTAAACCTTGACACTCAAGAAAATGTTCCTCCAGTTAACGAAAAATCTGAAGAGTCAAAACAAATTCAATTAACTGGCGCTAATCATGAACAATTAGAAAGCATAGTAATTGAAGAGGACGGTAACCAAACAGACGAAACCGAAAGCAATCCTCTATGGAGTATGTATTTTGACGGGTCATGCACTAGAACTAACGCTAGTACAGATGTTTGGATTTTCGACACTAAAAACAACCACACAGACTGCATTTCTTGCAAATTAAACTTTCAGTGTTCTAACAACATAGCCGAATACGAATCCCTGCTTTTGTGCTTACATTTGTTGAAAACGTTAGGAGCCAGGAGAATTAAAGTTCACGGGGATTCAGAGTTAGTCATTAGGCAAGTCAATGGGGAGTATAATGCAAATCATCCCAGACTTAGGGCCTACCGAAACGATGTCATGGATCTTTTGAAAACATTCAAGGAGTCCAAACTGATTTTTGTCCCAAGAAAAAGAAATATTGCTGCCCACAATTTCGCCTTTGCAGCTAGAACATGCCTAACGACATATGAAACCAAAGACTGCACAACTCAGATAAAATTTAGACCAGCCGTGCCTGATAATTAAAAGTATTGGCAGGTGTTTGATGGAGACAAACAAATAGAAGACTTCATGCAGTTCAGAAATGAATTCGAACTACACAGTTCAGACTCAGACTATGATACAGACTGTGGTGAAGAAAATTTTCTTGGTGAAGAAGAGCCGTCTCCTGAGCTTGTAAATATTAATTTTTTGACAAACAAACTTATAAACAAAATAGAATTGAATGCAGTGTTAGAAACATAGGAGTTAGAAACTCTGCACTCTAAATATGAAAGTTTGCCTAAGGGTCTGGCCCCTTTAGAAGAGTTGTTCGATTTTAACCATGTGGAAAATAAGCCAAAACTGGAACCTGTAGAGACTGAAGTGGAAGAATGCAATATAGGTAGTGAGAAAAAATCGAAAATGATTAAACTATCTAAATCTTTACCAGCTCACATTAAACTCAAATACATAGAGCTGTTTAAAGAGTTTTCTGATGTTTTTGCGTGGAGTTACGAAGATCTGAAATCCTATGACACTGAAATAATACAGCACAAAATCCCTCTCAAAGAAAACCAAAAACCATTCAAACAGAAACTGAGCAGAATAAACCCTGTTTAGTTTCCTTTGGTTCAGAAGGAAATCATGAAAATGTACGATGTTGGTATTATTGTCCCTATTAGATATTCTGAGTGGGTGTCTAATCTGGTGTCAGTTAGGAAGAAAACTGGAGAGATCAGGCTTTGTATAGACTTTAGAGGCTTAAAAAAAGCTTCATTAAAAGAAAACTACCCTTTACCCAAGATGGATCACATATTACAAAGGGTAGTTGGTTCAAAAAGAGTTTCTTTGCTGGATGGCTATTCAAGGTACAACCAAATTTTAGTCCACCCTGATGATCAATTAAAGACATCGTTTACTACACCTTGGGGCACTTTCATGTATGTGAAAATGCCCTTCGGTCTAATGAATGTTGGAGAAAATTTTCAGAGAGCCATGGACATAGCATTCTCAGAGGAACTGGGCTTCTTCATCATTATCTATCTTGATGATGTTACTATGTTTTCAAAAACAGATGAAGAGAATTTAAAACATTTAAGAAGACTTTTCGAGAAATGCAGAAAGTTTGGAATATCCTTAAACCTTAAGAAGACAATATTCGGTCTCCAAGAAGGTAAACTTCTTGGACACATTATTTCAAAAGAGGGTATTAAGATAGATCCAAAGAGGATTAAGGCCATATTGCAAATCTCTCATCCTCGAAACATCAAAGAGTTGCAATATTTCATTGGAAAGATTAAATTTTTGAGAAGGTTCATCCCCAATTTGGCTAAGCTCCTTAGGAATATCACAAACATGTTAAAAAAGGAGCAAGGGGTAAAATGGACCTTGGAAGCAAAGAAGTCCTTTGAACTAGTGAAACAAGCGTTAACCAAAACACCGGTTCTTATAAGTCCTGATTTTTCAAAATATTTTTATATTTTTTCATTTGCATCAGAACATACCATAGCTGCTATCCTTTTACAGAAAAATCCACAAGGACAAGAGCAGTGTATTGCATTCTTTATTAAGGCATTGGGGGATGTCTCTCTGAAGTACAACATTATGGAGAAGCAAGCTTTTGCTTTGGTTAAAGCTTTGAAAGAATTTCGAGTGTACATCCTTCACTCACACATCATTGCCTTTGTCTCAAACTCAGTTGTTAAAGACATTCTAACACAGGACCCAGATGGTAAGAGAGGTAAATGTATTGTTGTTATCCTTGAATACGATTTAGAGATAAAACCCACTAAACTCATCAAAGGCCAAGGTCTAGCTAGATTAATGGCTGAATCCAATTTTGAAGTTCTTGATATTAATATGATTGATGCTTTGGATGACCAAGAAGGATTCTCAACTCCTATTTTTGAAGACCATTTTATGAATTCTCCTTGGTATGCTGATGTTATTTATGTTTTTCTTAATTTAAATACACCTCCTGGTTTGACAAAGACAAAGGCAATATTCCTAAAGTTAAAAGCTGTAAACTATTGCATTATAGATAAATGTATTTATTGGAAAAATGCAAGTGGTATATTGCTTAAACGTTTGCCTGAGTTTGATGCAGAGAAGGTTAAGCATGAGTTGCATGAAGGAGAGTGTGGAGGTCATTGATACTGGAAGACAACAACCAACAAAATTTTGAGGGCTGGCTTCTATTGGCCTACTCTTTTTCCTGATATACAAAAGATGATAATTGCCTGTCATAAAATGTCAACTTTTTGAAGGAAAAAGAAAACTGCTACCCATGCCTCTGCATCCAGTCACTGTTGAAGCCCCATTTCAACAGTGGGGACTTGACTTTATAGGAGAAATCCATCCACCATCTTCTACCCAGCATAGATGGATTCTCACTGCCACAGACTATTTCACTAAGTGGATAGAAGCCATACCTTGTAGGCAGGCCAATGATTCAGTTATTATAAAATTCATGGAGATTAACATTCTCTCCAGATTTGGCTATCCTACCAAGATCATCACAGATAATGCAGAAGCATTTGGATCAAAGAAGATGGTTGAATTCTGTCACAGATATCAGATAACATTGGGGAATTCCATGACCTATTACCCCCAAGGTAATGGACTTGCAGAATCCTCAAACAAGAGTTTAGTGAACATAATCAAGAAAACGTTGGAGGATAACAAGAAGTCTTGGCAAAGAAAGCTTGTTCATGCACTTTGGGCTGATAGATTGACATTGAAGAAATCTATTGGCATGTCACCTTTTCAGCTTGTATATGGTACTGATGCAATTTTTCCAAATAGCCTTGGTGTACCAGTGATGAAGTTGATTCAAGAGTTTCAAGCTGAAGATAATGACATGATCAGAAGAATAAATCAGACCATTCATCTTCAGCAAATCGGAGAAGAGGTATATATGAAAGCATTACAGAAGCAGATCAGCATCAAAAAGCTTTTTGATAGAAGAACAAAGGCCAACAATTTCAAAGTTGGGGACAAGGTTTTAAAGTGGGACTCAAGGAGGGAAGACAAGGGCAAGCATGGAAAATTTGACAACTTATGGCTTGGCCCTTACTCTATTCATTCAGCTGATGGTAACAACGCATATTTCTTACAAGAGTTGAATGGAGAAAATTTTTTTGGGGTTCCTGTCAATGGCAGGATGCTTAAAAATTACTTCTCTTGATCCCTCCCATGTTCTGAAAGCCATTTTTATCTTTTTTCTCATTATAAATATCTCATCCACCATTGCATTCAAAGTTAGAAAAATCAAAAATACAAAAACAGTGAAAGAAAGAAAAGAGGGCGAATTGTGAAAACAAGAAAGGTATAGCCCCATACCAAAAAAGAGAAACAAATCTAAAAGTGTGCAAGCTCAAATGACACTCTTGAAGAACACACTTCTAGTTAGTCAAACATCTTAATCTTGACTAATTAGCTTTAAATTTTCTGCTGTTAGGATAGTGAATTCGATTTTCCAAACTATTCAATCTTGGCTTATCAGTAGATATTTTAGGATAGAAATTAAAGGTTCAAACATGCTCAAAATATGAACCTAAATTTCCAAGAAAAATAATGAATCAAATCTGTTTTAAATCCTGAGTCACAAAAGATGTAAAACTGGTTCTAATCAGCTCAAAATCTGAGCCAATCGATAGAAGAAAAACAACTCAAACAAATTCAAAACAGAGCTGTAAAGAAAAGAGAAGGCCATGATGAGAAACTTTCAGGTCTTGGGCCTTCCATTTTGCTTTAAATTTTTTGCAAAATAAATGTCTATGTGCAGCTTGTCTTTTATGCCATGGACTAGCTTCAAGTTAGAATGTTTAATCCTGACTTGAATGCTTTTAAATTTCTGTTGTAGAATTTAGAGAATAAAAATATGTTAGACTGTTTAATCCTAACAGATTAGTAGATTAGGTAGAGAATCATGTGGGCTCAATTGTTTAATCTGAGTCCATGGAGAAATAAGGAGTAGAATTAGATTATTTTTATGCTTTCAAAAGAATAAAATGTTGTGAAAATATTTTACCAATCCAAGTGCACTCTAATGAAGAAAAAATGCTAGATCAGTAGGATTGGGTAGGTAGAAAGATTATATTGATGAAGATCCATTGTTTTTATGAATGCTAATATGTTTTCAAAGCAAGATCATTCCAGCAAAGGAAGGGAAACCCAATGGATGAGGCACAGGTTAGCCTCCCAGAGAACACAATGGATGTGGTGCAGGTCAGCCTCCCAGAGAATGCAAGTCTGAAGTTCTTGATGCCTTCAAGAAGGCACCATCCCTAAGTGGAGCCACTGTTAGCCACCTATAAAATTTGTTATAGAAAAAGGTGGCTAAAATTTTTTGGAGCCTTCAAGGAACAAATTTTATTGCTAAAATGTGTTGGCTCTTAAATACTCTTGAAGGCCTCATGCCTCTGTCCAAATCTTCACTGTTGTTCCCTATTTTATATACTCAGAATTTCTACTGATTCATGAGAAAAGACTGCTGCAAAATCATCATTTTTCCCCCTCCTCCACTCAAAACTAACCTTCATTTGCTCCCCTTTTTCTCCATAAAATTCCTCTATTTTTCATGATTTCCCTTCTTCCATTCATGAAAATCATTTTTACAAGGTTAAGAACTCACTTTTTAACCTTATCGAAACCCCCAAATCCATTGAAAACTTTGAAAAATTTCATAAAAAACAAGTTTTTACTACTAAGGACTTAAGCCCCCTTGGGCTAAGTCTTAAACCACTTCCCCCACTTGCCCGCACCCTAGAACTAGGTGCTAGAGCCTTTTAGTACTTATTGCATCGGAAAGGTTAATGAAGACCTGAAGCACAATCGCATCTAAGAAATCCACAATGGGTGGATTGAAAGACTGCATCAAAACTTCCGATGTGATTGGGTCACATATATGTAAATCACACCCCCTCCACTTTCCATCCCATATAACCTACACCTGGGACCAAGAGTTTAAGTCCCAAGGCGCCAATCACATTGCAAAATTCCAATGGGTAGATTGAAAAGACTGAGCCCGAGGCTCTGATTGCGATTGGATCTTTGTTATATACGCCCTGGGCATATTGTATTTCACAAAGACTAAAGGCCCCACAATCGGGCGCCAACCTATTCTTATATATATATTCCGCCACCAAAACCTTTGTTTTATTAAAAGCTTTGGGTTTTTTATGTCATAAAGGGTTTCCGCCGGTGCAAAGTTTAAAGCAATATCTGCCGTCGATCTGGAGCCGATCGAACAACCGACGCTTAATCACATCGCAATTTTCATTTGATGCATTTATTTATCCACCCCTGATTGCCGATACCCGACTGGTTGTCCACCGTTGATCTCCTCCCTGCCTTCCTCAGATCCGACGGTCCTAATTCGCTCTGATTGCGAACCTTCCCCCACCTTTGAACCCCTCTGATTCACTTTCCGTTGTCGATCTGATCTACAGATTGATGGTCAGCGCTCAATCGCATCGGCGATTTCCATTTGCACAGTTTAAATCGTTTATTTTCCACCCCCGATTGCCGATCCCCAATTGGTTGTCCACCATTGATATCCCCTCCACCTTCCCAGATCCGATGGCCCACAATCGCTCTGATCATTAACCTTTCCTCTGCCTTTTGAAACCCTCTGATTCACTCCCCACCGTTGGTCTAATCCTCAGATCCACGGCCAGTGCTCAATTGCGTCGGCGTTTCCCTGTACATCGGCGCCATTTAATTTTTTCCCCCGATTGCGATCCTCCGATTGGATCTAGACCGTCCACGTGTCCAGATCAGATGGTCCCAGATCATTCTAACTTATTACTTCCCATCACTCTCCTCTTGACTATTATACACAGATCTCCACCGTTGGATGCTGCCATCCAACGGCTACGCTCCTCCCCACATCCTCTGCAGTAGTTAAACCCACAACGCAGGATTTCTTGATATTTTGTGTGTTTTTTGCAGGATTAATGGTTTTCCATTATGTTAAAAGAAAGGGCCAAGGGATGGGAATGAAGATTCCCACAACTTTGATTTATCAAAGGGAACCATTCACAGGGCTCAAATTCCACGTTTCGTCAATGTTTCATGAGGCATTGATGCCATATGAGCCCTGCGCGGCCTGCACATCAATAAGACACGGTGTTATTGAATCACAATTAAAAGAGTATCAGTTTTGAAGACATAATACAACAGAACAGAAGATTGAAGACAGATTTGCGGGGATCACGACTAAGATTGATTATCAAAAGCCTAATCCCCCAAATTAAAAACACAATTAAAGGAAAATCATAAGTGTTTAACAGACAGAAAGGCCTCCACCGCCACATCTGAGGCAAACTGTTTCCTCTTAGCTACCACAGTGCCACCTGTAGCCACCAGCATCTAAATAGAGGCCGAAGTTATTGATTAAATGAAGATATTTTCCTCAGTGCAACTAGAGAGTTAATTCTGCAAGAGAATTTAATATCAGCAGAGTTACTTTAATATAAAACAGAGCCTCAAAGGTAAACAAAAGCTCCCACCAAGCTTAATTCATAAATGTAAATCAATTAATACAGTAACACACCTGTAAACTTCTCCATCGAGCCCCTCAAAGGCCGAGGAGTCATTAATCTGTATTAATTGTCTTGAGAGATCTTTTACCATATCTCACCTCCTCATTCTTCTATAAATACTTCTGTAGAAGATGAGAAACAGGTTGGTTACAGAACTTTGAAATACATTTGAGCTTAAACTTCTGATTTTAAATAGTGTTCACTGGCCCTTGGAGCTTTGCTTGTGATAGATAAGTTAGGCTGAGATGAGTAGATGATTGCTAAACTAAAGCATTGGAATTAAAGCTGTAACTGGTTTGGAGCATCAATACAAGTTGATTTATGGGATCTTGGTCTATGTTGATGGTGATGTTTTTCTCATTGTAAATTGTCATTTTGTTTTTGTTTTCACTATGTTTCATCTTCTCTTATAAAGAAAAACATGCATAGAGTTAGGACCTACTGTATATTAGTACCCTTCTCTGACTGAAAATCTTTATTTACATGTTTTCCTCCAATCTGTGTTATTTAGTAATGATTTAATTCAGTTTAAGCATAGGAATGTTGGTGTTCCCTCGTCTTATTGCCTTAGCTAAGTATTATTCTTGAATGTTATGTTCAATATTAGTTAAGTAGAGATGAACTAAGGAAGATATGGTGTGCCCTGGTCCTAGTTTTATCCCCAAAGACTGTCTGAATGTTTCCCTCGGAATGTGTTAAAAGCTGGCTAGTTTAGAAGTACTTACCAGATCTTAGGCCATTTTGTGTTATCTTTGTGTTTGTCTTGAAAGTAACCAAGTAAAGCAAAGCTAGGAGAGGATTTGTGGTGAGCCCGACCCGCTAGTTTCTACTCCAACAGTTGCCTTTAAGTTTCCCTTTGTTTTAAAATGTTTTCTATTGAAAGTGTATCAAAGGCTGGCTAGTTTAAAAGTACTTACCAGATCCTAGTTTACTTCCATGTTTTTCTTAAGTGTATGTCATAAGCTGGCTAGTTTAAAAGTACTTACCAGATATTGGGCTGCTCTTTGTTCACCATTTTTTTAAATTCTCCTTTTTATTGTACTATTTCATTCCATAAATCAAACTTCAAAGAGATCCTTAGACATCGATGACTTGCCCCATGGACCACTCTTGCCTCTTGCAGTTCCAATTAAACCCTATTATGACTCCATAGCCCAATGGAATAAAACCTAAAATTATCTATCTTTCTTGGCCAAAGCTTGTTCTACTTGCTTGCAACTTCACACCTTTGAAATTCTTTGCATTTAGGACTTTCCACCTCAAACAGTAATCATGCTCAACCATCCAAAAACAAAACAAACCCTTGGCCTTCATAACTAGCCTAATATAATTACCCCAAACTTCAAAGACAAATCCATCTTTGCACTTATTGGAGAGATCCCTCTCTGGATTCAGGAGGGCTAGATCCTAGAATCCCAAAGTGGTTGAAACGATGTTGTTTATGTGATCAAAATTTTCCAATCTTGCTGATTACAGATTCCTAACACTTATGAGGAGATTGGAGTGGCAGGCATGTGGTTGAGAAGCCACTCATTTTATTAGTCTCCATTGCAGTTGAGGGTCAAGCTGCGTTGGTTGCACTTGAGGGACCATTGTACTTCTCATTTGTTGCATATGGTAGAAAGTATGATTCTCATTTTTGCTCCCTATGGCTCTATTGTTTCTGTCTTTAGGAGGAGCATGGTTGGGAGAAAGAAACATTGTGTGGATGTGTCCTTTAAGGGAGAAATTCCTCACACTTTTTGCACTACATGTTCTAAGGGGAACATGGGATATGATGTGGTCACCTTGATAGGACATTTTTCTCTTTAGGAGGTGATCCATATGATGATGACTTCCAACTCATCATATATGTGGATACTTGGGCCAGATTGATTTATAGCATTGGGGGAGAGATCTTTGGAGGTCTAGTCCTCATCTTGCCACTTGAGGGAAAACTTATTGCAGCCCATGCATAGCCAGCACTCTACACTTATCATACGTGGAGAGATGGATAGCGTGGGGTAGGCTACATTTCTTACCATGTGCATATTTTAATCCCACCTACTTTTCTGGAGCTAAAGGTGGATGACAGCTTTCAGGAGTTGCCTAGTTGGAAGGTGGCTCATTTTGCATGGCTCATAGCTTGGAGATGAAGGACCCATATGGGAAGGATATTTCCCATTTTATTTGAGATCCCATTCTTCAAAGGGACCTCTATACATTACTTTTTTATCCTCTTGAGTATTTCACTTTCAAATGATGATAGCTTGATAGCTGACTTA
Source organism: Pinus albicaulis (assembly GCA_034641835.2). Taxonomy (NCBI): domain Eukaryota; kingdom Viridiplantae; phylum Streptophyta; class Pinopsida; order Pinales; family Pinaceae; genus Pinus; species Pinus albicaulis. The sequence continues at coordinate 776,407,477 of CM076569.1, read as the reverse complement.
CATGCTGAGGAGGAGCATGGTGGAGATTTGATTGATGAGATAACATATTTTTCCTTGGAGGAGGTCATCATACAGGGATGATACAGGAAGAGGAGAAGAAAATAACTCAATCTATCCTTGCACTTGCTTGAAGAAAAGAAATCTTTGAGAGGGGAGGACTATAATGTTCCCAAATTTTCATGAAGAAAATTGGAACATTAATTTTTGCTTATTTCATCTAGGAGGTGAATAAAATGGGTAAAAGGCCCATGAGTAGGAATAATATCCTTCATAATGTGAAAAGGATCATTGGAACAACTTATTTTTCACCTTCCAGTGTGAAAAGGGGAAATTTTCATGAGGACAAGGTCAAGTTTGACCAAGTCAACAACACTGCCTAAGAGGTGTAGCTTGCATGAGAAGACAATGCAGTCTTGGAGGGAGAAAGATTCCTTGTGGATGAAACCCTAATGTGTGGGGTCCAGGGAAAAGAGGCATTCACTTGTATAAGAAAAGGAGGAGGCAGCCATATTGAGATATCTTGGATCATTTGATTATTTTTCTATTCAGACAAATTGCACACTCCGGCTGTTCAGCAGAGTTGCAGTGCTACTTATCACGAGGGATTCCTGTTTAGGATTTCCTCTCCTTTTTGAGAGGCCTCTTGGAGGGTTTCACTTCATCTTCTCCACACCTTGGCTCAAGGAAAAATCCATTCTTCAGATACTGCGTTATTTCTGCTCAAGTATAATGTAGTGTTGCTGGGACATTGCAGTGGAGGGTTCCACAACACTTCTCTTTGGCTTATCTTTCAGAGGAGGGAGTTTCTCTTGCTCCAGGAGATTAGTGAAAGGGATTTTAGAGCTATTTTTCACATCTTGGCACCAAGGCCAACATATTCCATCATAGACAGCGTAGTCCATCCTCAATACTGCGTTATTTCAGTGCACACTTGTAGTGAGAGGTTGCACTAGCTTCTTGGAGGGAAAGATCTTCAGTGCCAGGATCAAACTTGCATTGAGAGATCCATTGGAGGAGGTTTGTTTCAGTTTGAGCATCATCTTCAGCCATATCCATGTATTTATATTATTTAGTTGCAGCTGCTACCCAGCAACTCCGACATTTCTGCAGATTTTCCGTTTTGATGTATATTGTAGCCAATCCTTTCAAGGATTGTGTATTATTGCTGTGTTAGTGTTTTCAGAGGTTGAGAGCTTGCTCCCCCTCATTTCTTTGAGATAATATTTTCATATCATCCTATTCTCATTTTGTATGCAACAACATCTCCTATAAACTACGTTATTTTAGTCATATGATATTTTGCATAGTAGTATTGCTTCATTGCCTTGTACATGATTCATTGAGGCTTCGATTGCCTAGTTGGAGTGATTTATTCCTCCACACATTGTATAAATTTGTTGATATATCATATATTTATTTTCTATACATATCTTCATGTGTTCACAGCTATAGAATAACAATTTCTTTCCATTCTATGTGCTTACATTTGTTGCAGTCCCTTCATTGGGCATTTTATGAGGACATCTAAGTGTGGGAGATCTGTTTAACCCACTCAGAAGGATTTATTTGGAGCCATCTCTTGGATTTAATTATTAGATACATTGATATAGGGGATCCAGGTCCTGGTTTCAAATCCCACTGCCTCCATTTCTGGAAAATGTGTTTTCCAACCATGGAATGCTAGCTGTTCCGATTTGGGAACATTACACATATGTTGCCACATTCATATAACATTCAAAACATTCATAACACATTCAAAGCCCACATACTTTAAAAATATATTTACTATTACATCATCATGAGCATATAAACACCTTTTCAAAAAAAAAATTACTTAAAAGATAATTTGATGCCAACACAATCATGGTTGTCATACAAGAACCAACCATAATGCATTCCAACAAAAATACTCTACAATAAAAATTACATTATCAATATGCAAAGATCATACATTAAAATTGAATGCAAAAAAAAAAATATGGTTGAAACACAAGAACCAACCAAGTTTCAGTTCATCAAAAACACTTTGCAAAAATTAAGTAAATTATATCATGCAGAGTTTAAGCCAAAGCTCAAGTATCAAAAAGTAATAGATTGCATGAGGACATGCAGTACCTTCAGTTTAGGGGTATGTTGGGCCTCAAAATAGTCCCTATTCTCACTCCATTATTCACCAATACCTTCACATTACCTCCATATTACCTTCATGTCACCTTCATTCCACCTACACATCATTACATTTACCTCATCATTGGGTTATAACTATTCTTTTCCAAAGTTTATTAATTATTAACATTTTAAAGTGGATTTGTGGTTAAAATTTAGAAAATAATATGCTTATACTTATACCTAACAATTAGAATGAGTTTGTTGACATGTGTAGGTACAAAAGAAGCTCCCTAGGCACCCTTATGTGGCACTCTATGTTCAAATTCGAATTTGAGGAGATCATGGACCTCATGGAGGAGATCATGGAGATCATGGACGATAGGGTTATGTGTCACCATTGGTTGAGAAATATGTGGGTCAAAGGAGGGAATAGTGGATTTACATTTATGAGTTTGTTATCATTTCTTTTGTATAAATAGGAGTGTTATCTCCTTCATTTGTAATCTTGATTTGTAATCTTAATCTTAATCTTCTCCTTCATTTTGTAATCTTAGTATCTTATAGGCTGGTAGTGAGAAGTTAGATTGGAGAATCAATGTAATGGTTGCAATTGCAATTTGCAATTGATGATAAATAAGACGGAGCTTCTTTGATCCTCTACATTTGACTTTTCTTTTCGTGTGCTTGTGAATCCTTGGAAGGATCCCCATTACCTAGCAAGTACACTTTTATTTTAGTAGGATTTTATTTTATGTTTGTTTGTGAATTTCATTAGATTAAATTATTAGGTTCATATGTTTGGAATATTAATGAATGACCTTTCATAAGAAATTAATAATTTTTTCTTCAATGTATCTGATTTTTTATTTAATGTTTGATTTCATTAGTTTAAGTTTCTGATTTATATGCTTGAGATATAAATGAATAGTCTCTTGTAAGAGAGCTTTAACATTTCATGCAATCAATCAGAATTAGGTTTAAGTGCTTTAATTTCATTAGTTTAAATATTTTTTTGATTAAGATGATTAGAAATATTAATGAACAGTCTCCTATAAGGGAGCCTTAATATTTCTTACACTTATCACAATGTATTTAGATTTCATTTTGATTAAATAACTAAATAGGTGTTGAAGATCCTAATGAACAACCTCCTGTAAGGGAGCTTTAGCGTTTCGTCACCTAGCTTAGTTTAGTTTGTCTCTAAGTCCATATATATTGGATGATCCTCGAATTTTACTTACCCAGATTGATAGTAAATGAAACTCTAATTTTCATCCACATTTTAGACCAAACAGTTGTTCTCTCGCATTTGTTAACAACTCACATCATTGGCTGGTAATCAAACAATGTCTTACCATGTTCGACTACAAATCATATATTCACATGGCTAGACTTGTACCCGAACGATCGATTGAACGAGATAAGAAAACCCCACATCTAGTTTCAGCCATTCGGGCTACGATTTCAGGTTTGTTACGGTGACCTTACATACAAATTGTCATCCGAACATGGGCCTATATCTATAGGCATGTCTGTATTGGGAAACATTCCAATGTATATGAATTTCTACACTATATACATGTTATTAGATTGTTTATGTGCTGATTATGGGAATGCCTCCCTCAGAAATTCATGATCAAGAGGATATATCATGATGTAATGTATTGTAAGATTGATGCAGGTCACCACTCTGCTTCTGTTCTAGCCCATCACATAGTAAATCATCTCATTCAAAAAATATTGTTATTATTATGACTTCATGCTTTAGGGGGAAACTGTTATAGGTAAAATTGGGCATCATTCCCCATGACCTGGTCAAACTGGACATCATCCCTAGGACCAATGAAATAGGGTCTATCATCCTGTATCATTTCAGTTGCTACATGCCCTGAGATAAGAACAAACTATTCATGACTTCTATTGCAAGGTTTCCAAGGTTTGAATTATATGTTATATCACTTATGAGCTCACCAACACAACCTCTCAAGGGACTAAATTCTTTTCATATGTAGTTACCTCCATTCAAAGGTGATTTTCAAAGCACTTCCCTACATTCAAGAGTGCGTTGGTAAAATATGAGTGGAATTCTCATTGTTCTAGAATATCCAAATGGCTAGTGCCTTCTAGAAGAGTCCATATGTGTCAAACTTCGAATCCAAGTGTCCATATAACACCTTTGATCTTGGGAACATGTCTTGCCTATTATTAGAAAGTCATTGATTGAGAAACTAACATCATTTTCCCTCTAAATTGAGCACAGATTCTAGTGCTAGGGAAGAAGGATATTTGGTAAAGAAATGTTGTTGGATTCTCAATTGAGAAAGTGATAGGAGTGATATGTTGCTGGTGATATGTTGATTGTGATGAGGCTGGGATGATGCTGAAGTTGGTGACATAAAATCGATAATTAGTTGTAGCCTCCCCCTTCTACTCATTAATAAAGATTGTTGTTCATTTTCCCATATATGTATCTATTTATGTATCTATTTCTCATGCACTGTATTCTTAATTGATATATATGTTTCATGTTTAATCAATTTAACTGATTAAGATAAATATGCATCTTTATATAGGAATCTCTTTTCTGTTTAGTGTTTATACTTGCAGGAACTAGTCTGGCGATATAAGTTGGATTGGAAGCTACAACAAAAGTGACAGAAGGAAAATAGGAAGTGCTTGGATCACAAGTAGGCTCCTCTTTATTTCTGTGAGTCTATTTACTCTTAGAGAAAGTGTCTGCAAAGTATTTGATCTGTTGTTCTAAATGCATAGCAACACATTTAGGGAATTTTATTTATCCGTAATTCATAATTATGCATAATAGGAAGAAAATAAGAAGAATTGGCATAAGAAGTTGATAAATTCTCTATGGGCAGATAGAGTGAGCACCAAGAAATCCATAGGTATGTCACCTTTTCAGTTGATATATGGATTAGACACCATTTTTTTGACTTTTGTTGCTTTCCTCTTCATGAAAATTTTGTAGGAAGTAGACAGTGAGCCCAATGATATTCAACAGAGAATCAGTCAGATGATTCATTTGCAGCAATCTCGAGAGGAAGTATTTCATAATACCTCAAAGCTTCAAGAAAATATCAAGAAGATGTATGACAGAAAAAAGGTAGATTATTTCAATGTGGGGGATGTAGCTCTCTGATGGGATGCCGAGAATGAGGAGAAAGGACAGCATGGAAAGTTTGAAAACTTGTGGAAAGGACCATGCATAATTTTGGTTTTAAGAGGGAAGAATGCATTTTTATTGGAAGAACTTGATGGAAAAGATTTTTCAGGAGGACTAGTCAATGGTAGGATCCTCAAGCATTACCTAACTTGATTTTTCAAAAAATTATCATTTTCATTGTACATACCCATTTATTTTTCTTCAAAAATTTTAAGGAGTTGTCATGGAAGCTTGAAACCCGAGGTGAAGGCCATAGTGTTTCTTTGATAAACTATTTTTTTAAAGAGTTAATTTAATTCATTTCAGTTTTTCAAGTTATTTCAGTTTCGAGTCTTTCTTTTTATTTTTGACTCCATGCCCAATGGATGAGGCTACTTGGTCTACGGTGTTCTTGACATGTTATGAGGCCAACTCGAAAAATGGAAGAAAAGAGAGATCAACGCCTTAGAAATCAACCACTTCAAGGGGGAAACCTCCAATAAATTACATAAATGAACAATTCTTGGATGATACAAATGACAAAACATAATTCTGTATATAGGAGACCATGGGGTCACAATATAATCCTAGCCGACCTAACAATAATAATGTAAGGGAACTATAATAACAATATTGGGCTTATAGGGGTGCAACAATAACAATAAGGGGGTTACACTAACAACAATAAGGGACTACACTAGTAATATAGGGACCTAACATAGCCCTCTCCTTCAAAAAACTGTTGTCCTCAACGCTTTAGTAGCTTTGGATGCTTCTGTATAAAATTATAATCCTCCCATGTAGAATCTTTAGTGGGTAAGTTTTTCCACTTGATGAGATAATATGGAATTGATCGATTTCGTAGCTGTCGAGTTCTTGTTTCCATGACTACTTCAGGTTCCAATATGATTTTTCCTTCCTCATCAAGTTCTGGCAATATTGTTTGGACTGGAATTTTGTCACCTATAGCCTTCTTTAAGCATGAAACATGGAAAATTGGAGGCACTCGCGAAGAAGCAAGAAGCTCCAATTTGTATGCCATAGTACCAATCTTTTGCAACACCTTGTAAGGACCATAGTACTTTGGAGATTATTTATTATCCTTCTTAGCTTGCTTGAGGGACATTTATTTGTATGATTGTAGCCTTAAAAATACCTAGTCTCCTACATCAAAACTTCTCTCACTGCGATGTTGATCTACCTGTTGTTTCATTCGATTTTGTGCCAAATTTAGGTTATCCTTTAAGAGTTGGAGAAATTCTTGTTGATGCTCAATGTGATCTTCCACTACTTGAACCTTAGAATTTTCTCTTAAATATGATGTGATGGATGGTGGATGATATCCATAAAGTTCCATAAATGGGGTGATTTTTGCTGCAGTATTGAAGGAAGTGTACCACCATTCAACGAGAGGTAACCACTTGACCCATTGTGTTTTCTTATTAGATACAAAACAACGAAGATATCCTTCCAAACATTTATTCACTATCTCAGTTTGACCATTAGATTGAGGATGATAAGATGCGCTATGAGCTAGTTGAGTACCCAAACAAGAAAATAAGTTCATCCAAAAATTTCTAGTAATAATGGGATCCCTGTCCCTTACAATAACCTCTGGGTTTCCATGTAGCTTTTGAATTTCTTCCATAAATGTAGTAGCAATTGTACTTGCTTTAAATGGATGAGATAATGCACAAAAAAGTGCATACTGGGTAAGTCTATCAACTACCACCATGATGATAGTATTTCCTTCTTACTTAGGTAAACCTGTGATAAAATCCATTGAAATATCCTCCCAACGTTGACTTGGAATGGATAAAGGTTTTAGAAGACCCAGGGTCTTAATTGTCTCAACTTTATTTTGCTGGAAAACCAAAAATTCCACCACAAAATTTTGAATATCAGATTTAAGGCCATAAAAAAAAATATTTCTTCACCCCGTGGTAAGTTTTTAAAAATCCCGAGTGTCCTTTTAAAGGAGAAATGTGCAATTCCAAAAGAATATTTTGTTTTAGTTGGGAATTTTTACAAATATATTAGTGATATTTGTACCATAAGGAATCATTTTTCCAACTAAATGTATCATATGTATTAGGATCTTGCTGAGAATTTTGAATGAGTGTCCACACTTATTCGTCCTTATTCCATTCATCCCTTGCTTCGGTTATCCAATCTGTTTGGATAATAAAAATGACACAAAGCAATGCTTCCACCTCCTCATCCTTTCTTGAGAGTGCATCTGCAAGAACATTTAACTTCCCTTTTTCATAGATGATTTCAAAGTCATAACCCAACATCTTTGTGACCCATTTTTGTTGCTCTTTTGAAGATAGTGTTTGTTCCAAAAAAATTTTAAGACTGTCATGATCAGTTTTTACCTTGAGGTGTCTTCCCATTAGGTAAGGTCACCATTTCTTTAGTGCATGTAGTATTGCCAACATTTCCTTCTCATAAATAGCTTTATGTAAATACTTTCATTTGATAGGATGACTTTAAAAAGCAATGGGTCTTCCTTCTTGCATTAAAACAACACCAATTCCATTTCATGAGGCATAACATTCCACAATAAAGGTTTTTGTGATGTTTGGCGTAGCTAAGACCGATGCTAGGAACATTGCCTCTTTAAGATATTCAAAGGACTTAGTTGCTTCAAGAGTCCATGAAAATGCATCTTTCTTCAATAATGTTGTTAGATCTACTGCTATTCTCCCATAATTATTAACAAACTTGCGATAATAATCTTTTATCCCCAAAAATCGTCGCAACTGCTTTATGGCTGTGGGGACTTTCCATTCTTTAATGGCTTTAATTTTGTTACAGTCTACCTTAACACCATTTTGAGATATAATATGACCAAGATATTCCACCTCTTGTACTCCGAAGAAACATTTGGATGTTTTTGCATATAATTGTTTCTCCTACAATAGTTTGAGCACCCTGTCAACACGTTGAATAAGATCCTTCCAAGACCTGCTGTAGATTAGTATATCATCAAAAAATACTAGCACGCATTTTCTAAGGAAGGGTTTGAAAATAGAATTCATCAACCCTTGAAATGTGGAAGGTGAATTGGTAAGGAAAAAAGGCATGACCAAAAATTAATAATGACCCTCATGAGTTTGAAATGTTTTTTTGGAATATCTTCAGTCTTCATTCTAATTTGATGATATCCTAAATGAAGATCCAACTTGGTAAAATAAATTGCTCCATGTAATTAATCCAATAATTCATCAATCACATGAATGGGAAATTTATATTTAATAGTGAGCTTATTGAGCCCCTATATTTGGGACACATGCACCATGATCCATCCTTCTTGTGACCAATACTATGGGAGCAGAGAAAGAAAAGTTGACTAGGTTCAATTATACCAGCCTCTAACATTTATGCAATCATACGTTCAATTTCACTCTTTTGGACATTAGGATATCTGTAAGGACTGATGTTTGGAGGGACACCACCTGGAATCAAATGAATAGCATGATCATGATCACGAAAAGGTGGGAGTCCTTTGGGAGTTTAAAACACCTTGGATTGGTGGTCCAAGACTTTTTGGAGATCTGGAGAAATAATTGATTTTGATGTTGGAAATTATAGTGAGCATAATTGTGTAATTAAGCCTCGTTGTTCTTTATTTAGAAGCTTTGTCATGACATTATAGCTTATTTTCTTTCCTGAATTCCCTGCGATACCCCGTAATTCAACTTCCTTTCCTTCCGGAAAAAATTTCAAGAAAAGTTCTTGAAAATTAAAAGCTACTTTCTCCAAAGATTGTAACCATTGTACTCCTAGTACAACATCAACACCTCCTATTAGAATAGAAAGCATTGGACTATTCAATACATATTCCCCCATGGTTAGCTTGATATTATGGAATTTTCCAGAGAAATTTATAGTTCCTCCATTTGCAACCATCACTTGATATTCTGGTGCTGGGTATAGGAAACAATTCAATTCCTTGGCTACCTTACAATGAATAAAATTATGGGTACTACCTGAATCAATCAACACTACTACATTTTTCTTCTTGATATGTCCTTCTACCTTGAGAGTTTTAGGAGTGGTAATTCTTGCCAATGCATTACATGATATTTTTAGACTCATTTCTTTTTCCAGGGTTGGTTCTTGGTATGTATCCTTTTCTTTTGAAGCTTATTGTTCATTTTCTTCCTCCTCTTCACAATATATGTAAAATAATTTCTTCTTAGAACACTTATGACCCTTAGTGTATTTGATATCACAACTATAGAAAAGCCCGTTTTCTCTTTTTTCTTCCAATTTTTGTGGTGTCAACCTTGTAGGTTGTGGAAGTCTAGGAGTAGCAACACTTCCATCCTTATAGATGTGAGTGGTAGGCTTTCTTGTCGCCATAATTTTACATTCAATTTTTCTTGCCAACCTAAATGCCTTCTCCAATGAATTAGGTTCCCAAACGCGAACCTCATGTTGGATGTTATCCCATAAACTCCCTATGAAGACATCAATCCTGTGTTCCTTTGGAATATCAGTTACCTTATATTCAATTTTTGGAAGTCCTCAATGTGCTCCACCATTGAACCCTTTTGTTTGATATTTATCAATTGGCTAAAGAAGGTGTTGCTCTTTGTATCCTCATAATGCGCTATAATTTCCTCCGTAAAAATTGACCAAGTGACAATTTTTTTACGGGAGGAAAGCCATTGATACCATATAATGTATTTTGTTTTAAATGTGAAGTTGCAATAAGTACCTTTTGTGTTTTTTGCACATTATTGAGACCAAAATATTGGTCCATATGTAGTATCCATGTTACGAGATCCTTGCCATCAAACTTCCTCATATCCATCTTTGGAATATGGTGGTTCTTCCGTCCAACATTAGTGTTTATAAAATCACAATTATCGTTTATTTTGTTCGCATCATGAGTTCTACTATATTTTCACCATTAGGAAACATTTCTTGTATCAACTTTGTCAAACCTTCCATGTCCGCTTTTAGATCATTCTTCACGATTTCCATGTTGTCTTTCATTTTTTCATCGATATTAGCTTCCATGTCATCCATCTTAGCTTCCATGCCAGCTTCCATGCCATCAATCTTAGCTTACATGCCTTTCTTCAAACTATCCATCTTAGCTTCCAAAGATCATATCTTCGAAAATATTGCGAACCAAGATCTCAAGTTTTTCTAGGAAGTTCCTCAGGATTGCAACTTCACTATGTAAACATTTTAGCTTCTGAACCTTCATAGAAATAAAGTTATAGCTCAACTTCCATGATGACCTTTTTTAGGTGAAATTCGGGATCCTGAAAAATCCATAACTTTCACAGATCTTATCTCCAAAAATGTTGTGAAACAAGATCTGAAATTTCTATATGAGGTTCCTCAGTATTTTGGCTTCGCTCTGTAAAAAATTTAGCTTCTACACCTTCGTAGAAAACAAGTTATAGTGAAAATTCCACGATGACCTATTTGGAGTAGCGAAACCCTAGAATCCAAAGCTCTGATACCAAATGTTATGAAACCAACTCCAAAAATGGAAGAAAAGAGATATCAACGTCTTAGAAATTAGACACTTCGAGGGGGAAACCTCGAATACATTACATAAATGAACAATTCTTGGATGGTACAAATGAAAAAACCTACTTCTATATATAGGAGTCCATGGGTTCACAATATAGTCCTAGCCTACCTAACAACAATAATGTAAGGGAACAAAAATAACAATATTGGGGTTACAGGTGTACAACAATAATAATAATGGGGTTACACTAACAACAATAAGGGACTACACTAGTAATATAGGAACTTAACATGCCCCTCTCCTTCAAAAAATTGTTGTCCTCAATTCTTGAGTAGCTCTAGAAGCTTTTGTATAAAATTATCATCCTCCCATGTAGAATATTCATTGGGAAAGTTATTCCACTTGATGAGATACTCTAAAATTGATCGGTTTCGTAGCTATCAAGTTCTTGTTTCTGTGATTTCTTCAGGTTCCAATATGATTTTTCCTTCCTCACCAAGTTCTAGAAATATTGTTTGGATTGGAATTTTGTCACCTATAACCTTCTTTAAGCATGAAACATGGAAAACTGGATGCACTTGCAAAGAAGTAGGAAGCTCCAATTTGTATGCTATAGTACCAATATTTTGCAACACCTTGTAAGGGCCATAGTACTTTGGAGATAATTTATTATCCGTCTTATCTTGCTTGAGGGACATTTATTTGTATGGTTGTAGCCTTAAAAATACCCAGTCTCCTACATCAAAACTTCTCTCGCTGCGATGTTGATCTGCCTGTTATTTCATTCGATTTTGTGCCAAATTTAGCTTATCCTTTAAGAGTTGGAGAACTTCTTGTTGATGCTCGATGTGATCTTCCACTGCTTGAACCTTAGAATTTTCTCTTAAAGATGATGTGATGGACAGTGGATGATATCCATAAAGTGCCATAAATGGGGTCATTTTTGCTATAGTATGGAAGGAAATGTTATATCGCCATTCAGCAAGAGGTAACCACTTGACCCATTGTGCTTTATTATCAGATACAAAACAACAAAGATATCCTTCCAAAAATTTATTCACTATCTTAGTTTGACCATCGGATTGAGGATGATAAAATGAGCTATGAGCTAGTTGATTACCCAAAAAAGAAAATAATTTCATCCAAAAAATTCCAGTAAAAATGGGATCCCTGTCCCTTACAATAACCTTTTGGTTTCCATGTAGCTTTTGAATTGTTTCCATAAATGTAGTAGCAACTGTACTTTCTTTAAATGGATGAGATAATGCAAAAAAGTGTGCATACTTGGTAAGTCTATCAACTACAACCATGATGACACTCTTTCCTTTGTACTTAGGAAAACCTATGATAAAATCCATTGAAATATCCTCCCAACGTTGACTTGGACTGGATAAAGGTTGTAGAAGACCCAAGGTCTTAATTGTCTCAACTTTATTTTGCTGGAAAACCAAACATTCCGCCACAAAATTTTGAATATGAGATTTAAGGCCATCCCAAAATTTTTTTTTCTTCACCTTGTGGTAAGTTTTTAAAAATCCCGAGTGTCCTCCTAAAGGAGAAGTGTGCAATTCCAAAAGAATATTTTGTGTTAGTTGGGAATTCTTACAAATATATAAGCGATCTTTATACCATAAGGAGTAATTTTTCCAACTAAATGTATCATATGTACTAGGACCTTGCTACAATTTTGAATGAGTGTCCACACTTCTTTGTCCTTCTTCCATTCATCCCTTGCTTCGGTTATCCAATCTGGTTGGATAATAGAAATGACACAAAGCAATGCTTCCACCTGTAATCCTTTCTTGAGAGTGCATCTGCAACAAAATTTAACTTCCCCTTTTTGTAGATGGTTTCAAAGTCATAACTCAACATCTTGTGATCCATATTTTTTTCTCTTCTAAAGATAGTCTTTTTTCCAAAAAGTGTTAAGACTATCATGATCAATTTTTACCTTGAAGTGTCTTCCCATTAGGTAAGGTTTCCATTTATTTAGTGCATGTAGTATTGCCAACATTTACTTCTGAAAAATATCTTTCTGTAAATACTTTCCTTTGATACAAATTAATTTCAAAAGCAATGGGTCTTCCTTCTTGCATTAAAACAACACCAATTCCATTTCCAGAGGCATAACGTTCCACAACAATGGTTTTTGTGAAGTCTGGCGTAGCTAAGACTAGTGCTAAGCACATTGCCTCATTAAGATGTTCAAAGGCCTTAGTTGCTTCAGGAGTCCATGAAAATGAAACTTTCTTCAATAATGTTGTTAGAGGTTCTGCTATTCTCCCATAATTCTTAACAAACTTGCGATAATACCCTGTTAACCCCAGAAATTCTCGCAACTACTTTATGGTTGTGGGGACTTTCCATTGCTTAATGGCTTTAATTTTGTTAGGGTCTACCTTAACACCCTCGTGAGATACAATATGACCAAGATATTCCACCTCTTGTACTCCAAAGAAACATTTGAATGTTTTTGCATATAATTGTTTCTCCTCCAATAGTTTGAGCACCCTGTCAACATGTTGAACATGATCCTTCCAAGACCTGCTGTAGATTAGTATATCATCAAAAAAGACTAGCACAAATTTTCTAAGGAAGGGTTTGAAAATGGAATTCATCAACCCTTGAAATGTGGAAGGTGCATTGGTAAGGACAAAAGGCATGACCAAAAATTCATAATGACCCTCCTGAGTTTGAAATGTTGTTTTCAGAATATCTTCAGTCTTCATTCTAATTGATGATATCCTAAAAAAAGATCCAACTTCGTAAAATAAATTGCTCAATGTAATTCATCCAATAATTGATCAATCACAGGAATTGGAAATTTATCATTAATAGTGATCTTATTGAGCTCCATATAATCCGAACACATGCTCCATGATCCATCCTTCTTGTGCATCAATATTACTGGAGTAGAGAAAGAAAATTTGACTAGGTTCAATTATACCAACCTCTAACATTTCTGCAATCATACGTTCAATTTCGCTCTTTTGGACATAAGGGTATCTGTAAGGACTGATGTTTGGAGGGAAACTTCCTGGAATCAAATGAATAGCATGATCATGATCATGAATAGGTGGGAGTCCTTTGGGAGTTTCAAACACCTTGGAATGATTGTCCAAGACACTTTGGAGGTCTGGAGAAATAATTGATTTTGATATTGGAACTTCTAGTGAGCATAATTGTGCAATTAAGCCTCATTTTTCTTTCTTCAGAAGCTTTGTCATGACATTAGAGTTTACTATATTTCCTGGATTCCCTACGATACCCCGTAATTCAACTTCCTTTCCTTCTGAATTTTTTTTAAAGAAAAGTTCTTGAAAATTAAAAGCTACCATCCCTAAAGATTGTAACGATTATACTCCTAGTACAACATCAACACCTACCATTGGAATAGAAAGAATTGGACTATTCAATACATATTCCCCCATGGTTAGCTTTATATTATGGAATTTTCCAGAGCAATTTATAGTTCCTCCTTTTGCAACCATCACTTGAAATTCTGGTGCTGGGTATAGGAAATAATTCAATTCCTTGGCTACCTTACAATGAATAAAATTATGGGTACTACCCAAATCAATCAACACTATTACCTTTTTCTTCTTGATATGTCCTTCTATCTTGAGAGTTTGATGACTGGTAATTCCTACCAATGCATTAAACGATATGGTTAGGATCATTTCTACTTCTTCCAGAGTTGGCTCTTGGTATGTATCCTTTCCTTTTGAAGCTTATTGTTCATTTTCTTCCTCCTCTTCACAATCTATGTAAAATAATTTCTTCTCAACACACTTATAACCGTTAGTGTATTTGCTATCAAAACTATAGAAAATCCATTTTTCTCTTTTTTCTTCCAATTGTTATGGTGTCAACCTTGTAGGTTGTGGATTTCTAGGAGTAGCAACACTTCCATCCTTATATATGTGAGTGGTAGGCTTCCTTGTCCCCATAATTTTACATTCAATTTTTCTTGCCAACCTGAATGCCTTCTCCAATGAATCAGGTTCCCAAACATGAACCTCATGTTGGATGTTATCCTTTAAAGTCCTTATGAAGACATCAATCCCGTGTTCATCTGGAATATCAATACCTTATATTCAATTTTTGGAAGTCCTCAATGTGCCCCACCATTGAACCCTTTTGTTTGAGATTTAGCAATTGGCTAAAGAAGGTGTTGCTCTTTGTATCCTCAAAATGCGTTATAATTTCCTCCGTAAAAATTGACCAAGTGACAATTTTTTTATGGGAGCAAACCCTTCGATACCATACAATGTATTTTGTTTTAAATGTAAAGTTGCAATGAGTACCTTTTGTGTTTTTTGCACATTATTGAGATAAAAATATTACTCCATCTGTAGTATCCACGTTATGAGATCCTTGCCATCAAAATTCCTCATATCCATCTTTGGAATATGGTGGTTCTTCCATCCAACGTTAGAGTTTGTGAAATCATGATTAAATTTTTTTTTTCTTATCATGAGTTTCCTCTACTATATTTTTTCCATTAGGAAACATTTCTTGTATCAACTTTGTCAAACGTTCCATGTCTTCTTTTAGATCATTCTTCATGTTTTCCATGTTGTCTTTCATTTTTTCATCGATCTTAGCTTCCATGTCATCCATCTTAGCTTCCATGCCATCCATATTAGCTTCCATGCATTTCTTCAAACCATCCATCTTAGCTTCCACGCTTTTCTTCAAAACTTCCATTTCATTTTTTGTTGATCTTTGCGAGAACGAAATTTGGTGCACTTGCTCTTGTAATTTTGACATGCCATGTTGCAGTTCTTCGTCTTCATGAGTCATATTAGAGCCTTCTGAAGGCTTAATTGGTGTTGAATTATTTTTAGGGGGAATTTTAGAACCCAATATGATATCTATTCTACAATATTCCCTTGGAATCAATTAAAACCTAATTTTGAAACAAGACTTATGCAATTAAAAAAAAATACACACCTTTTTCTTGCTTTTGAGGAGCTAAATATTGAAAATGAATTATCTCTGTGATTTTAGATATTAAATATTTGAAATTTGGTCCTATAGTAGCCCTCTGAATCTTCTTTCTAATGCCACAGGTCTGACCTGATTTGGGTTCTTCAAGAAAAATTTATGTCCAATCTCCCACAATGACCTAATTATGGACTGGTTCGGTAGAGAAAACTTGTACAACATGCCACATGTCACTGTTTCCTCCTTCAGCTTTGAAAATTATATAAAGGAAACTATAGTCTGTGTACTTGTGGCCACCTTTTACAAAATTCCAATCTGACATTAAAAGAGAGAGTTATGACGATTTTACCATGGTCACCTCTTTGAGATGAAATTTGGGAGCCTGAATAAAGCCTAAATTCCACAGATCATATCTCCAAAAATGTTGCGAACAAAGATCTGAAAATTTTACAAGAAGTTCCTCAGGATTTCGACTTCACTCTTTAAAAATTTTAGCTTTTGAACCTTCGTAGAATCAAAGTTATAGTGCAATTGCCATGATGACCTTTTTTAGGTGAAATTCATGATCCTAAAAAAGCCCTAACTTCCACAGATCATATCCAAAAATATTGCGAACCAAGATCCGAAATTTCTACACGATGTTCCTCGGTATTTAGAATTTTCTGTTCAAAAATTTAATCTTTTTTACCTTTATAGAAAAAAATTTATAGCCAAAATTCCGTGATCACATGTTTGGAGCAGTGAAACCATAGAATCCAAAGCTCTGATACCAAATGTTATGAAACCAACTCCAAAAATGGAAAAAAAGAGAGATCAATGCCTTATAAATTAACCACTTTGAGGGGGAAACCTCCAATACATTACATAAATGAACAATTCTTGGATGATACAAATTAAAAAACCTACTTCTATATATAGGAGTCCACGGGGTCACATTATAATCCTAGCCAACCTAAGATTAATAATGTAAGGGAACAATAATAAAAATATTGGGGTTACAGGGGTACAACAATAACAATAACGGGGTTACACTAAAAAAAATAAGGGAATACACTAGTAATATCGGGACCTAACATGACATCTCCTGAGGAGCTGCCATCCCTAGTTGGAGCCAATGCTAGTGCATGTCAGTCCTGTCAGTAACCAATTTTCAAAATGTACTCTTTCAAGTTGTTGATAGGGTCATAGGGAAAATTTTTATAGTTTCAGATAGGTTTTCAACTAAAATTTTGGTCATTGGTTAGTATGTCTAGGTATGCTACTGCTCCCATCATCCCATGGTCAAAATTTTCATCTTCGTCATGCCATTACTCATTGTGACGAGTCATCAATAATGTGTCTTGATCACCATTTCAGTCATCATCTCATGGTCATTCATACTGCAAGGTTAAAAAATCCAAATCATTAGTTTATAAATCCATTAGGTGTCATTATTAGGTAAAGACATCAAAAAGGTCATAAAAGAGTCATGACATCACCTAGGTCATCATTATGGGATTAGTGAATAGGGAAAGTGCTCAAAAATGATTTCTGAAGCACATTTCATTCTCTATAAAGATGTAACTATGCATACTAAAGTTCAAAGCTGCAGTACATTAGCTAAACAAGTCATTTTGAAAAAATACAAGGTGGTCTCACATCACTATCCAAGGGAAAATCGACCTCCAGCCTATAAAAATACCAAAAAAGCATACAATTTTCTCATTGATCTCTCATAATACATCTCTCCATTGGAAAAGTGCATTTCAGACTTCAAAGAAATCAAGTTTTTCCTTGAAAACCTAAATTCTCTTCCTACACTACACTTTTCCTTCTACACTATGCTTTTGGCATCCATAGATGCATGTTTGAATTGGAGGTAAAGAACTCATATACAAGGCTTCATTTCAGAAATTCAAGGTTTCCAGTACCTATGGGACAAGTAAATATTAGTTGGCACTAATATTTTTCATCATTCTTCTCAAAACTTGAGTGAATTTCCCTCTTTTATGGTTTTCACTGTGTTTTCTCTCTTCCATGTGAATTTGTTTCAAATTAGTGTTTAAACCCTAAGTTTCCTACTCCCCTACACTCATCTACACCCATTATACTTCCCTAAAAATTTACCTCACCTATTTCCAATAATCTCGTACATTTCCTTATAAACCCTCGCCTAGGCTACCTTATTAACAGTCTCCTAGGCCTAGGACTATGTTTTTTATCATTTCCAGACCTTCCCCTCACTATTTTTAAGCATTCTAACTTCCCTACACTCCTTAACATATACCCTTATCCCCTAAAATTTTCCCATAAATTAAAACACTCCCTAATACTTTTATCCCTTTCCTTCATCATCACAGTCCTTTATCCCCTGTTTTCACAGTCCTACCCTCTCCCTTTCCTTCCCACTACTGCTAGGGTTTAACATCATGGAGACTGGATGACACTAAGAAGAAAAAGTATAACAAGGTTGGGCAAGTGTCCATGTATGAGCCATCACAGGTCAAAGAGATCATAGACTCACCTTTCTTTAGGAAAGTGTTTGAGGATGTGGGTTTTTTTGGTTTTTGTGAAAATATTCAACAAGCAGTCACCATGTTCAATTGACAAGCTTGTTTTCCACCACTGTAAAGAAATAAAAAGCCAAAATTGCAGGGATTGACTCAACATTACAGCAGATGCCATTGCCATAGCTACAAGATTTCCAAATTATGGAGAAAATTGGTTTGAAGGCATGGATTTAGACATTGAGAACTATAAAGCTTTAATAAAGACACATTATAAAGATGATCCAATTTTTTTTTTCCCTTTATACAACTACTTGACAAGAATTCTCCACTAATGAAGATGATAATGAGGTACTTTACCTGTGAGGGTATTTTTTCAAGGCTA
This sequence comes from Pinus albicaulis, assembly GCA_034641835.2. NCBI lineage: Eukaryota > Viridiplantae > Streptophyta > Pinopsida > Pinales > Pinaceae > Pinus > Pinus albicaulis. Next base: position 776,388,884 of record CM076569.1, on the reverse strand, counting down.
TACGAGTATTATGTAATATTACTGAAGCATTTCAAAGGTGTTAAGCCTCTTAACTTACCTCATTACATCTATAGAAGAATTTTTGAGATGGAAAAGAAGGTATATAGTAAAGGAAAGGATCATCAATCAAACTTGTTTCACCATGGCTTGGTCCAAGCCATTGTCCTCCATCAACTCTCAGAGATAAACTTCTCTTGGGATGTAATCATACAATTAGCCTCTCTTTTTCTTGCTACAAGTCAACCTAGTAGTCAATCTACTCCTTTAGCATCACCAAGACCTTAGGAAGTTGGTTCCACAATAAATCCTAGGGAAGAGGTGACCAAAACCTACAGTAGAGGAAAAAGGCTGATGTTTTCTCCTGGCTGTGTGGAAAGCACTCAACCTTGTTGTGTAACCAGCTTCAAAAATAAAAGAAAATAGATATCAACGCCTTAGAAATAAGCCACTTCGAGGGGACAACCTCCAATACATTACATAAATGAACAATTCTTGGATGATACAATTTACAAAGCCTCCTTTCTATATATAGGAGTCCATGGGGCCATAATGTAATCCTAGTGGGCCACAATGTAATCCTAGCCGACCTAACAATAATAATTTAAGGGCACAATAATAATAAAATGGGGGTTACAAGGGTACAATAATAACAATAAGGGGGTTACACTAAAAATAATAAGGGACTATACTAGTGATATAGGGACCTAACATGCCCCTCTCCTTCAAAAAAGTGTTGTCCTCAACGCTTGAGTAGCTCCGGGTGCTTCTGTATAAAATTCTCATCCTCCCAAGTAGAATCTTCAGTGGGTAAGTTCTTCCACTTGATGAGATACTCTGAAATTGATCGATTCCGTAGCTGTCGAGTTCTTGTTTCCATGACCGCTTCAGGTTCCAATATGATTTTCCTTCCTCATCAAGTTCTGGCAATATTGTTTGAACTGGAAGATTTTCACCTATAACCTTCTTTAAGCATGAAACATGGAAAACTGGATGTACTCGCGAAGAAGCAGGAAGCTCCAATTTGTATGCCATAGTACCAATCTTTTGCAACACCTTGTAAGGACCATAGTACTTTGGTGATAATTTATTATCCTTCTTAGTTTGCTTGAGGGACATTTGTTTGTATGGTTGTCGCCGTAAAAATACCCAATCTCCTACATCAAAACTTCTCTCGCTGCAATGTTGATCTGCCTGTTGTTTCATTCGATTTTGTGCCAAATTCAGGTTATCCTTTAAGAGTTGGAGAACTTCTTGCTGATGCTCGATGTGATCTTCCACTGCTTGAAACTTTGAATTTTCTCTTAAATATGATGTGATGGATGGTGGATGATATCCATAAAGTGCCATAAATGGGGTCATTTTTGTTGCAGTATGGAAGGAAGTGTTATACCACCATTCAGCGAGAGGTAACCACTTGACCCATTGTGTTTGTTTATCGGATACAAAACAACGAAGATATCCTTCCAAACATTTATTTACTATCTCAGTTTGACCATCAGATTGAGGATGATAAGATGAGCTATGAGCTAATTGAGTACCCAAACAAGAAAATAACTCCGTCCAAAAATTTCCAGTAAAAATGGGATCTCTGTCGCTCACAATAACCCTTGGGCTTCCATGTATCTTTTGAATTCTATCCATAAATGTAGTAGCAACTGTACTTGCTTTAAATGGATGAGATAATGGACAAAAGTGTGCATACTTGGTAAGTCTATCAACTACCACCATGATGACACTCTTTCCTTCGGACTTAGGTAAACCTGTGATAAAATCCATTGAAATCTCCTCCCAACGTTGACTTGGAATGGATAAAGGTTGTAGAAGTCCCGGGGTCTTAATTATCTCCACTTTATTCTGCTGGCAAACCAAACATTCTGCCACAAACTTTTGAATATCAGATTTAAGGCCATCCCAAAAAAATTCTTTCTTCACCCTGTGGTAAGTTTTTAAAAATCCTGAGTGTCCTCCTAAAGGAGAAGTGTGCAATTCCGGAAGAATCTTTTGTTTTAGTTGGGAATTCTTACAAAGATATAAGCGATCTTTGTACCATAAGGAATCATTTTTCCAACTAAATGTATCGGATGTACTAGGATCTTGCTGCAACTTTTGAATGAGTGTCCATACATCTTTGTCCTTCTTCCATTCATCTCTTGCTTCAGTTATCCAATCTGGTTGGATAATAGAAATGGCACAAAGCAATGCTTCCACCTCTTCATTCTTTCTTGAGAGTGCATCTGCGACAACATTAAGCTTTCCTTTTTTGTAGATTATTTCAAAGTCATAACCCAACATCTTTGTGACCCATTTTTGCTACTCTTCTGAAGATAGTCTTTGTTCCAAAAAGTGTTTAAGACTATCATGATCAGTTTTTACCTTGAAGTCTCTTCCCATTAGGTAAGTTCGCCATTTCTTTAGTGCATGTAGTATTGCTAACATTTCCTTCTCATAAATAGGTTTCTGTAAATACTTTCCTTTGATTGGACGACTTTCAAAAGCAATGGGTCTTCCTTCCTGCATTAAAACTGCACCAATTCCATTTCCTGAGGCATCACATTCCACAATAAAGGTTTTTGTGAGGTCTGGTGTAGCTAAGACCGGTGCTAGGCACATTGCCTCTTTAAGACGTTCAAAGGCCTTAGTTGCTTCAGGAGTCCATGAAAATGCATCTTTCTTCAATAATGTTGTTAGAGGTGCTGCTATTCTCCCATAATTCCTAACAAACTTGTGATAATACCCTATTAACCCGAGAAATCCTTGCAACTTCTTTATGGTTGTGGGGACTTTCCTTTCCTTAATGGCTTTAATTTTGTTAGGGCCTACTTTAACACCCTCGTGAGATACAATATGACCCAGATATTCCACCTCTTGCACTCCAAAGAAACATTTGGATGTTTTTGCATATAATTGTTTCTCTTGCAATAGTTTGAGCACCCTGTCAACATGTTCAACATGATCCTTCCAAGACCTGCTGTAGATTAGTATATCATCAAAAAATACTAGCACAAATTTTCTAAGGAAGGATTTGAAAATGGAATTCATCAACCCTTGAAATGTAGAAGGTGCATTGGTAAGGCCAAAAGGCATGACCAAAAATTCATAATGACCCTCATGAGTTCGAAATGCTGTTTTCGGAATATCTTCAGTCTTCATTCTAATTTGATGATACCCTGAACGAAAATCCAATTTGGTAAAATAAATTGCTCCATGTAATTCATCCAATAATTCATCAATCACAGGAATGGGAAATTTATCTTTAATGGTGAGCTTATTGAGCTCCCTATAATCCGGAAACATTCACCATGATCCATCCTTCTTGTGTACCAATACTACAGGAGCAGAGAAAGAACTTTGACTAGGTTGAATTATACCCGCCTCTAACATTTCTGCAATCATATGTTCAATTTCAATCTTTTGGAAGTAAGGATATATATAAGGCCTGATGTTTGGAGGAACACTTCCTGGAATCAAATGAATAGCATGATCATGATCACGAATAGGTGGGAGTCCTTTGGGAGTTTCAAACACCTTGGAATGATTGTCCAAGACTTGTTGGAGATCTGCAGAAATAGATGATTTTGATGTCGGAACTTCTAGTGAGCATAATTGTGCAATTACGCCTAGTTGTTCTTTCTTTAGAAGCTTTGTCATGACATTAGAGCTTATTATCCTTCCCGGATTCCCTTCAATACCCCGTAATTCGACTTCCTTTCCTTCTGAAAAAAATTTCAAGAAAAGTTCTTGAAAATTAAAAGCTACAGTCCCCAAAGATTGTAACCATTGTACTCCTAGTACAACATCAGCACCTCCCATAGGAATGGAAAGCATTGGACTAGTCAATACATATTACCCCATGGTTAGCTTGATATTATGGCATTTTCCAGAGCAATTTATAGTTCCTCCATTTGCAACCATCACTTGACATTCTGGTGTTGGGTATTGGAAACAATTTAATTCCTTGGCTACCTTACAATGAATAAAATTATGGGTGCTACCTGAATCAATCAACACTATTACCTTTTTCTTCTTGATTTTCCTTCTATCTTGAGAGTTTGAGGAGTGGTAATTCCTGCCAGTGCATTACACGATATGGTCGGATTCATTTCTTCCTCTTCTAGGGTTGGTTCCTGGTGTATATCCTCTTCTTGTTCATTTTCTTCTTTCTCTTCACAATCTATGTAAAATAATTTCTTCTCAGCACACTTATGACCTTTAGTGTATTTGCTATCACAACTATAGCAAAGCCCTTTTGCTCTTTTTTCTTCCAATTTTGTGGTGTCAACCTTGTAGGTTGTGGAAATCTAGATGTAGAAACACTTCCTTCTTTATAGAATTGAGTGGTAGGCTTCCTTGTCGCCATAATTTTACATTCAACTTTTCTTGCCAACCTGAATGCCTTCTCCAATGAATCAGGTTCCAGAACGCGAACTTCATCTTGGATGTTATCCTTTAAAGTGCCTATGAAGAGATCAATCCTGTGTTCCTCTGGAATATCAGTTACCCTTATATTCAATTTTTGGAAGTCCTCAATGTGCTCCCCCACTAAACCCTTTTGTTTGAGATTTATCAATTGGATGAAGAAGGTGTTGCTCTTTGTATCCTCATAATGTGCTATCATTTCCTCCGTAAAAATTGACCAAGTGACAATTTTTTTACGGGAGCAAAGCCATCGATACCATACAAATGTATTTTGTTCTAAATGTAAACTTGCAATGCGTACCTTTTGTGTGTTTTTCACATTATGGAGATCAAAATATTGCTCCATCTATAGTATCCATGTTACAGGATCCTTTCCATCAAACTTCCTCATATCCATTTTGGAATATGGTGGTTCTTCCCGCCAACATTAGAGTTTATGAAATCACGATTAACATTTATTTTGTTCTCATCATGAGGTTCTTCTACTATCTTTTCACCATTAGGAAACATTTCTTGTATCAACTTTTTCAAACCTTCGATGTCTATTTTTAGATCATTCTTCATGTTTTCCATCTTAGCTTCCATGCCAGCTTCCATGCCATCCATATTTTCTTCCACACCTTTCTTCAAAACTTCCATTTCATTTTTTGTTGCTCTTTGCGAGAGTGAAATTTGTTGCACTTGCTCTTGTAATTTTGATAGATCACGTTGCAATTCTTCATCTTCATGAGTCATAGTAGAGCCTTCTGAAGGCTTAATGGGTGTTGAATTATTTTTACGGGGCATATTTTAGAACCCAATACTGATATCTATTCTACAATATGCCCTTGGAATCAATTAAAATTGATTCTTCAAACAAGACTTATGCAATTCGGAAAAAAAATACACACCTTTTTCTTGCTTTTGAGGAGCTCAATATTGAAATTGGATTATATCTGTGATTGTAGCACTTCAAAATCTGAATTTTGGTATCGATGTAGCCCTTTGAATTATCTTTTGAATGCCACAGGTCTGACCTGATTTGGATTCTCCAAGACAAAGTTGTGTCCGATCTCCCACAATGACCTAATTATGGACTGGTTCAATAGAGCGAACTTGTATGACTTGCCACGTATCACTATTTCGTCTTTGGTCTCTGAAATTGATAGATAAGAAACTAAAGTCTGTGTACTTGCAACCAATTTTTACGGAACTCCAATCCTATGCCCAGAGAGAGAGTTATTGAACTTTTCCCACGATCACCTCTTTGAGATGCAATTTAGGAGCCTGAAAAAGCACTACCTTCCACAGATCATATCTCCAAAAATATTGTGAACCAAGAGATAAAATTTATTGACGAATTTTCTCATGATTTCAGCTTCGCACCATATAAATTTCAGATTCTGAACCTTCGTATAAAAAAAGTTATAGCACAAATGCCACGATGACCTGTTTAAGAGCCTGAACAAAGACCTAACTTCCACAGATCATATCTCCGAAAATATTGCAAACCAAGCTCTGAAATTTTTAGACAATATTCCTCAGGATTTCGGCTTTGCACCCTAAGAATTTCAGCTTCTGAAACTTCGTAGAAAGAAAGTTATAGCGAAAATGCCACGATGACCTGTTTGGAGCAGCGAAACTCTAGAATCCAAAGCTCTGATACCAAATGTTGTGTAACTAGCTTCAAAAATAGAAGAAAAGAGATATCAACGCCTTAGAAATAAGCCACTTTGAGGGAGAAACCTCCAAAACATTACATAAATGAACAATTATTGGATGATACAATTTACAAAACCTCCTTTCTATATATAGGAGTCCATGGGGCCATAATGTAATCCTAGTGGGCCACAATGTAATCCTAGCCGACCTAACAATAATAATTTAAGGGCACAATAATAACAAAATGGGGGCTACAAGGGTACAATAATAACAATAAGGGGGTTACACTAACAATAATAAGGGACTATACTAGTGATATAAGGACCTAACAAACCTACATTAGTTGAAAAAGATACATCGACATATCAGCATGAGGCACCATTACAAGAGGAAGAATAGGTACATTTTGACACTTACTTGGTAGATCTAGAAATGCATGAGGAGGAAAAATCACCTAAGAAAATTATCAAGGAGAAGGAAGCTGAAATGAGAGAGCTAAAGGATATACTCTCAAAGGCCAACTTCATGATAGCATTTCTTCAGAGGGAGAGTAGGCAGCTTCAAGTAAAACAACTTTTGCATAGTAATCCCAAGCTAGATTTGGAGGTGAAGGATGAAAAAGGTAAGTCTGTGATTTATTTTGATCAACTTGAGGATAATGAGGTGCAAATCAAAACAAGGAGGCCAAGAACAAGAGGTATCAAGAGGCAGGAAGAGAAAGAAAGTGAACCATCTCCATCATTAGATCAAGAGGATTTTGATGAGTTGATTGTAGCAGAATTTGAGCAAGATAAGGAATTTTGGCTTCGTAAGGTAAATGATCATTTGGAAAATCTTCCCAAAAAGGCCAATAGGAACAATAAGCTCCAAAGGCACATGGCAATGCATTATTGCACTAGAAACAAGATTTCTCAGATTAGGGTTAAAAATATGAAAAAGAGGCTAAGGAAAACCCTAATTAAGCTAAGGAAGAGAAAAAAATTGGACTTGCTTGCTGATGCATCCTTGATTGTCTAACCAATCATCCAAGCAGTCAAAGAAAAAAATTTGAAGCTAATAATGTTCACATGATATTTGGAATATTATAGTTCTTAATTTTCTTAATTAATTAAGTAAATAAAAGGGTGGAGGGACCCATAATCCTCAAAGATGAATAAGATCCACTTTTTGATGTGTGAATGTGGATTAATTAAACTACATAATGGAGTAGTGGAGCAGCTACTAATGTGAATGGAGTAGAGATCATGTCTCATTAATGAGATACATCTTGGATGTTGAAGCATTCAACTGAGATAATGGAGAATATCTAATGTAAGATCATGGATAATTCACGATGAAGTGATGGAGAAAGTAGTGCAATTAATACGCACATGATAGAGAGGGTGCACATTGCATGTAGACATGATGGCGGACTTGGGGAGATAGCGCAGTCAACCATGGAGGATTATGTCCACATGAAAACATAGTTTAGAGGTGGGCCAAGGCATGGGAAGGCTCATAAACTATATAATGGAGATGAAGGAAACATTAGAGGAGGATTTTAGTATTATGATTTGTGATCTTTTTAGATTCTGAGTTGTCTTTTGACATTCCATGCAGTCTTATGATGTTTAGCTAAGTCTGTAGTGTTGTTTAGCACAGATTGTTTCCGAGCGGGAATCCTACCCTTACCCATGTGGGACTTGTGTTCCTACTTTGGGAAGGTATTCTGAGTTGCCAATTCATCATTAGGCATTGGTGCCATAGTGTTCCAACTCTCTGCAGAACATCCATATTCATAAATTGCGTTATTTCTGAAGACCAGTTTGGGAGGAGGAGGTTGTATTCAGTATTCCAGTTGAAGAACCGGTGAAGGATTATTCCTATCACCTTGAGCTTGAATGTCAGCATTCCTGGAGCCTCATTTTAGATCTGGCATTATACCAAGCATTATTGACCTCCTATCAACAATAGTCCCATCAAGCATTGCGCAATCCATCACTATAGATCCAAAGGAGGAAGGAAGTTTCTAGCATTTTAGCTAGGAATCATATGAGGGATCATCCCCTCACCTTTCCATGATTATTTCCATCATCATGGAGTTTTATTGCAGCATATTTCAGTAGGATTGAGCCTCTCCCTCTTGTACAATGCAGTTTTTGGTAGAAGTTGTGTAGCGACAACTGTAATCATCAGAGGAGGACTGATGAGCTAGATCTTGAGCTTATAGCTTGAGGATCTAGTGAAGGGATCAACCCTTCAAGATTAGATATGGTTTTACGTCATATTTTAGCCATTATATGATTAGATCTATCTTTATATCTGCATAACCCAGTAGACCAGCGATCAAACCCTAAGTGGGTAAATTTCCAATCTCGTAGATCTGGAATTTCCTTTCTGGGTTATCTTGGGTTGCCATCATAGAGCCCAAATATTGAATCTTGGCATCATCAAAGCTCCAAATTTCCATATATATGAATTTCCCTATTCATCCAGTAGTCATATGTACAACATCTGCTAAAGGGACAATGCAGTATTTTCTTCGAGCAACTCTCCAGTTACGTAGTGCCTATCTTGGCATGTTTGCAGGGTCATTCTAGGCCATCTCTTTGGATAGAGTACCTCTATTTTTAAATTTTTGTAACTATAATCCATCTCCTATGAAAAAAATGGCTCATCTATTTTGTGTATATCTGTGTTGATCATGTTTTTACATGTACATTTTCTGTGTTTCAAATATTTTGTTTTGTATCAACGCATTATTCCATTTTGGGATATTACAGTGGTATCAGAGCATGATCTTTGTCTCAACTTGTGGACATTATTGACAACATATGAAAATAAGATAGTAGAGATCTGCTATACTGGAGGGATGAAGTTTTGTTGCAAATTTATTTAGAACTATGAAGGATCTCTCTCGAGAGATTAATGAAATGAAGAAATAAATGCAAAGAGAAACCTCAAGAAGGTTTCAAGAAGAAGAAGGTCCTAATACTTCTTATCAAAAACAAAGAAGATCAGAGAATCATAGATCTCCTCATAGATTTACTATGCCCACTTTCTTTGAAGAAGCTGAATGGTATAGAAATGAAGAAGGAAGAGAACCTAAGACTCATGAGACTCTCAATCTATATATTGAAGAGTACAAAGCACAGTCTAGAGCATTCAAGGAGAATCTAACTCTCCAAGAATTCTTCGAACTAAAATAAGAAAGAAGGTCCTATAGCAACAATAGAAGGAAGAGGCACAATATGTTCTATTTGTCTACATATGATGGATCTTCCTCAAACACTGTCAGGGCTTGGAGGAAAGAGCTAGATGCATTTTTCAGGTTACATCCTATAGCTGAGAGAGAGATTGTCTAGATTGTAGCACTTCATCTTCTGGGTGAAGCAAATGATTGGTGGTTTGGTCACATGGAGCATGAAAAGGTGACTAAATATTCATATTTCTCTCACAAGTTGAGGAAGAAGTTTGATGTGAGGAAACAGGAGACACTTCACAAAAATACATTTCCTAAGGAAACAATGGAGGATGTAATTCTTGGTGCTCTGAACAAAGAGTCACTACATTCACCACCAGCTACAGAATTACTTGTATCCAGAGGAGAGACACTTGCATAGTTGCAAGATAGTCTTAATATCTTGACATATAGAGTCCCATGCATGATTCAGGAGATGCATGAGGAAGAGGAGGTATATTTCAGCGCTGGTACATTGATAGAAGAGCAGCCATCTCTCTTACCAGTAGTTGGAGAAACCATTGTCTCGGTTCAAGGAACTCTTGTGTTCTTGAAAGAGGTTCCCACACATTAGTTGATCTAAGGTATGCATCCACTTTCATATCATATTGTTTCAATACCTCTTATTGAAACTTATGGGGAAATTCCATCAGGGCTAATGCATAACCAAGGGTTAGAACAACATGCTAATTTGAAGCAACAACATATCACCGCAGAGGACCCTTGATCTAATCAAGGAGGAGATGAAAAACTATCCCAGTTTTTCATTGATGAACTACATTCAACCCTTTGAGTTGAAATGTGGAATTTCAGAAGATGGGATGAACATGATCCTATGTAAAATGGTTGGTTATGAGATCAACATTTTTCCTTGCTTTGAGACAACATATACATCATCTTGCAGAGCTACAGCGCTTTAATGAGTAGCAGTGAGAAGAAGAGGACCCATTCCTTATGGGGGCAATCAAATGGAAGCTTCATTCATGAAGCAATGGAGAAGAAGATGATAGATAGTATACATCTTGAGATGGAAAATATTTTCCCCTTTCAAGATGAATCTTTCTCAATGAGCATCTCATAGCTCAAAGAGGAACTTATACTTGCAACAGATCCAGAACCTTATTGGTTTTGGAGGGCCATTGATAAAAATAATATCTCATGGAGAGGTCTCATTAGAGGTGCACTTCAACATATCATGGAGTGTAAAGATCTTCATCAGTTTCAGGAAGATGGTATTCTACAAAGGGAGGATACCATGTTTATGCATAAAATCATTCATCATCCACATTGGGATGAGTGGGTGACGATGATAAGCAAGGGGATGCATGACCACTTGCATATATATGACATGGGCCAACAAGAAGCTTGGTTATGCTAGTTGCTCTTGGGTGAGTTTGGTTACCACCCAAAAGCTCCTATTTTTTTGATCCATGCCCTAAATAACACTCATGTAATAAAGAAGGAGGCATGGCTGTGTTGGATGCTCTTAGGTGAGTATGTGTAGGCTTTAACCCTGTAAATAAATTATTTTCAAACGAATCTTAAAAACAAAAAATAAACAATAGGGATAGCATAAAACATAAAAAGATAAACACAGAGATTTTCCCCGGGATCCCAAATCGGGACGACCAGTTTGATTTTTCATTATATTCCTTTTAGTGTTACAACACATATATATACATGCCAAAGCATACATAAACCCCAATCCATAAACCATGGATTAGAACATAACCGTAGTTCCCTTGACCGGATCTACAAAATACCAGGGGCCGAAAACCATCATGCCCCAAAACCATGTGCAAACCCATGCACAAAACCATGGGCGGGTTCGCCCACCAGAAAATAAGGCCCAATTTTTTTTCCCAGGGTGCTACCCCAGACCCTGATAGGGGGGGCTTCTACCCCCCCTGTGATCCCCCTACTGCACCCTGCGCAATGTACAGGGTGAGCTATCGCCCCCCCTGTGACCCCCCCTCGCATGACTAGTTGTGGAAAGAATATAAAACATACCCAACAGTATGGTTGCCACCAAATGGCTCATATTTTTCTGATTCATGCCTTGCACATCACTGGAAGAATGTAGAAGAAAAAGGCATGGTTGTTTTGGTTGTCTTTGAGAGAGTTTGGCCATCACATGACAACTCCTATGTCTATGTGTTTTGTATTGTGGAGAACTTGGCATGGTACTCTCATGATGTGCATTGATGGTGTTTGCTTGTATTTGGTTGATGTGACATTCCACAAGTCTATTAGTATGTTTTTACTCCATGATGCACATGAGGAGGTGAAAAGGTAGCAAGATCTCTTGTTTCTTTGGTTGCTTTTGGGGGAGTTTGGCTTGTCCATCCCGCATGGTGGAGATGGAGGATGGAAGAAAGAGGCCCTACTTGAATGGTTACTATTGGGAGAATATGGTTTGACATATTTTTCTACCCAGATCTCTCTAGTTATTCTTTTACACAATGTTGGAATGATGCTTGGATCCAACAAGGCCAACAAGGCTACGGATGAGGGCATGTCAATGATCAATGTACTTCATGAAACATGGGATGTAGAAATGCTTTGTGAGATGGGACTTTTCATTTGTAAGAAGAACCACTTTATTTTATGCATCTCATGTATTTATGATGATGATTAGACATCATATGGTTGTCACTTGGTACTTCTTGTAAAAAGAAGGACATCTAACTACACAGTTGGAGGTCATTCTATGCATTCTTGAGAGACAAATTTGGAACCAAACATGCATAACACACTGCAGCAGATGGAGGAGGCCTTCCTTATGTGGATGCCATTTGGAGGGGAATGGATGGCTTTACATCTACTTTTGTAGTTGCTTGAAGATAAGGAACATTTTTCTAAGGAGGACTGTAATATTCCTAAATTTTCACATGATATTTGGAATATTAGAGTTCTTAATTTTCTTAATTAATTAAGTAAATAAAAGGGTGGAGGGACCCATAATCCTAAAATAGGAATAAGATCCACATTTTGATGTGTGAATGTGGATTAATTAAACTATGTAATGGAGTAGTGGAGCAGCTACTAATGTGAATGGAGTAGAGATCATGTCTCATTAATGAGATAGATCATGGAGGTTGAAGCAATCAATTGAGATCATGGAGGGAATCTAATGTAAGATAATGGAGAATTCATGATGAAGTGATGGAGGAAGTAGTGAAATTAATACACACATGATGGAGAGGGTGCACATTGCATGTAGACATGATGGAGGACTTGGAGAGACAACATAGTCAATCATAGAGGATTATGTCCACATGAATAGCACAGTTTAGAGGTGGGCCAAGGCATGAGAATGCTCATAAAATGTATAATGGAGAAAAAGGCAACATTAGAGGAGGCTTTTAGTATTATTATTTGTGATCTATTTATATCTAGAGTTGTCTTTTGACATTCCATGCACTATTATGTTGTTTAGCTAAGTCTGCAGTGTTGTTTAGCACAGGGTGTTCCCGAGCAGGAATCCCACCCTTACCCACGAGGGACTTGTCTGCCTACTTTGGGAAGGTATTATGAGCTGCCAATTCATCATTAGGCATTGGTGCCATAGTGTTCCAACTCTCTGTAGAACATCCATATTCAGAAATTGCGTTATTTTTGAAGACCAGTTTGGGAGGAGGAGGTTGTCTTTAGTATTTCAGCTAGAGAATTGGTGAAGGATTATTCCTATCACCTTGAGCTTCAAGATCAACATTCCCCTAGCCTCATTTCAGATCTGGCGTCAGGCCAAACTTTATTGACCTCCTATCAGTAGCAGTCCCATCAAGGATTGTGCAGTCTATCACTGTAGATCCAAAGAAGGAAGCATTAGGGGATTTTTGAGGTCTAAAATGGGCCTCCTAAGGAAATTATAAAATAATAGTGGAAATAAACAAATAATATTAGATTACATCATCAAATTTAAGAGGGAAAAAAGAAAAAATTAAATTTTCAACTAGTATTTTAAACTTATCCCCCTATGGGTTTACTCAAATTTCAAGCGGCAACACTTGTTGGATGCAAAATTTGATTCATCATCCAAGGAGTACCCATGTTGCATACTTTCGATGGACCCAACTACACAAAAAATGAGAAATACAAGAAAAAGTGATTGCAATCACACTTTTTCATGTATTTCTCATTTTTCATGTAGAATATTCCATCGAAAGTATGCAACATGGGTACTCCTTGGATGAGGAATTAAATTTTGCATCCAACTAGTACTCCTGCTTGAAATTTGAGTGAAACCTTAGGGAGATGAGTTGAAAAAGTAATTTTATTATTTTATTACTTTTTAATATTTTTACTTTTTTACTTCGAAAATGGTGAATCATCTCCCATGGTTGAAATCATCATCTTGAATCCTATTGGTTCTTATAAATTTTATTTTGGTTGTACATTTTTCTTAGGAGGCCCATTTTAGACCTCAAAATTTCCCTAATGAAAGTTTCTAGCATTTCAGCTAGGAATCCTATGAGGGATAATCCCCTCACCTTGCCATCACCATTTCCATCAACCTAGAGTTTTATTGTAGCATATTTCAGTAGGATTGAGCCTCTCCCTCTTGTACAAGGCAATTTTTGGCAGCAGTTATGTAGTAGCAACTGTAATCATCAGAGGAGGATTAAGGAGCTAGATCATGAGCTTCTAGCTTGAGGATCTAGTGAAGGGATCAATCCTTCAAGCTTAGATCTGGTTGTACATCATATTGCAGCCATCATATGATCAAATCTAGCTTCAGATCTTCATAACCCAACAAACCAGGGATCAAACCCCAAGAGGGTAAATTTCCAATCTCATAGATCTGAAATTTCCTTTCTGGGCTATCTTTGGTTGCCATCATAGAGTAGAGATCTTGAATATTGGCATCATCGGAGCTCCATATTTCCACAGATATGCATTTCCGTATTCAGCAAGCAGTCATATGTACATTATCTGCTGAAGGGACAACACAATATTTTCTTCTAGGATTTCTCCAGTTACGCAGTGCCTGTCTTGGCATGTTTGTAGGGTCATTCTAGGCCATCTCTTTGGCTAGAGTACCTCTATTTTTACATTGTTTTAACTGTAATCCATATCCTATGAATAGAATGGCTCATCTATTCTATGTATATTTGTGTTGATCATGTTTTTACATGTAAATTTTCTGTGTTTCAAATATTTTGTTTGTGGATCAATGCATTATTCCATTTTGGGATATTACAAAGAGCAAGAAAGTGAACCATCTCCATCATTAGATCAAGAGGATTTTGATGAGTTGATTGTACTAGAAATTGAGCAAGATAAGGAATTTGGGCTTCGTAAGGTAAATGATCATTTGGAAAATCTTCCCAAGAAGGCCAATAGGAACAACAAGCTCCAAAGGCACATGGCTATGCATTATTGCACCAGAAACAAGATTTCTTAGATTAGGGTTAAAAACATGAAAAAGAGGCTAAGGAAAACCATAATTAATATAAGAGAGAAAACTTGGAATTTCTTGCTGATGCATCCTTGATTGTCTAAACCATCATCCAAGGAGTCAAAGAAACAAATTTGAAGCGATTTTGATGAAATTTTGTCAATTCTTAAATTTTTGGGTATTTTGACAATTTTGAGATATACAAAAGTGCAGCAAGCTCACGCTGTGCTTCTTCCTGAGGGCACTAAATGAGGTATTAAATACATGTATGGATAGGTATTCATTAGTAAATTGCACATATGCAGTTGGGTTTCCATGTCTGGTTGTAGTTTCAAAGAAAAACCCAAAAAACATGCTCAAAACAGGTTTATACTAGTATTTCAGACCTTATGCCATGCTTCTGGGAGTAGCTGTGGGAAAAATGATTTTTGGAGATTTTAAAAAGGAGTTTTTTTGCATATTAAACACTTCAAGAGGCTAGTAGACACACTCTATTACCATCATCAAGTTTCATATCAACAAATGGACCAAGGGAACTCCCTCAAAAAATCCTCACAAGGTGCACATTGCATGTTGCACTTTTGTGTAAATTCGATGCACACCTGTCATCATGCCAATTTTTTTGTTTTTATCAGTCAATTTCGAATTCTCATGATGTAATTAGTCAAATTGGATTTCTATATGATGTAATCAAGGGTAATTGAGATTTTTTAATGTAAATTTGATGTAATTGTGATGGTCATTAATGTTAGAAAGGTTAGTCAAAGGCTAAAAGGAGAGCTTGTTCTAACCTCCCTAGTCTTAGGCTTGGTTAGAGAAATTTTTGTAAATTATTCATATCATGAGGGATTTGACCCCTAAGAGAGGCGAATGTTATTTTGGTCTATATGTAGCTATTTTTCAGTCAGATTCAATGTTGGACATCTCAGAGTAGAAGGCTTGGAGCTTTGTGTACAATTTATTTTTGCAGAAATACAAGGCCAGTTGCAGCTATTATATAGGGATTCATATGGTATTATTTTGTGGTAGTGTTTTTTCTTCTGTAAATAATTTTTATGAATTCTTATTTCTCCTTATTTCCATATATTTTCTTTCAATGATATTCCTCTAAGTTGTTAAACAAAATTCTCAAGTTTTTGCTTTGTTTTGGTAGGAATTTCATGTTTATGTTATTCATCTTATGATAAATGAACACATTCTTGTCATGCTCATTTTTAACCTTTAGTTTTCCACCATACACTGCAATTTACAACCTCAAAGTGTCACTAAACATACCTTTCATGCCCCTTTGTATCCCTACAACTAAATGTTTTTGAGATATGACCTAGTTTCCTTGACCTCTCCTCCTGATCCAGCTAAAACCCTAAATTTAAAAATCCTAGAGCTCAATACCTAGCCTAATATATTCTTACCCTCTTCAGTCACCTTTTTGGCTTCAAGATCATAGAGAGATCCCTATATCATTTGGTAGGGCTAGCTACCAAATCCTAAGTGGTTTAAGGTTACCTCCTTCGGTTTCCATTCTCAGCCTTGGGATACTCTAGAGGATAATAATTAACATCCGAAATTTTTAGGTAAGAAAAAAATTGAGACATTTGTAGTTCACCTATTGGAGAAAAAGAAGTTTGTTTATTATTGCATTGTTGTTTGATTGATTAGGAGTTTCCTTAATTTTTTCTTCAATAATAGAAAGAGAATCTTTATGAACTTGTTTTATTGACATAAGATGAATATCATTTAAATAAAGAGGAATAATCATATAAGTTGGAGAATTTTTCAACCTGACATTGTAAGTCAGTCGAGTCACTTTATTGTTGGAGTTTGGAAATGATTGTGTAGGTAATTGAGTTTCTCATTGAGAATGTTGATTTGATAGAAATCATAGTTGTTGTTATAATGGAAGTTATTGTTGTGGAGGTTGGATAATATAGGGTTTCTAGACTAGTAAGAGATACTGAGTTTTCATAGGATATTGTGGACAATGTTGTGGATATTGTAGCTATGGGTTATTTGGCATGTTTCCATAAGAAAATTCTCTCCATCCTTGTTTCCAAGGTTGGTTTTGGGTTTATTATAGTGGCCATGTTTTTGAAAGCATAGGAGTATTTCAATTTTAAGGTGAATATTGCTGATAAGGATTAAATCGGTATGTGGGCCTTGAGAAATACCTATTAACCATGGTTGCCAAGGTATTCTTCGTGAAATGTGAAAAAGTTGTAATGTAGCTTCCTTGTCCTCTTTATAAATTTCTTTAAATATTGGTAGTCATGGAAAATTTCCTCTTTCATGGTTTTGTACAAATATACCAAAAAAATCGATATTATTCAAAGAATATTCATGCAAAGGATGCTTCTTTATACATTTTGGAAAAAAATTGACAAAGCTGCATTTTATTCGTTTTGTTTTTGTTGGATTTTCAATGTATATATTTGTTCACTAATATTACCAAGGATATCCATTTAAAAAATTTCCAACAAATTACGAATTTTAGCTCTAATTACCCCCTTGGATACTGATTTTGTGATTCTAGAAATTACATATTTGGGCTCCTTATCATATTTTGCTTCTCCTCAAGAATTTTTTTTACTAATTCACCAAAATTTTAAAAATATAATTGTAAAACATTGTTGGGAAAAATTCTGGGGGGGGGGGGGTGAATAAATATTTGACACACTTAAATTTATAATTTCTTATTATGATTTGAGTAGGCTATTTTTATAAAAGAAACTAGCGTATGTACGTGACTGTTATTAAAGAAACCCGCATATATCCAATTAACTAACTGATCATTAATTTCATAATATGTTCAACATTAACCAGTGCATCATTACTTCGTTATTCATCAATTATACAATAATCATTAGCAATCTAAGAAGTACGTAATATCCCAAAATTGGGAGAGCAGCAATATAGTACATAAAACTGGAAATTATGTAGAAGTATCAATAGATCAAAACATGAGACAACCATAGAGCCATTCCATTAATATTATAACAAAAAATTAGGTACAAATACTTGAGGAAAAGATCACTCAAGTTGGGCAAACAAGCCTCCCATGAAAGTATACACCTAAATCTAAAATGCTGCTAATACAATAAAAGATGGAATGTCAAAACTGCGATGTCTATGAGAGTAGAAGTAGTTGGAAAATGGAAACATATTTATCTGTTGATACAATGCTCCAAAAGTGCTAATATTAGAGATCCATGCTCCAAAACATATTTCCAGGACAACCTAGAAAATGTGTCTGGAAATACACACTATACAAAAATAGAAGATTTGGCCCTAGGGCTGAATAATATCTGCAACTGAATCACTGATAGGAGGTGGCTGATATTATATATGAGATGGATTATCCTCCTCTAATAGATCTCCTAAATGAAGGGTTTATCCCCTCAAAGGAAACACAACTCCTCCAACTAGGGAAATAAACCCACTGCTGCAACTGATCTCTAAAATAACGCAGTCCTTGAGAGAAACTACGCTGTAGCTGATGGTAGCTACTTGGCCTCCTGAAAAATATGGAAATGATGCACCAAGGACTTCCTCACAAGCCTCCCAAATGAAAGGATGTGTTCCGGCTCATTTGAAATATCTTTTATTTTAATTTTTTGAAAATGTTATTTTTTTGTATTTGTCAACCCTGATTACATTAGTGTTTTCCATCAATGTTTGCCACCCCGAGCTTTCTCATGGCGAAAATTTCATCTCTTTCTAGTTCTTCCAGTCATATCATGGACACCGAGAGGGATATCATAAATACCATTTTTTCTCTAGAACATCTTCCTTTCTATTAGTAGGTTTGTTTAAATGATAAATCTTGTCGTGTTTTCTCTGCCATGGCCAAGTCAGGCATACTATCTTCATGTATCACTAGGACTCATATTTTTCCCAAGTTTGTGCACTGGTTGGTATCTGTCATGTATCCTGGTAAATGTTTCGTAATGAATTGCCTAGGACAGAATGTTATACAAGTGTCAGCCCAATTAGTCTATCAAGATTTATGTTACCTAGAGTCTGATTCCTATGTTCAATTCACCGATGAATCATTCGCAACATATTATGATAATCTTGCAAGACAAGAATTCAATCAGTTCACATTCTTCCTAAAGTCAAACACAAAGTAGTTTTCACCATATATTAAGGAGTTCTCCATAGAAGTTTTTGATGCAGAAGTTTGGCCAGTGCTGCGGTGTATATTAAAGATACTAGTAAAGGAGGATGAAAACCTAGTTGATAAATTAGTACAAGGACTATTTTCTTTAATGATGAAGCTAGTAGTGCTAGACATTCCCTCTTATTGGCAGGAGGTCGTCAATACTCAACTCATGAGTTTATCACTAACTGGATCATTCGGGTTCCCTTCTCTTCTCACCTATATCTTTTTATATCAAAATTTGGAAGAATTCTTGCATATGGGGTTGAATATCATTGATGTAAATAAAAAGAGGTAGCCAATAGTGTTTTGAACTGATGTAGTAAGAGAGGGAAAAAAATGAGGAGGGGGAGTTTGATTTTGAAAATAATTTTATGTCCACCACTTATAATATTTTGAATGGGGTTTTCCCCCCATGTTTCTTGCCAAAGGCTCAAGAATTTCTTCAGTTGGGTGCTAATTGTAAATTTGCAGACTGGTATGTGTATGAAGCTTACTTAGAGATAAGACTTTATGGAGCTGGAATAGAACCATATAGACTTCCCACATTTGTTCCTATGAGATTATTTGCCTTAGAATTCCTTAGGAAGAGTTTGAATGCAGACCAAATAAATTTTGTCCCAATGAAAAAAGGTCACATGTTTAAATTGCCTATGTCTGTGGGTCCATTTATAGTCAACATGAGGCAGGCAGCTGATGAGGTTAACAATATATTAGATGGTATGCACTTGTTATTAGGAGATAAATGGGCTTATGATCCTCATAAAGTAATTTCAAACAGGAGAGTTAAAAATGGCTACTCAACATTTGTTCATGATAGTAGACTTGACATAGAGAAATTAGCTAATAAGAGTTTTGCAGGTTCTGCTAGTTCTAGCATAAAGACTCCTATCATATCTGAAAATTCAAGCAAGAGGAGTAAAGATTCCAAAGATGAAGAAGAAAGAGCTGAAAAGAGGGCAAAATTCACTTAAGACATAGTAGGTTATAAACCTAGTTTCCTTCTTAAAATAAGAGATGAATAGAATGTTCCAGCCTCACTAAGAAGACATGGAGATGCTTAGGATCAAATGCCTTTGATTAAGCAGTTGTTTGCTCAAATTTCTGAAAAGAATAAAAAAATGAAGGCTAGTATGGAGGCACATGATGAATATCAAGTAACTCTAGACCAGACAATATTGTTGACTTCCATGGATCTAGAAAGAGATCAATTTAAAATTTCTCTTTCTCACCCTTCTGATATGACTATAGGGTCATCAAATAATTTAAAAAATGTAAATTTAACTATTGATGTGAGGAATATTCCTTTGCTTGATAAGGTCAATTTACACATGTAGACAGGTCAATTAATAGTGAATGAGCTGACCAAGGCAAATGCAATAGCTCTTAAGGTAGAGAATATGCTAGGGAAGGTGATCAAGCAATTGAAATTGGAGAAAGAAAACTCCAGGGCTCTAACAACCCAAAATGAGGAACTGAAGAAGATAATTGTGAAGATTGGAGTGGATCCAAATGACAGGTATACTGTGCAGAAATTACTACAGAGTGCAGAGTCAGAGATTTCTATGTTAAAGAAAAAGTTGAAACTACCTATAGGAGAGCATTCAATGGCAGCAGAGGTGACAGTAGTGGAAAGTGAAAAGGAAAATATTCTTCAACAGCTCTTACAAAAAGAAGATGAGATCTCTAAGTTGAAAGAAACTGTACTTAAATTGCAAAGGTAGATTGATTCTCGTTCCTGTACTATCATCATGTCATCTAGAAATGATGATCCAACAGTACAATTATCTCAGTTAAACACTGAACTGAAAATGGTAGAGAATGTCCTCAGAAAGGCACAACATGATCTGGAAACAATAAAAAATATAATGCAAGCCAACGATGGAGAGGTTAATAAGTACAGGACAGATTGTCAAACAACCAATGCTGAAATCAAGGTCTAAAGGAGAAGTTGAAGGGAAATATAACTTTGATATAGGCCAAAGATATAATATGGAATGAAATCATTGGAGAGATGAAAGCACCCTAGGAATCTTTGACTATTATATCATAAGAGAAAATAATTGTCAGAGACTTTGAGGAGCAAGTTGTGGCAGAGAAGTAGAAGACCATTAACAGAGACATATGGACAAAAACATTCTTTGATTTCATTGATTCAAAGGCTGATCAAGAGTTAGAGGAAAATGATATTGAAGATAGGATATTGTATGCTGTAGAGATTAATAAGTTTATTATTAAAAATACTTGGAGGAAGAAAGATGAAAAGAAGTTGATAAAGATCAAAGAAGCAGTGAAAAAAATTGATAATGTGTATGACAAAAGAGCCAAAGCAGGTTTTCCATCATGCTGGGATCTTAAAGGAATTATTTTATCATGGGATTCATATGAACCATTATTGGTATTACCAAAAAGTAAGGTGGATAACACTCATGAGAAAACTCAGATCTTGAAGGGAGCAATGGTTATTAATTTTCTTTAGAGGCAGTTTCAATTATTGTGGATGGTGAAGACCTTATTTACAGAGCGAGAAACATTCAACAGGATCACCGCCTTTAGGCTGGAGTACCAAAAGATGATCAACTCTCCTAAGAAAAATATTGAAATGTGGAAGAAATGCAGAGCGTGGATGGCTAATCTACCTAATGATCCCTCATCTTCTAAGAAGGACAAGTCATCCAATCAGGATAATGTAGCAGCAACGAAGAAAATTCAAGCTCAGCAGATATATTAAAGTTTTAGTTTTATTTTATCTTTACGAAGAGATTTCGATTGTAATGAGTTACTTTGATGATATGTAATAGGTAGTTTAAGTAGTTCCAAGTATTTTGAGCAGTTAAGAGTAGTTTCAGCAGTTACAAATTTCTTTACATTGTATATAAACATGAAGAAAAGAAAGGAAAAGGTTCCGAGTTTTAGACCTTTGGACTATTGTAAATATTGTACTCAATTTTATGAGGATTAATGAATGAAGATCAAGATTCTTGCATATGTTGCTGTTGATATGTTTTCTAGTTTCCATTCTGTCTTTTCCTTCTATGAATAAAATGAAGTGATGTAGATGCGGGTCTATTTTTAGATATGTAAGTAAGAGTTAAACATCCTTAATGGGAGCTCCTTCATTTTAACTATTCCAGTCATATAAAATTCTTTTGAATTTTAAAGTGATAGATCCTACTTATCAGCATATCAGTTTGATCTTCCTTCATGTTCTTCTTATCACTTCAATTAATATCAGCAGATAATGGCATTGTGAAGAATTTATTATATCGGATTCTTGAGGGTTTAAATAATTAATTTCTGAAGGTGATTAAACGAAGACTATATGATATCATATTTTCGTCACACACACACACACACATATATAGATATGTCTTGAGCACTGATTCCTTACCACAACCAAGGGATTGTTTCTTGAGATACAACATTTTTTGGCGCTATTGCCAGGGAGCGAAGAAGAAAAGTTTATTTCATGGGTTCTTGTTATATTTCCTCTCGTTGTTCAGAGAGGAGGAAATATCAGGTTGTGTTTGTTATTCCATAATTATAGTGTATAAAAGATCTCATATGAGGCCAGATGCCTCACAATGAAAAGTTCCTATTTTTTCAAATCCTAAAAAGTTGGTTTCTAAAAAGGGTCAGAAACCAAAAACTCCTTCCACACCTAATCCTACACTTCCTACACCTGGAAACAGTTTTCATAACCCTTCATCTGAGGATATTTCTAGGAAACTCACTTTCTTAGAATAAGAATCCTTTTCCCCACTTGTCCATTTTCAAGAACCAAGGATAGAAGAACAATATTTTGGGTCTATTTCATTTACCTTCACAAAATCTCACCTGAATACATTTGCTGGTTAATCTGCCATTGTTCATCAACCCCTTCCCATATCATTCATTTCACCCCCTTCATTCACATTCACAACCAGTTCATTAACCCCACCTACTAAGGGAGTGGTTAACCAAGGCGTAAAAATGTCGGCCCCTTCTTTCTTAATGAACAGGTATGCACCATTAAATCTTCCGCAACCTATGAATGCCATGCCCCAAGAATACCTCAAGTTACTTCCTCGTTTTACCGGTGAAGATGAAGTGATTGCAGAACAACACTTGCCATTGTTTTGCACTTTTGCTGAGAATCATAATGTAGAACATCTGGATGTAGCGATGAGACTTTTTATACAGTCTCTGAATGGAGAGGAAAGAAAATGGTTTAAAGGTTTGCCAAATGTCTCAATTAATAATTGGGAGGAATTAGGAAAACAATTCCCTAAAGATGGGGTGAAAAAAGAGATCATGGTTACTCATTAACGAAGTTTAATGCAATCAAGAAAAAGTCAAAAGAAAACATTACTGATTTTATTAAAAGATTCAATAAAGTGTACAATAGTTTACCCATAGAAATGAAGCCCCCTCTTGTTGGAGCAAGGGTAGTTTTTGCTGGAGCCTTTGAGTCAAACTTCCATTTCACTCTAAGAGAAAGGAGATCTCCTACTCTTGAACAAAGCCAAACTAATGCTTTTGAAACTAAAGAAAAAATGACTGTCGCAGGGAAAACACAAGAAACGCAGTCAATTCAAGAGAAAGGCAAGGCTAAAGAAGAATCACCACAAGACTAGAGGATTTATTACATCACAAAGGTTATCAAGAATATGTTGAATAAGTTATTAAAGATGGAGTTAGAGAATAAAAATTCCCAAAGGTCTACACAACAAAACAGAGGATTTTTCAATCCTCAATTTAGAAAGCAACCCCTGTAAATTTTGCAGAGGGAGAGAAAAGATCAAGACCAAGTTCAGGCACCACTGTATATAGAAGCAACACCTTCAGAGTCTGCTGAAGATGATTAAAGGGAAGTCGAAGATTAGATATATGCTACGTACATGAAAGAAGATGAGGAAGAGGAAGAATATGAAGGAGAATACACTGAAACTGAGGTGTCCTTCGACCAAGAAGAAATGGATGAGTATTCTAGAAAATTTACAGATTTCATGCATGCAGAGCTGCATAAGAAATATGATTTAAGATCAAGAAAGAGATCAAGGACACAGGATGATGAAGAACAACAAAAAGACTTAGTCCCTTCTCCAAGGGTGACTCGACAATCAAATAACTCAGTAAAACAATCCGATAAGGGAAAACAACCTATGAATCCAGTAAGTGGAACATATAGACAACAGGCTGAGTCTTCCCGGAACAAGTCTATTGATACTAGTAATTTGGAGAAGGCCGTTACTGTGCCTGAACATATTTCTAATGTTAGCAGAAATCAAGAAGAACCTGATAAAATTTTTAAACAAAATCAAGCTTTCAGTCTATCAAAGGAGCTAGAAAAGGTTGAAATCCAATTACCCCTTCTTGAGCTAGCTAAGACACCAGGTTACAATAAGGAGATTACAGAATTCATTAATCTTTCTCAGTCTGATGATATTGGTGCTACTGTGAATTTGCAAGAAGAAAAGCCAGTGGTCACTTTTGGTCCACATGTGGAGGAGGTAGATTAGATTCTTTTGTTCCCCCATTTTATATATCACCGCTTCTTCATGATTTCATTCTTCATAATTGTATGTTAGACTTAGGTGCTTCACATAATCTCATGCCATTATCTGTAATGAAAAAATTGAATTTACAAATTACTAAACCCTATAGAGACCTGTATTCATTTGATTCGAAAAGGGTGAAGTGTGTTGGGCTTATCAAAGACATGGTGGTATCCTTGGCCCAAATTCCAGTGAAAAGTACCATGATGGATGTAGTGGTCACATATATTTCAGCTAGGTTTGGTATGCTTTTGTCTAGATCTTGGGGAGCGAAGCTTGGAGGAGTTTTAAAAGTGGACTTCACATATGCTATTATTCATGTTTTTAATGCGGAAGAAATAAGGTTATATAGACAAAAAATATTCGTTAAAACTACCACAAAGAAAGATGCAGGAAATTCCCCCATTTATGGTCAAGAAAAAGAAGATCTTTCTTGTTTTATGCTACATGAAAATGTAGAGTTTGCTGAAGACTCATAGAAGCAGCTCTATACAGAAATTGCACATAATGAGTTGTGTTCAAACAAAATTTGGAAGTGTTCCTTTGATGGTGCCTATTCAAAATATGGCACAAGAGCTGGATTTTTATTAATATCTCCAGAAGGTAATATTTTACCTTTTTATTTTAAGCTTGAATTTGAATCAATGAGTAATGTAGCTGAGTACGAGGCACTAATTTCAAGTCTTCAAATTGCTAGACAAATGGGAATGTAGTGTATATCCATTTTTGGTGATTCTGAGTTGATTCTAAGGAAGATTATATTTTTTTTTCAAACCAAGCATCCAAGGCTAAAAACATATAGAAACGAAGTGTGGGACTTGTTTGAGAATTATTTTGAAGCTTTGAATCTTCAATTCATTCCAAGAGAAGAAAACATAATCGAAGATTCGTTGGAAGTTGCAGCCAGTACTTTCTAGCCACTTATGAATCCCAAACTAAGGTATGAAATTGAAATGAGGCACAAACCCTCTATTCCTGACAATATCAAGAACTGGTAGGTATTTGAAGATGATGAGTAGATAAATCATTTTCTGACAATGAATAAAAAGTTTGAAGATATTGAAATAGACCAAGAAAGTGAACAGATTGACCAGAACGAAGAGTTGAAGAAAAATTAAGCAATTAATAGGTGATTAGAAAATAATACAGTTGAAAGATAACATATTTCCTAGAGGATTAGTTCCTATTTAAATATTATTTGATTCAAATGATGTAGCAATGGATCCAAAGAAGGTACCTCAAGAGGGTGAGATGGAAGGTTATAATATGGGAACCCAACAGGAGCCTAAGGTTGTCAAGTTATTCAATGGTGTCCCTAAGAATTATAAAGAAAGCTAAATTGACCTTTTAAAAAAAATATATGGATGTGTTTCCATGGTCTTATAAGGATTTGAAGACATATGACATAGACATAATTAAACACAAGATACTGTTGACGAATGGGATCAAGCCTCACAGACAGAAACTTAGACAGATCAATCCATTGGTCCTTGCTCCAATTGAAAAAGAAGTGAAAAAATTGCTGCAGGAAAAAATTATAGTCCCACTCAGATATTCAGACTGGGTTTCTAACCTAGTTCCTGTGAGGAAAAAGACTGGAGAGATAAGGTTATGTGCTGACTTCTGGAATTTGAATAGGGCATCACTTAAAGATAATTATCCTTTTCCTAAGATGGATTATGTTTTACAAAAAATAACACGTGCATACAGATCGTCTATGGTTGATGGTTTCTCCGGATACAATCAGGTAGCAGTTGAAAAAGAAGATTAGAAGAAAACGACTTTTACCATGCCCTGGGGAACGTTCATGTATGCAAGAATGCCATTTGGCCTTATGAACGCAGGTGCAACCTTTCAAAGGGAAATAGACATAGCATTTGTGGGTGATAAATTTGTAGTTATTTATTTGAATGATGTGACCATATTTTCAGGTTCAAATGATGAACACTTGGAACATTTATAGAAGGCTTTCCAGAAATGCAGAAAATTTGGACTCTCATTGAATCCCAAAAAATATTTATTTTCTTTGGAGGAAGGAAATTTGTTATGACATATAGTTTCGAATCAAGGAGTAAAAATTGACCCAACAAGAGTAGAATCTATTCAGACAATCCCCTTGCCCAGGATTAAAAAGGATATCCAGAGGTTTTTCGGAAAAATAAATTTCCTTAGGAGGTTTGTCCCAAACTATCCCAAATTTTTTAAAAACATAACAGATATGATGAAGAAGAATGCAGAAGTAAAATGGGATAAGGAAACTAGAGAATACTTTGTAAGGATTAAATAATCCCTTCAAGAAGCTCTAGTTCTGATCAGTCCAGATTATCAAAAGGCTTTTCAAATATTTTCATTTGCATCACCTACTACCATTGTTGCTGTGCTATTGTAGAAGAATGAAGATGGTAAAGAGCAACATGTAGCATTTTTCAGTAAATTTCTCAGGGATTCTGAACTTAAGTATAAAATTTTGGAAAAACGGGTGTATGATTTAGTCAAAGCATTAAAAGCCTTCAGGACTTATGTGCTACAGTCTCAGATAGTTTCTTATGTTCCTAACTCTGTTGTGAAAGATGTGTTAGTTCAAAATGATGTTGAAGGTAAAAGAGGAAAGTGGATAGCTAAAATCCAAGAGTATGACTTAGATATCAAGCCCACTAAATTGGTCAAAGGTCAGTGTTTGTCAAAATTGCTTAGAGAGTCAAATTTTCAAGCTTTGGATATTAATTTGCTGGCACCCTTGGATGAAGTTGTTGATGAAAGGAATCAAAGTAGCACAAAGACATCAATTACATACAAATTTCCGTGTTCTGATTGGTATAAGGATATTTCTCATTACTTATGTTTTTTCTCTTGCCCAACATCACTAAACATAAGAAAATACAGATCACTTAAGCTCAAATCCCATCCATATGTCATAATTGATGCTAAGTTATATTGGAAGGATCCTGCTGGCATCTTGCTATTATGTTTAATGGAAGGTGAATCGATTGAAGTTATAAAAGAATATCATGAGAGTCTATGTGGAGGCCATTATAGTTGGAGGGTTACTGCTCATAAAATCCTCAAATCAGGTTTTTACTGGCCCTCCTTGTTTTTTGATGTATACAGACTGGTTAGAAGCTGCCAGAAATGTCAGTTATTTGCAAAAAATAAAAGGTTAGCTCCTCTACATCTTCTCCCAGTGTTCATTGAAGAACCCTTTAGGAAATGGGGATTAGATTTTAGTGGGGAAATTAATCCACCATCAAGTGGATAGTTCAAGTGGATTCTGACTGCCACTAACTATTTCACAAAGTGGGTGGAGGCAATGCCTACCAGAAAAGCTAATGACCAGGTAGTAATGAAGTTTTTGGAAGAAAACATCTTCAGCAGGTTTGGGTGTCCAGTCAATATTGTAACTGATAATGCCTAGGTATTCAAATCAGTTCGATTCATTAATTTTTTCCAAACATGTAATGTTATTTATCTCACTCTACAACATATCATCCTCAAGGGAATGGGCTAGCTAAATATTCTAACAAGACATTGGTCAACATTTTGAAGAAGACGATTAGTGAAAATCAGAAAAACTGGGATTAAAATTGACATTCGCTCTTTGGAGTAACTACTAGAAGATCTACAGGTAATTCCCCTTATGAACTAGTTTATGGAACTCAAGCTTTATTTACTACTCAATTTGCTAGAACAATGATTTCCTTCCTTCAAGAAGCATAAGAAGAACCTAACACGTGTTAGGTAAACATGACTCGGGGTAGAGTCAATGTTGACTAGGGTAAATAGTAGTGGTTTTGGGGCACATGGTTTTGTGCACCCATGGTTTTGGCCCATGGTATTTCATGTAATAGAGCCTATAAGAGGTTGGGAATACTTCATTGTAATGCAGTCCTGGAAGTGAGAGATGAAGGCTCACTTGGCCAGATTAGCCAGAGTTTTGGCCAGTGTTTAATGAAATTTCATTGGTTGGGTTTTTACCCGGAGTTTGGGGTTTTTCCTGGTTAAATATTTGTGTTAATGTTTATGATTTGTTGCTAGCCTCTTTTATGTTTATTCCTCTCAGTAAATTTTTATTATTTATGCCGTAAATTCCTAACAACTGGTAGCAGAGCTTTGAAGATATGAAATCTGGAATGAGCTGCAAGTTTAGTGATTTTTCTATATCTATGGTTTACTGCTACAGTGTAAAATTTTCTCCTGGACAGACATACTTAAAAAGATATATCTACGTGTGAAAGCGTTAGATCTACATCTAGATCTGGTTAGATCTACATGTGAATATGCTATATATGGAGATCTAGATATGGACCACAAGGGTTCCAAGATCCCCAAGGGCGAGATCATGCTGGCTGTTTGGATGGGTACCTAGGCGAACGAGGCCTTCTCGGAGGCCTGGCATTCTGACGCGGTCATGGTTCATTCGGAGTGCCTGGCGAATATCCGCTCTAAGGTAT
Organism: Pinus albicaulis; assembly: GCA_034641835.2. Taxonomy (NCBI): domain Eukaryota; kingdom Viridiplantae; phylum Streptophyta; class Pinopsida; order Pinales; family Pinaceae; genus Pinus; species Pinus albicaulis. The sequence goes on along the minus strand of CM076569.1, from coordinate 776,360,065 downwards.
ATCTTTCCCTGAAGCTCTGGTATGTTAGGGTTAATGTTATAGAGGCCTAGGATCTTCTGCCCGGTGATAAGGCCCGGTATCCTAAAGTGAATGTGAAGGCTCAGATAGGTAACCAGATGTTGAAGACCAAGTTTTCCCAGAGTCGGACCACGAGCCCCCTATGGAAAAAAGACCTCCTCTTTGTGGCATCTGAGCCATTTGAAGAACATCTGGTGCTTAGAGTTGAGGATTGGATAGGGCCCAACAAGGATGAAGTGTTGGGGAAATATATCATTCCGCTGAACATTATACCAAGGAGAATGGATCACAAGACTGTGAATTCAAAGTGGTTTAACCTGGAGAAACCGACGCTCGCCGCCATGGAGCCCAAGAAAAAGGAGATAAAGTTTACGAGTCGGATACACTTGAGGCTTTGTTTGGATGGTGGGTATCATGTTCTGGATAAGTCGACACATTATAGCAACGATCTGAGGCCAATAGCGAAGCAATTGTACAAACCCTCGATTGGGGTTTTGGAGGTTGGAATTCTGAGTGCTCATGGATTGCTGCCTATGAAGACCAAGGATGGAAGAGGCACCACGGATGCCTACTATGTTTCCAAGTATGGATTGGAGTCTGTAGGAAGATCAAAGCTAGAGAAATTTGTAGGGAGGTGAGCATCAAGATCATGGCACCGGCTTTTGGTAGCATTGAGATCAAGGCACCAGTAAGGATAATTTTATGTTCCTGGAGAACTCATAAGGACAATAAAAGGTTGTGTATCTACCTCTGCATGAGAAGTTTCCCAATCAGTGTGGCTTATGGAATGTACGACAGTGATTAAGGATAGAGGCGATGCAAGTTTTTGATATGCAGATGCTAAGGCTTGGAATTGGTCACTGCTCGCAAAGGCGACATCCTACTAGAGGCTACCATGCTAAAAGGCATCGTCGAGCTAGGTCATAATTTGAAGGTGATTGGAGACCAGGGAGTTGCACAAAGTACAGGATCCCAAAGGAGATTCAATTTTTTTAGTGTGCATGGATGCGTTAAAAGGAAATAGGACTGGCGTGTTTTCGTATGGATATGCCACAAATTCAAATTCATAATTCCTTTGATGAATTTTTTGACTCATTGGAAAATGTATTGGAGGATGAGCGTAATGTGAAATAGTTTGAAGAGTGGAAAGATATAGCAAGCTAACTATGGGCATTGGTTGTAAATTGTTTTAATGAATGATTCAATGAAATGATGGTTTCATTGGTGAGATGCAACCATGGAAATCCATTGTGCTAGGAAAGTGTTTGACAGAATGTGTCAATCAAATGCTTTGAAGAACATCAAATAAGAGAGGATATTTGTAGGAGAATTAATTAAATTGATGAACCATGTATCTGAAGAGAATTCCTAGAGGACTCGTGGTTAGAGAGGCTGGTGACCCATGTAATCCGGTAGATGGATTCTTTTTATATGGACATTGATTTCATATGTACAAAGGCAGTAACAATGAAACAATTTTTTTTTTTTATTATAATGGAGTTAATTTATTACATGTAAATGGGCATACTGCTGTAAGAACTGGTATGGCATGCGTACCCCTGGGTAATCACTGGTAAAGTCTGGGTTAGACCTAGGTGATAAGGGGGATGTCAAGTTAACAATTACTCTGGGTAAAAATTTGAGGGGGGAAGAGCTAGAGTGAGCAGGGTTGTCTCACTTAGCAGGTTTGGCTAGATTTAGTCAAGAAAACCCAAGTCAAGTTTAAGGGGGATTTTTAGGTAAACATGACTCGGGTTAGAGTCAATGTTGACTAGGGTAAATAGTAGTGGTTTTGGGGCAGATGGTTTTGTGCACCCGTGGTTTTGGCCCATGGTATTGCATGTAATAGAGCCTATAAGAGGCTGGGAATACTTCATTGTAATGCAGGCCTGGAAGTGAGCAGTGAAGGCTCACTTGGCTAGATTGGCCAGGGTTTTGGCCAATGTTTAATGAAATTTCATTGGTTGCATTTCTCCCTGGAGTTTGGGGTTTTTCCCGGTTAAATATTTGTGTTAATGTTTATGATTTGTTGCTGGCCTATTTTATGTTTATTCCTCTCAATAAATGTTTATTATTTCTGCCATAAATTCCTAAAAACACGCTGGTGAGAAGGTTGAACAAGGTTATAGAATCAAGTGAGAGCAGGAACAAAGTCAGAGAAAATTTGATCACTTATCAAGAAAAAATGAAGTCTATTTTTGATAGAAAAGAAAAGGAGATTCTTTTTCAAACTGGAGATTTGGTGTTAATATGGGATACTAGAAGAGAAGAAAAGGGAAAACACGGTAAGTTCGACCCACTCTGGTATGGCCCATGCAATATTGTTGAGGTAAGATAAAATAACACATTTATTCTGGAGAATCTTGATGGAGAGTCAGTATAGCTCCCTGTGAATGGGCAGTATCGCAAGCATTATTTCCAACATTAAGATTTTATGGTTCACCATTGTACATATCTGGATTTCTTATTGTTCATATTTCATAAAACAACCTTTGACTTCATGCTCGATTTGAAGGCACTAATCTGAAGTTCTCAGTGTTTCGTGGCAAAAAAAAATATCCCCAGGTGGAGCCAGATGTTGTGGCTCATTTGCAATATCCTTTATTTTGATTTTTCAAAAATACAAAAAAAAGGGAAAAATATAAAATATGTGTTAAAGTAGAGCTTCCTCATAATTTAACCAAAGATGCAATGTTTTTGTAAAAATTAAAGTTAAATACTTTGAAGGATCCGCAGAGGTGGGACCTAGTGTCTCAGTTAATGTTTGAGCGAATAATTAAGCGGGATCCAAGAATTATTTTGTCAGAGATTAAAGACGACAACCCACGGGTACAATCAACGCATGGGTTAATTGGGAAGGTCCCTCTGCAGTTGACCCCACCGACTGACCAGCCGATCTTGATCGACATTCTAGATTCACTGCGGGGGTAAGGACCCGATGAGCGCTCCGTACCTGAAGGGCCTCCCGCTGTGACGTAACCTGCTTGTTAATGATAGATTTCAGCCATGTCATGGTATCATTTAACAGTCTTCTATGAGTCAAATCAACATTTAATTTTAAGACCCCGCGCCATCTATTTAAGCCTGTTTTTCTTTTCAAAAGATTAAAATGTTATTTCTTTGTATTTTTAAACCCTGATTGCATTATTTTTTTTCATCACTATTCACCACCCTGGGCTTTCTCATGGCGAAATGTTCATCTCTTTCCGGTTCTTCTAGTCATATTCCTCTTATGGACATCAAGAGGGACATCAGAGATAACATTTGTTCTCTAGAACATATTCCTTTCTATCATCACGTCTGTTTAAATGATAAAGCTTGTCCTGTTTTCTCTGCCATGGCCTAGTGAGGCGTACTATCTGCACGTATCCCTAGGACTCATATTTTTCCCGAGTTTGTGCACTAGTTGGTATCGATCATGTATCATGGTAAATTTTTCGTAATGAATTGCCTAGGAGAGAATGGTATACAAGTATCGGCCTAGTTAGTCTCTCAATATTTATGTCACCCAGAGTCTGAATCCTATGTTCAATTCACTAATGAATCATTGGCAGCATATTATGATAATATTGAAGGACAAGAATTCACTCAGTTCGCATTCTTCCTAAAGCCGTACATGAAGCGGTTTGCACCAGATTGTAAGGAGCTCTCCATAGAAGTTTTTGATGCAGAATTTCAGCCAGTGCTGCGGTGTATATCAAAGATACTAGGAAAGGAGGATGACAACCTAGTTGATAAATCAGTACTGGGAGTATTTGCTTTAATGATGAATCCTGGAGTAGTGCTAGACATTCCCTCTTATTGACAGGAGGTTTTCAATACTCAACTCATGAGTTTATCACTCACTGCATCGTTTAGGTTCCCTTCTCTCCTCACCTATCTCTTTTTATATCAAAATGTGGAAGAATTCTTGCATATGGGGTTGAATATCATGGATGTAAATAAAAAGAGTTAGTCATTAGTGTTTTGGACCGATGTAGTAAGAGAGGAACAAAAATTAGGAGGGGGTGTTTGATTTTGAAAATAATTTTATGTCCACCGCTTATAATATTTTGAATGTGGTTTTCCCACCATGTTTCTTTCCAAAGGCTCAAGAATTTCTTCAGTTGGGTACTAATTGTAAATTTGCAGACTGATATGTGTATGAAGATTACTCAGAGATCAGACTTTATGGAGCCGGGATAGAACCATATATTAGACTTCCCACTTTTGTTCCTATGAGATTATTCACCTTAGAATTCATTAGGCAGAGTTTTAATGTAGACCAAATACATTTTGTCCCAATGAAAAAAGGTCACATGTTTAAATTTCCTATGTCTATGGGTCCATTTATAGTCAACATGAGGCAGGTAGCTGATGAGTTTAACAAGATATTAGATGGTATGCACTTGTTATTAGGAGATAAATGGGCTTATGATCCTCATAAAGTAATTTTAGGCAGGAGAGTTGAAAATGGCTACTCTTCATTTGTTCATGATAGTAGACCTGACATAAATGAATTAGCCAATAAGAGTTTTGTAGGTTCTACTAGTTCTAGCATACAGACTCCTATAATATCTAAAAAGTCAAGCAAGAGGAGTAAAGAGGTAGTTGTAGATTCTAAAGATGAAGAAAAAAGAGCTGAAAAGAGGGAAAAATTCATTGGAGACATAGAAGGTGCTCAACCTGGTTTCCTTCTTCAACTAGGAGATGAATAGAATGTTCCAGGATCACAAAAAGACATGGAGATGCTCAGGAGAAAATGCCTTTGATTAAGCAGGTGTTTTCTCAAATTTCTAAAAATAATCAAAAGATGAAGGCTAATATGGAGGCACAGGCTGAATATCAAGTGATCAGGAGATCATGTCCAAGTTGAAAAAATGATAAAAAATGGAACTGCTTAGAAATGGTTGCAATCTGAATGACTGGAAAGGCCTCGTCACTGCGATTCTGGTGCCGCAAATGGGACTCAAATGCGATGTCGTATGTGAAATTTACCGAGGTTTGAAATCACCCAATGACCTCCAAAAATAGGACTTTTGACTATGATTTTGTCAAATTTTTCAAAAAAAAAAAATGGAAAAGTTCATTTTTATTTAAAGTTTTTATATGCTGATCATAAGGTGCTACGTGGCCTGCTCAAAGGCTGCCACGTGGCCCCAGGCCATTAGTTTAAAATTGTGTTGAAAAGGTTAGAGGTCATGAGGGTCGAATCCTCGACCCGAATCCTCGGGCAAGGTCAAAATGACCAACACAGCAGCGGGCACAAGTTGATCCGTGGGCGAGTCGGGCAGATTAAAACATAGTCAGGTTGTGGAGCTAAATGCATAGTCAGGCGGAGAAAGGTTTAAGAGCTTAGGGTTGAAGGTTGTAGGCCATACAACCTGATGCGGTGCCCGGGGCCTAAACACTTTCAAACCAGCAGAAAATAGGTCTTAGCACCTATGGTTCTAGCCCCTAACCATGTGACCTTGTGTTGTGACCGTGGGCGCGGGGTTTAACGTTATCTGCCAACAAAAAACAGTTTCCGAAGACATTGCATGTGAACGCACTGAGACAACTGGCAGTTACAATAAATTTCACCCCTAAAATAGTGCGTAGTTCCACCATCTTGGTCTGTCCGCCTTTTTTGATGGAGCTAACTGGAGTTCCTCCAGTTTTGGAGGAGGTTTTCTAGTGCCACTGGGAAAAATCTTGTTTGGGTCATAACTTTCTCAATTTTCAATCAAACAAGATGAAATTTTAGTAAATTTTGGTTTTCTATGACCTTCTGGAGTTTTTAGGATAGGTTGCAGAGTGAACATAAGTGTTCTTCAACCATTTTTTCTTTAGGGAAGAGGAAAGAGCCATCAGGGCCATCAGGGAGATGGCACTGTATTGGGTTGTACTTCACTGTTTGAGGTGAAACAAAAGGCATTTTTAGCTTATTTTTGTCTTCTGAAGTCAAATTCACAGCTTTTTTTTCCTGTTTAGGAATATTTTTCACTATGTAACCATTTTGAGAAAATTAATAGATCAAGGACATATCATTGGGGAGCCTTGGACTGACAGATGTAGCGCAGTAGGGGTGAACTGCCTCATAAGTTTGTTGTGTTATGCTATGGTGAATTTTTCTAGATATGTATTTCTGCTGTGATATATTAAATAGTAAATTTAAATAAAAAACCCTCACACATAAAAATTAGAAACATTACCAAACTACTTTGTTTAACCTGCAAGACATGGAGAACACTTTGCACATTAAATTAAATGGAAATGGATACTTTGCATAGCATTTAAAAATAGTTTCATTTTCATATCAGATGGTATTAGAGCTAGAGTTTTACTCTGTATTTGTTCTTGTGCAGAGATATAGTTGATTGTTTTCAAGTTTTGATGCTTACTAGATTTAAGCTCAAGAGAGGGGAAGGACAATTAGTTAGAGAACAAAGTAATCCTTAACCAAGGAGGTCTAGAGTGCCTTTAAATCCACTTTCTAATTCACTCTCAAGATCCATAGAATAAGCCTCAAGCATGTATTCAAGAGAAGGAGAAGCTCCTGAAGACATGGATCCCAAAGAAGAAAAATGGGTATTTCGAAAGGCTTTTTTGGACATGACGGAGATGGTGAGGATACTCTAACAAGAAAGGAATGATAGGCTTGTAGGAGAAGGGTCTAGACACCAGAAAGAAGGAGAGGGTTCTTCAGGAGGAAATAAAAGTGATGACAAGTCAAAGAAAGGACATGGAGGTAATGGTGATCCACCATCCCCATCTTCATCGTCTTCCTCTACATCGTCATCCTCTACTTCAGTGAATCAATCTCGCAAGTCTAAAACCAATGGTAAAAGTCCATTTTTAAAGATTTATGTTAAATTTGAGTTGCCTATGTTTAATGGTGAGGTCAATGCAGAGAAACTTGACAATTGGATAAGACATTTGGAAGTTTACTTGAGGATACAGAGTCTTCATGATGATGACACCAAGATACAATTAGCCTCTTTGAGAATGGATGGAGTAGCATTGGTATGGTGGGAAGCCAAGACCAAGGATGAAATTAAAAAAAATGGTAAGATCACTAAATCATGGGCTGAATTTATTACTGCAATTAAAAAGAAATTTTATCCATTAGCTCATTTACAAAAGGCTATCATGAGTTGGCAAAACTTCATACAACTTAAGGGACAAAATGTACAAGAATACACCCAAGAGTTTAGGAGAAGAGCACTCTTATTAGGGGTAGACTTACAAAGTAAAGATACTTTGATGAAATATATAGGTGGTTTGCACAACTACCTTAGACATACTATCCTTATTTTCAATCCTACTAGTATAGACGAAGTTTGTGTACAAGCTACACATTTATAATCTAGAGGGAAAAACACTTTTGATGAGGGTAGAAACAAGCCGTTTAAGGGGAAAAACAAAGATAAAACCTCTAAGGGAAAAGGCAAAAAGAATGCATCAGTCAAACAGGAGGGTGAGAAGGTGATATGTAAACACTGTTCAAGAGAAGTCCATGAAGAGAAAAACTGTTGGAAATTTCAACCTGAAAAAAGAACTCATTTTAACAAAAACAAAGGAAAGAAGAAAAATGCAGCTACTACAACTACACTACAAGAATTAGGTGATGATTTAGGTGATGAAACCAAAATTGCAGCCATGGGTTTGAAGAGTATGAAGGGAATGGAAACTGAAACTAAGCTAAGCACTAGTACTTCAAACTTTCATGTACAAGCTCTGAATGAGGAAGAAAGAACTGAATTGTTCCATGTGGGGGTAGTCTCAAAACATACAAAAATTGACACACTATTTCACAGTGGGTCACAAGAAAATCGCATATCATAAGACTTGGTCAAATAGATTAAACTTGAGATCATTCCACATCCAATGCCTTGTCCACTTCGGTGGATATGCAAGAATGCAAACTTACAAGTCTCAACAAAGTGCATATTGCATTTTGCAATTACCGTACACTTTATTGACACAGTTGAACTTGATGTAGTACCGCTTGATATATCAGGAATTGTTTTGGGAAGTCCGTACTTATTTGATAGGAAAGCGATCTTCCATCGACATGAAAATAGGTATCATATTTTTAAGGATGGCAAGGAGCTTATTGTCAGAGCACATCGCAAGAAGACAAATATAGCGATGGTAAATGTGGGGCAGGTAAAAAGGCTAGTGAATTCTAGTAAGAGTTTTGTACTTCTTATGGTTAAGCCCAAGGTTGATGTGAATCATGAGTCATTTGAAAATTGTGATTCCAAGTTAAAATCAGATTTATATGATGTATTTGATTCACATAATGAGATGTTTCAGTTTCTGACAAGTTTTCCTCCTAAAAGGGAGATTCAACATGAAATCCAGTTGCAACAAGATTGTCCTCTTCCTAAAATAGGCATGTACCGCATGTCTACCATGGAGAGTGTTGAAATAAAGAGGAAAATTAAGGACTTGTTGGACAAAGGTTTCAAGAGACCAAGAACTTTTCCATGTGGGTCACTGATAGTGTTGATTCCAAAGAAAGATGGAGCTTGGCACATGTGTGTGGAATTCAAGGAATTGAACAAAATAACGGTAAAGAATCATTACCCATTCCCAAGGATATATGATTTGTTAGATTAGCTGAAAGATGATAAATATTTCACTAAGTTAGACTTACATAGTGGTTATCAGCAAGTTAGAATTGCAGAAAATGACATTTGGAAGACATCATTTAAAACCAAACAGGGACTCTTTGAGTGGCTTGTTATGTCGTTTGGTTTATGCAATGCACCTGTAAGTTTCATGCGGGTAATGGATGATGTCTTACATCCATTTCTTGATGATTTAGTTATTTTCTACTTAGATGAAATCTTAATTTTCAGCAAGACTAGAGAAGAGCATGTCATGCATGTTAAGAAAGTACTTGATATTTTGAAGAGGAATCAGTTATTTATTAAAATGTCAAAGTGTGAATTTGGAAATACTTCTTTGGTTTATTTGGGACACATAGTAGGAGGAGGTGCTTTGAGAATTTATCCTTCTAAAGTAGAAGCCATTGTGAATTGGCCTACTCCCAAATCCATTACAGAGGTAAGAAGTTTTTTGGGTGTAGCTCAGTATTGGAGGAAGTTTTTTTCTAACTTCTCTGCCATAACAACTCCTGTGCATGCAGTGACAAGTGTGAAGCGTGCTTTCCAATAGGGAGGCAAGAAACATAAATCTTTTGAGTCTTTCAAAGAGAAGATAAGTTCATCTACATTACTTGCATTACTGAACTTGAGACAGCCATTCGAGATTCAGACCGATGCTAGTGATTACGCCATGGGTGCAGTTCTCTTACAGCATGGTAAGCCTATCACATTTCATTCTGAGACATTTATTGGTGTTGTTGTGATTATCCTACATATGATAAGGAGTTGTATGCATTGGTACAAAGCATAAAAAATTTGAAACACTATTTGATGGGAAAAGAAACAATTGTTCATACTGACCATCAGCCTTTACAGTACTTGTAGTCGTAAAGTAAATTGCAGCAGTCATGACATTTCAGATGGATGGGTTTCCTTCAACAATTTCACTTGGTAATAAGGTACAAGAAAGGTATTTTAAATAAAGTTGTTGATATGCTTTCAAGGCCTATTATTAGTGCTACTACTTTACTTAAGAATTATTCTATTGTACATGAGAGCTACATAGAACAATATGCATCAAATGTTTATTTTAAGGATGTGTATGCTAACTTGACTGAAGGGAATCATGTCGAGGAGAACGATTATCACTTGCATAATAATTTTTTGCTTCATATGGGCAAGTTATGTATACCACAAGGGGAGAGACTAAGTGTCATGATAGAAGCTCATTCTTCTCTTATTGCTGGTCATTTTTAGGTAAGAAAAATGGTGGCACATTTACAGAGGTATTGTTATTGGCCTCGCATGGTAGATAGTGTTTCACGTTTCATTAGAGGTTTTTCATTATGTGCTACAAGCAAGCCTAGCAATAGGAAGCTTGGTTTATATATGCCATTACTGGTACCTTCTAGACCATGGGAAAGTGTTTCTATGGATTTTGTTGGAGGTCTACCATTGTCTAGAAAGAAGCATGATTATCTTTATGTAGTAGTTGATAGATTCAACAAGATACGTATTCTTATGCCATGTAAGAAATATATAACCGTTGAAAAGACTGCTGATTTATATTTTCAACATGTATGGGTTTATTATGGCTTGCCTAATTCTATTGTTAGTGACAGGGATTCCAGATTTGTTGGGAATCTTTGGTCCAATTTATGGAAGATGATGGACACCAAGTTGAAGAAGAGTACTACTTTCCATCTGTAAAAAAATGGCCAAACAGAGGTAGCGAACAAAACCATTGTACATCTTTTGAGAGGTTATTGTATCAAGCATCCCAAGCTTTGGGATGATCATTTGCATTACATTCAGCATGCTTACAACCGGGCCAAGCACTCTTCTACAAATACTTCACCTTTTGAAGCTTGTTTTGGGTATTTTCCTAAGTCACCTTTAGATTTCATTCTTGAGAAGGATTTTTCCATTGATGGGCATAGTGAAATTGAAAAAACTCATGTGTTCATTGAAAGAATTCAGCTCATACATTAGCAGGTTCAAGAACAACTTGAAAAACGTCAAGGAAAGTACAAGGAGAGGCATGATAAACATAGAGTTGATCGTAAGTTTCAAGAAGGAGATGAGGTATGGCTGCATATTAGTAAGGAAAGAATGCAAGGAGAAGGTAAGAAGTTGAAGCCTATTCATTATGGTCCATTCAAGATCCTTAAACAAGTTGGAAATAATGCTTTTCAACTAGATTTGCCTTCATATATGCAAATGTATTCCGTTGTGAAAGTGGGAAATTTACGTTTGTATGGACCTCATTTAATTGCTGATCATGAAAATGACATTCAACTGCCATCCATAGAGGATTTATTACTAGAAATTTTGGATGAGCTGAAAGAGGATGCTATCCTTGACAGAAGGACATGCACTTTGAGGAGGGGAAGTGTTCATTATCTTCGGATTGGTATTAAAGGCAACAAATCGAGTAAGGAAAAATGGATGGAGGTGGAAAAGGTGAGGGATTTGTACCCTCATCTTATGAATAGGTAATTGAAGGTTTTTGGGGTCCAAAATCTTCCCAATGGGGAGGTGTGATCGGGAGATCATGTCCAAGTTGAAAAAATGCTAAAAAATGGAACTAATCAGAAATGGTTTCAATTTAAACGACCGAAAAGGCCTCATCGTTGCGATTTTGGCGCCACAAATGAGACTCAAATTCGATGTCGTATGTGAAATTTACTGAGGTTTGAAATTTCCCATTGACCTCTAAAAACAGGACTTTTGACTATGTTGTCAAATTTTGCAAAAAAAAATAAATGTCAAATTTCATTTTTATTTAAAGTTTTTATAGGCCTATCATATGATGCCATGTGGCTTGCCCGGAGGCTGCCACATGGCCCCAGGCCATTGGTTTAAAATTGTGTGCAAAAGGTTGGAGGTCATGAGGGTCGAACCCTCGACCCGACCAACACGGTAGTGGGTACAAGTTGATCTGTGGGTGAGTTGGGTGGATTAAAACACAGTCGGGTCGTGGAGTTAAAGGCACAGTTAGGCAGAGAAAGGTTTAAGCCCTTAGGGCTAAAGGTTGCTGGCCATACGACCTGAAGCGGTGGCCTAAACACTTTCAAACAAGAAGAAAATAGGTCTTAGCACCTATGGTGCTAGCCCCTAACCACATGACCTTGTGTTGTGACCGCGGGCGCAGGGTTTAACGTTATCCGCCAGCAACAAACAGTTTCTGAAGACATCGCATGTGAACGAGCTGACACGACTGGTGTTGGGCTGTGAAAGAGGTATGAAATTCTTATGTATTTGTTCATTCTTTTACCATAGATGTACTTCTGATTGCCTTGGAAAGGTAATTTACCATAAGAATTGCAATTAAGTTGGGAAGATTTATGTTTAGCCTAAAAGATGACTAAAGGTTGTTTTTATTGGCAAAACAGGAATACGAAGATGTGAGTAGCTGTATCAAAGGCGTGGCTGAAGACAGTCTGACTCCTACTCCAATCGTGATGAACCATATCCAGCTGAAGCCAAGAAGATCTGAACGAATTTCCCGAAAAGGGCAAGGGACAGCTCGACCTTAAACAGAGTCAACAGAACGATGACAAAACAAGGAAGGAGCAAATCCCTCAGGATCGGAAGATCCTGAGGGATCGCTGTGCAAATTTATCATATCTCTTGATTTGTCCATCCAAGGATCAACTATAAAGGCAATGATCTTTAGTGACCGAGGACGGAATGGTTATTATGTAAAAAACATTTTCGTTAACAGAATTTTATATTTCCTTTGAAATTGAATGCTTATCGACTCTCTGTCGTGAGAGAACGTTGTTTGTAATGTATTTTGGGTTAATATAAAAACACAGGTTTTATCTGCTCTTTAGAATTCTGAGTTAAGCCCAACAGTATTTCACTGGCACTAAGGGCCCGGCTCTGGTGGATTACTATGCTGTTGTATTATTAATCTTTATTTGTTAATGCGTGAAGTGTGTTTCATATTGATTTCATTTACAGAGTTATTTCATTGATTGTTAAAGCAAGTGCAGGATCATTGCTGTTTCATTCTTTACCACAATTACATTTAACGATCAATTATCTTGTTATTATCTTTTGGCTTTGCTGTTCTGTGATTACAGAAAGTTGCTGTTCCACTCATCTATGGTTTGTGGTTGGATTGCAATTAACTGTCGACAGGCTTGAGTGTGACGATTTACTTGTTCGAATTACATTTTCAATTGCTGTTCATTTTGTGCTGCTGTTCCTTTTCTGGATTTCATTTCCTTTCAGTGTTTCACTTGCTTTAAGATTTCCAAACTGTAGTGGATAGAGATATCTCTCCAGAGTCCCCAGATTTGGTCATCTTACATCGATTTCTAGGGGAAAGAGTTATTGCTACTGCATCCCTGATCGATGTCCAACAAGATTGCTGTAGTTTAGCTTTTCCATTCCTGTCATTGTAATTAGGTTTCTTTTCCATGCATTTATTACTTTTGTATTGCTGTGCTACATCCTCAAAAGCATTGCTCTTAGATAATTGCAGCCTCAGACAGAGTACACTCTTGAGATAAAAAGATGCTCCCGGATTGATGATTAATGTAGGCTAATTAGGTGTTTAAAAGATACCTTTTTATGGTCCAACATTTTGGCGCCGTTGCCGGGGAGAGTGTATGCCATTTTAAAGGAGTAATGCACAGCTGATTTCCTTCTGCTTGCGGAGAATTGGGTATTAAAGATGGAAGGTAAGAACCTGCGCACTGGGCAAGAAACACACTTGCTCGCAGCTCGCTTCACAGTAGAAGTAAGTAAGCTTTTCTTTTGGGTAGGAATGAAGGATTTTTTTTTTGAATGAATAAACCAATTGAGCGAAACAAAATTCCTCCTAAAACTGAAAAACCTAAGGGACTGGTGACCCTTGGGCACGCGACCTTCATTGACGAAATATTAAAGAAGACTGAATCTCCGCCATCTGTAGGATTTAAAAGAACTACTTCTAGACAGCCTACTAGTTCCCTTCACGCTACAGAGTCACCATCTGAAGCCTTCGCTGAGATACACAGTCAAATGGAGGGAATTAAGCAAGATTCCCAAGAAATTGAGAATCCTTGCATAGGTCTCCTTCACGAAGGGAACTCTAGCAATCTCCAAGAAGGAGAAGGGGAAATAGGAGAAACTACAAACTCAAAATCACCTATCAAAATTACCCAAGCAATAAACAGCCCAAATAGGGGAAGCGCTGTTCAACTTATCCAGAACCAAGGTCCCGAATCACCTCAATCAGTAGGTCAACAGGGAATACTTATTCCAGACAGAGGAAGTGCTGTTAAAGCTATTTCTACCCCTGTTCGTCAACCTAGAAATTCCCTGGAAATCCCAGAAGGGTATTGGCATATCTTCGATCAAATGGCCCAGAATCAAAATAAAAACCAGCAGCAAACCTCTACGCTACAATAAAAACCAGCAGCAAACCTCTACGCTACAATATCCTATAGTAGATACTGCAGTTAACGCACCCATGAAAGCTATTCCTCTTCAACATATTCCCACATTTCATGGTTTGACATCAGAAGATCCCGATGCATTTTTATTTGAATTTGATGTGCTGTGTAGAGGATATGATTACACTACCGATGCCCAAAAATTGAAGCTGTTCCCTTCTACACTAAAAGGAGAAGCCTTACGGTGGTTTATGGGATTAGGTGGGGGTGTCATAACTGATTGGGATCATATGAAGGCTTCATTTTTAAAGAAATATCAAGATTATTGCAGGTCTCGGGAATTAAAAGATGAAATATTCCAGATGACAGCAAAACCAAGTGAGAATTTGGAGGAGTATGTGGAACGGTTTCAATATAATTTGCAAAGATCCCCTCATGCATCTGCACCCTTACCTGATAACGTTTTGAAAAACACATTAATTAGGGGAATGAAAGATCAATGGGTTGAAACATTAAATCTTATGGGAAAAGGTAATATATATCAAGAAAGATATCCTGACATTGTTGATTTGTGTATCAGGTGTTCGAGAGGTAATACAAGGCTGAAATTGGCAAAACGTGACATAATCACAAGGGAAAATAAGAACTCTAATGAGGGTGTAACTCGTGCAGAGATTGGAAATATGTTAGAAGACTTTAAGATAGACATACTGGGGACCCTAACAACACATTTTAACATCATGCAAGCCAAGCAGATGTAGGCAGAAGTAGAACAAAACTTGGCAATATTCTACCCCAGGTGTAGAAAGGAAAATAGCCACAAAGAATGCCCGTTGGATATGGTTAAAGTTTGCGCCATTTGCACGAAAGACCACCTTACAGAAGGATGCCCATCACTTCCTAGCCTAAAAGCAGTATATAAGGAGGCAGAGGAAGAATCAGAAGTGGTCTATTTGCTAAACCAGTGCCGAAAGTGGCAGCCACGACCATCAGGTATGCAAAATGATCCATTTTCTTTTTAGCCTCCTCAATATAATGCTCAACAATATAGTGGAATGTGGCAGAATCAACCATCCTTCCCTAATTGGTCACAACAACCATTTCCTCCTACATCTTGGCTGAACCAAACAAATCAAAATAATTGGCCTAGCTTTCCCTTTTATCCACCATTCTGGCCTACACAATGGTCCCCTTCTACCTCTCAGAACCAACCCTGGCAGTCAAACTGGAAAAAATATTCAAATCAGCCAGTTGGATCAGTTCCTTTCTGTCAACCAACACTGCCAGCACCTTACCCAAACCCCCAGACTAATGTAAGACCCCAACTCCCAGCCCAACCCAATCCAAACCCAAACAATAGACCAGTTCAGACTGTACAAATAATGGAACCCCTAGAAACAGAACCTGAACTTAGGGAGTGCAATGATCTTCAATTAAGGTCTGGGCGTATAGTGGAAATAGAGAGAAATAATAATGATCACATTGAAAATCAATTACCTGAAGAAAAAACAGAACAAACTGAGAAGGAAGTGCAACAACAAAATCAACAAACTCAACAACAACAAATAACAACTTCCTCTCCACCATTCCTAGAATGATTAATGATACCTCGACCATTAGAACAACCTAATTATGATCTTCTGGGAGAATTAAAAAATTTATGTATAAAAATCCCTCTCCTCTAGGCTATTCAGGATATTCCTATATACGCAAAAAATATTAAGGAATTATGTATAAAGAAGCCTAGGAGGAGAACAACAACCAATCCTACTGTCCAAATAGTTGGTACCTTATCTGATCTACTATCAGGAATGGAAACACCTATCAAATACGAAGATCCAGGAAACCCTATAGTAACAGTGCAGATCAATGGCCAATCATTTCCAAATGCCTTAGTTGACTTAGGGGCAGCAATCAACATTTTAACAACCACTACCTGTTATAAATTTGGCATTACATCACTTGAACCAACAACAACCTTGTTGGAATTGGCTGATCGATCAGTAGTGAAACCAGAAGGCACCTTACAAGATGTCATGGTATCTGTAGATTCCTGGGAGTACCCTGCTGACTTCCTGGTTATCAATCCAAAGAACCGACTAGATGGACATCCATTAATTTTAGGTAGACCTTGGTTGGCAAGTGCTGATGCTTATATTGGATGCCGACAAGGAAATATGACCATTACAAGGGGAAATTATGTCAAAAACTTAGCTTTATATCCCCCAGCTCAACCAAGTCTATCAATAATTGAAACAAGACAACCACCTGCATCATATTTTGAGGAAAACATGAGGTCACCTCTAACTATAGAAGAAGCTCTGAATTTTAAAGATCAAATAGAGGATGATCTCATTAGTAATTTTTCACAAACTGAGCCTCATTTGCAATGTCACATGATTGAAGCAGCATTCGACAATAAAGAATAAGAAGATCCTTTCAAAGATATTCATGATCAGGCAATACCTACTACCTCTGTAAATAATATCAAAGTTGTAGAAATTGAGCCAGGTAAAACTTTGAACATTAACAATGATCTCACTGCTGAACAAGAAGAGAAATTGCTCCAATTATTACAAAAATACAAAGAAGCCTTTGCATGGGATTACCCCGACATGAAAGGAATAGAATCTCAATTATGTACTCACCACATTTATATTGAGAAAGATGCAAGACCCATTAGGAAACCTCAAAGGAGACTAAATCCTCACCTTAAAGACATTGTGAAAGATGAACTGCAAAAACTATTGGATGTTAATTTTATCTATCCAATATCTGACAGTAAGTGGGTCTCCCCATTAGTGGTAGTACCTAAAAATAATGGGAAGTGGAGGATATGTGTCGATTACCGTGAGCTTAACAAGGCAACACAGAAGGACCACTTTCCCCTTCCTTTCATTGACCAGGTATTAGACACACTGGCAGGGAAGAAATTCTTTTCATTCCTGGATGGCTTCAGTGGGTATAACCAAATAAAAATTTTCCCTGAAGACCAGGATAAAACTACCTTTACCTTCCCATGGGGCACATTTTCCTACCGAGTCTTACCTTTTGGCCTATGCAATGCCCCTGCTACTTTCCAAAGAGCAATTCTCAGCATCTTTGCAGACCTAATAAATGAAGGCCTTGAAGTATACATGGATGATTTCACCCCTTATGGGGATGACTTTGAACCTGCATTACAAAATCTAGCAAAAGTATTGCAAAGATGCATTGACACCAGGCTTTTCTTAAGCAATGAGAAATGTCTTATGATGATGACTGAGGGAGTTATCTTAGGACATTATATTTCAGCAGACGGAATTCAAGTAGACCCTGCCAAAATTAAAATACTCTTGTTAATTCCTACACCCACCACACAAACAGAGGTACATAGCTTTCTTGGATTTTCTGGTTACTATAGAAGATTTATAGAACATTATTCTCGAATAGCTGTACTTTTATATGCACTGACTGGAAATACTGATTTTGTTTGGACAGAAAAATGTGACAATGCTTTTAATAATTTGAAGAAGCTCGTTGCAACAGCCCCAGTGCTGAGGGGCCCAAACTGGAATTTTCCGTTCCAAATTTCATCTGATGCCTCAGACACAGCGATCGGAGCAGTACTCGGACAGGAGGAAGACAAGAAGCCATATGCAATTTACTACATTAGCAAAAATCTGACCCCTGCTGAATTAAATTATATTGTGACTGAGAAAGAGTTTTTAGCTGTAGTCCATGCTATAAATAAATTTAGACATTACATTACTGGGTATCCTGTAGTGCTTTACACAGATCACTCTGCCATTAAGTTTTTAGCAAATAAACCTGTTACAAACGGAAGAGTGACAAGATGGTTGATTTTACTGCAGGAATTTGATATCACGATTAAAGACTGACCGGGAAAAAAAAACCATGTAGTTGACTTTTTTTCAAGAATGCCAAAGCCAAAAGACACAGAAGCAGTTGAAGACCTCTTTCCGAATGAACATCTCTTCGCCGTGACTACCAAAACACCATGGTATGCCGATATTGTGAACTATTTGGCAATTGGTAAACTACCCAAACATCTATCCCTTAATGAAAGAGAGAAAATAATACATCGTAGTACCTATTTTTCTTGGATTGGGGGCTACTTATTTCATACAGGTGCAGATATGTAAATAAGACGATGCGTTAGGGAGGATGAGGTATATGACATTTTGAAAGCATGCCATGATGGAAAATGTGGCGGACATTTTGCAGACCACAGAACTGCCCATAAAGTATTACGAACAGGCTACTATTGGCCTACTATTTTTAACGATGCTAAAAAATTTGTGCAGGCCTGTGATAGCTGTCAAAGGACAGGTCGCCCTGGGCAGTCTGATGAAATGCCCTTAAACCCTCAACTAGTGATTGAACCCTTTGAACGTTGGGCACTTGACTTTTTTGGTCCCATTAGCCCTCCATCAAACCAGAAAACATATATCCTAGTTGCAACTGAATACGTTACCAAATGGGTTGAAGCGGAGCCTCTTTCAAAAGCTACAGAGGATTCTGTGATTCAGTTTCTTTTCCAAATCTTTGTCCACTATGGCCTCCCACGAGACATAATTACAGATGGTGGACCACAGTTTGTAGGTAACAAATTGGCTGAAACATTATAGAATTATCATATTCAGCATCGAATTACAATTCCATACCACCCACAGGCCAATGGCCAAGTCGAGAGCACGAACAAGGTAATCGAATCCATATTAACAAAAACTGTCGCTTCGCATAGATGAGATTGGGCCTATAAACTGCCAGAAGCACTGTGGGCGTATCAAACAACATGGAGACCTACAACAGGCTATTCGCCATATCAACTGGTATTTGGAAAAGAACCCATCTTTCCTATCGAATTTGAAATTCAAACATTAAGAACAGCTCAAAAGGTGGGTTTGAATTTAGATGAAGCCCAGGCTACAAGAATGCAGCAATTTAATGAATTAGATGAAATTAGACTCTCTGCTCTTCAACATACAGCATTAATTCAGCAGCAGAGAGCCAAATGTCATGACGCCCACATCAAACAAAAGATCTTCCACGAAGGAGACTGGGCACTCCTATATGATTCTCGGTTTCAGGATTTCCCTGGAAAGCTCCAGACAAGATGGCTTGGACCCTACGAAATACAGAAAGTGCATAATAATGGCACTCTCACATTAGTAACCATTGACGGATCTGGACATCCCTTTAAGGTGAATGGCCATCGTGTCCGATTGTATCACAAACCGCTCACCCGGGAATCCTTTTACCAGTATTTACGGGAAGATTCGACCATGGAAATTCTTGATGAAGGGGAGAATTCCTCCCTGGTGCCACTTTGATAAATGATTCCTTTTTAATTTTGTACATAAAGCATGTTTTTCTGTTTTTGATTGTTATTTTACAAAATTCGTTTTTCTGTTAGTATTTCTTGAATTTGGTTTCTTTCAAAAAAATGTAAAAAAAAAATGAAAAAATTCTGTTCTTTTTTTCACGCTGTTGTTCCTTTCCAAAGGAACAACACTTTTTTTGTTCCTTTTGAAAGAAACAACAGTTTCGCAGAAGTGCTTTTGCTGTTCCTTTCCAAAGGAACAACACTTTCGCCGGATTTTTTTTTTTTTTTTTTTTTTTGGCTGTTCCTTTCCAAAGGAACAGCATTTTCACAGAGTATTTCCTTGCTGTTCCTTTTAAAAGGAACAACAGTTTTGAAGATTTTTTTTGCTGTTCCTTTTCAAAGGAATAACACTTTTGAGTGATTTTGTTTTTATTTGTTTTAAGCTATCATTTTGATTTCTTTTCACTTTTCTAAGGGAAAATATATCATTTATTTACAATCATACAAGTTTAAGCTTACTGAGATCAACACATCAAAACAAATCGTCATTTTTTTAAAGGGAATTTCTTAGTAATGAAAAAAGAGAGGAAAAAGGGGCATGACCAATAACATAATATTGCTATTACCATCAAATTAATCTGATCAATTATTTTTATCATGTTTGGTTCTCTCCCATATGCTATAGCTTTCTTTGATATTTATCTTTAAAATGGAAATAAGGATACATTTTTTTTTTTCTATTCAGATGTTCAGACTTCTTCCGCCATTCCTACTCTTAAGGAGTGTTGAGCCATCCCTTATGAATAACTGAGGAAAAGTGCTGTTTGAAAAAAATAAAATATTTACATATCTTAATGTTTTGCAGATGGAGGATAGGGGGTCTCATTAAGAGCCATCCTACCGTGATCATACAGGAGACAGTGAAGTGGCATTCCCATTATGGCCACCAAACCAAGAAAATGGTCCAAAAGACAATTGAAAATCAAGAAGTCCTTGGAACAGGAGGTCTCATCACGAGCTAGCCTGCCCACCTTTCACTTCTTCCCGGTGAACGGCATTGTTATTTATCTGGTCACCAAGCCAGTACAATGGCCTCCATCTTGCTACTCAAAAGGAATATAAAAAAAAACAAAAAGAAGCACTTCCTCAGTATGAATAAAGGACAATGGTTCCGTGGGTTACAAAACAACTCTGTCAAGGTTATGGACACCTGTGGGAAACAGAGCTCTGTTGATGGTATTGAAGTCACATTTATGCACATCAATAGTTATTTAACCTTTGTTTCCTATATTTTTATTTAATATCAAATGAAATACATGAACTCCTTAACTTTTTGAACCTATTATACATGAAAATTATCATGAATCGATCATATTAGTTTAAATGGTAAATAATGCAATTATATTTATGTCAATCCTATGCTGTCCCTTCCCCTTGTATTTGAATCATTACAACGCGATTTCCTATTCATTACCGATTTATCTCATGCGTCGATTTCAACAATCGCTTAATTTGGTTGACTGTATCATAATTATGCCCGTTTTTTTTCACTGCTGTCCTATTGCTGTGCCACACATGCCACCCTCAATCGATGGTCGAGGATGAAATTTCTTTCATTTGGGGGGCGCGGATGAATGCATGCAGATCAAACTCCGAGATTCTCTTCACCTGTACATGAACTAAAATCTCCGCATTAGATTTATTTACCGTATTTGGACTAGAACCCCCGTATTTTTAGGAAATAACAAGTTCAACGAACTGTGCTGCGCTGTTCCATTGAGAATACTGTGTGTTGTGAAGAATTAACAAGAACGCAGAGATGGGAGGACGCCCAATCCGCAGTGAACCACAGGTGTTGATCGTCTCTGATGCTGCACGAGCAATTTTAGAGAGACTAGGATGGACTACCTATTTTATGAGAATGCAGCAGCCCCATGAAGCAGTGGCTACCGAATTCCTATTAAACCTGCAGGAAGGATCCTCTATAGTCAGAGGAAGACAGATAGCCGTGTCCGATGAGATAATTGTAGAAGTGTCCGGCATTCCCGCGCAAGGAACTATCTGGACCCAGAAGAAGATTAGGATTCGTGAAGCTATGAAAATCTTTCAAGATGACGGAAAGACGCTAACTGTCAAAGGTAGAGGAGTCCACCCTGCGTCACTAGGCGAACCATGGACCGAATTGGCCAGGATTGTGCAGGCTTACATAACATGCGACGGTAGAAAAGACGTGGTAAGACCTCGCCACCTTAAGCTACTAGTTGTGTTAAAACATAAGTGTACTATTAATTTGCCTGCATTCTTAAATTCTTTGTTGCATGATATTGCTCGCGGAATTAGAAAAGCCCAACATGCAGATATGGTGGTCAGTCACCATTGTTTAATTCGACTGATAGTAAGCTATAGCCTTGCCCAGCAGCAGACCAGCTGGGAAGAATTTATTGAAAGGGGGTCAGCTCTGCCTACTCCGAGACGGAAAATAATGGCCGGCTCAATAGCCGAGCCCTCCACTCACAGAAAATTCTTTCGATTGAAGCCAAGTAAGAAAATAATGGAGGAACTTTTGGGCAGCAGCAACCAGCCCCTAGAATTGCACAGCTCAGATAAAGAGGAACAACCTCCACAGTTGGAGGGAGCAAGTCCTTGTACTGAGGAAGAACAGGAATTAGAAGGCGAAATTCGTTACTCAGACAAAGAAGAAGTAAGTCGCTATACCAGTAGCGAAAAACAACCCAGTACGTTGGAAGGAGAAATTCGTTACTCGGATGAAGAAGAAGCCGAAGGAGAAATTCGTTATTCGGATGAGGAAGAGATCGAGGGAAATTCAGAGGAAGAAGAAGCCAAGGAAGAAATTCGGTATTCAGATGAGGAGGAAGGAAGTTATCACACCTGTGACGGGGTAGAGGATAATCGTAGCAACAATGGGCATGAAACAAAACCCACTGAAAATGTCAATGCAAGCCCTTCACAGAAACATCAATTGGCCCAAATTTTAGCCAATATGACTGTGTATGTACGCCCTCATAGCCCTTTGAACCTTAATATCGATATCAATCAATTACCAGAAAACTCTGCTGTCGATAGAGAAATAACTAAAGAAAATCTTAATGAAACAACAAACCCTAGCAAAGCTAGGGTTGCTTCTTCCGAGAGATATGAACAGGAGGAGGAAAATATTGAATCAATACCTCTATTGGGAACCCCCTAGGACATTACAGAGTCAAGTGAGAAGATGATTCCTGAGGAATCTATCTAAGAGCATGAGAGCATGGAAGAAGAGCCCCAAGAAGAAGAGCAAGGAGAAGATTTCGATGAAGGCACGACTCAAAACCATGTCGAGCAGACAGGTTTGGATGAACAAGCCGCTGTTCCTTTGAGAAAGAAGAAGAAAACAACTGAGGTTGAGAAGCTTCATAGGGAAAGGATAAAACTTCATAAACTGATAGAACAGCTCAGGAAAACGATTAGGGTTCTAAGAATGAAACAGACACCTAAACGAGCCCCTAAAAGAAGAAACATTGCCGTTAAGAGAAGATCAAAAACGAGAAGGGTAACCACTAATAGGAACCCTCAGGTGGAAGAAGAAACCATGCCTAAACCTAACTACGAGGATGTGGAGCTGCAACTGGCTGTTCCAACACTAGCTGTTCCAGAGGAACCCGCTCTAAACACCCAATCTAGCAGTCAGCACACCTTCAGTGATCCAGCATTAGTTAGACTACAAGCAGAATTGACACAGGCCCGAATCAAAAGACATAAATTGGAAGAAGGTACTATCCCAAGGAAGAAGTATCAAGAATTGCAGCAGCAGATGAAAATTATTCATGAGGCAGAAGCTGAAGCTCATGAAAAATGTCGAGAGGCAGAGATAAAAGCTGATAAGGTAAGCAACCAATTAAAATTAGCACGAAATCAGATCGACACTCTCTGCTGCTTATATACTGATGTCTTAGCCTGTAGGTGCCCTGCCAAAAACTATGCTTTATTTCTGTTAGAAAGATATTTGCAATTAAAAATCAAGGCAGTTAGGGCTGGCAAATCGATAGAGCTAAGAACCATAAACGACTTGATATCATGCTGCAAGCTTTATGGGGACAAAGTATAGCGCCTGTTATGTGAGTTTTATCTGCATAATATAATACTTGAAAATGATTGTGAATCAAACCCTACCCCTTTCATTGGAGATATACAGTTTCAGGCATTCATTTCTTTTGTCGTAAATCAATTAAAGTGGCTTAAAGCCTACAATGCCTTTCAAAGGCAGGAAAACGAATTGGATTTATGGGTCAGAAGTGAACCTCAGGACCCACGTCAATTGTGGGCTAGAAAGAAAAATCTAATGATAAGGAAAGGCGTCACCCAAACTCTGGGGCCTGTTCATAAGTCAGTCATTCTGAAGGGAACAGACTATTTTTCATCTATTAGGGACCAAGCTTATGTAGCAGCCAAGCTCCGGTGGAGAACCGTGAATCAAAACATACAAAATAGGGAGCCACTTAATTATAGGAATTTTGGGCTAGCTGCAGACCGTTTCATTGCCTATAGCCATATTGTTTTAAAAGAAGGACCATTCTGGTTAGGGTGTAGGTTTCGCAGCCCCATTATTTGGTACCCTGACTTGGACTACAAAGCTATTTATGAGCTTCCCGAGGGGTAGACAGAACTTATTCTTGAAGAATTAGCTGCACATCATGGTTTTAGGCCTCTCAATGATAAACCTTCTCCAGCTTACTCTTTGACTGCTCTCCATGTGAACTATAGTTTTCATGAGGACATGAAAAAGGTTAAGTTGGGGGGTATGTTGGGCTGTGAAAGAGGTATGAAATTCTTATGTATTTGTTCATTCTTTTACCATAGATGTACTTCTGCTTGCCTTGGAAAGGTAATTTACCATAAGAATTGCAATTAAGTTGGGAAGATTTATGTTTAGCCTAAAAGATGACTAAAGGTTGTTTTTATTGGAAAAACAGGAATACGAATATGTGAGTAGCTGTATCAAAGGCGTGGCTAAAGACAGTCTAACTCCTACTCCAATCATGATGAACCATATCCAGCTAAAGCCAAGAAGATCTGAACGAATTTCCCGAAAAGGGAAAGGGACAGCTCAGCCTTAAACAGAGTCTCGCTGTGCAAATTTATCATATCTCTTGATTTTTCCGTCCAAGGATCAACTATAAAGGAAATGATCTTTAGTGACCGGGGACGAAATGGTTATTATGTAAAAAACATTTTCATTAACAGACTTTTATATTTCCTTTGCAATTGAATGCTTATCGACTCTCTGTCATGAGATAATGTTGTTTGTATTGTCTTTTGGGTTAATATAAAAACACAGGTTTTATCTGCTCTTTAGAATTCTGAGTTAAGCCCAGCAGTATTTCACTGGCGCTAAGGGCTCGGCTCTGGTGGATTACTATGCTGTTGTATTATTAATCTTTATTTGTTAATGCGTGAAGTGTGTTTCATATTGATTTCATTTACAGAGTTATTTCATTGATTGTTAAAGCAAGTGCAGGATCATTGCTGTTTCATTATTTATCGCAATTACATTTAACGATCAATTATCTTGTTATTATCTTTTGGCTTTGCTGTTCCACTCATCTATGGTTTGTGGTTGGATTGCAATTAACTGCCGACAGGCTTGAGTGTGACGATTTACTTGTTCGAATTACATTTGCAATTGCTGTTCATTTTATGCTGCTGTTCCTTTTTTGGATTTCATTTCCTTTCAGTGTTTCACTTGCTTTAATATCGCCGAACTGTAGTGGATAGAGATATCTCTCCAGAGTCCCCAGATTTGGTCATCTTACATCGATTTCTAGGGGAAAGAGTTATTGCTACTGCATCCCTGATCGATGTCCAGCAAGATTGCTGTAGTTTAGCTTTTCCATTCCTGTCATTGTAATTAGGTTTCTTTTCCATGCATTTATTACTTTTGTATTGCTGTGCTACATCCTCACAAGAATTTCTCTTAGATAATTGTAGCCTCAGACCGAGTACACTCTTGAGATAAAAAGATGCTCCCGGATTGATGATTAATGTAGGCTAATTAGGTGTTTAAAAGATACCTTTTTATGGTCCAACAACTGGCAGTTACAATAAATGTCACCCCTAAAATAACGAGCAGTTCCACCATTCTGGTCTGTCTACTTTTTTGGTGGAGGTAACTGTAGTTCCACCAATTTTGGAGGAGGTTTTCTAGTGCCACTGGGAAAAATCTTGTTTGGGTCATAACTTTCTCAATTTTCTACCAAACAAGATGAAATTTTAGTAAATTTTGGCTTTCTTCGACCTTCTAGAGTGTTTGGGACAAGTTGCAGAGTGAACATAGGTGTTCTTCAGCCATTTTTTCTTTAGGGAAGACGAAAGAGCCATCAGGGCCATCAGGGAGATGGAGCTATATCAGGTTTAACTTTACTGTTTGAGGTGAAACAAAAGCCATTTTTATCTTATTTCTATCTCTTGAAGTCAAATTGACAGCTTGTTTTGCCTGTTTAGGCATATTTTTCACTATGTAACCATTTTTAGCAAATTAATAAAGCAAGGACATACCATTGGGGAGCCTTGGACTGACAGATGTAGCCTAGGAGGGGTGAACTGCCTTATCAGTTTGCTGTGTTATTCTATGGTGAATTTTTCTTGCTGTGTATTTTTGCTGTGATATATTAAACAGTGAATTTAAATAACAAATCCTCACACATAAAACTTAGAAACATTACCAAACTACTTTGTTTAACCTGCAAGACATGGAGAACACTTTGCATATTAAATTAAATGGAAATGGATACTTTGCATAGCATTTACAAATAGTTTCATTTTCATATCATCAAGTAACTCTGGACCGGACAAGATTGTTGACTGCCGTGGAAATAGAAAGATATCAGTTTAAAATTGCTCTCTCTCACCCTTCTGTTATGACTATGCGGTCATCAACTAATTTCAAAACTATAAATTTAACGATTGATGTGAGGAATATTCATTTTCTTGATAAGGTCAATTTACACAAGTAGACAGGTCAATTAATAGTGAATTATATGAAAAATACAAATGAAATGGCTCTTAAGGCAGAGAATATGCTAAGGAAGGTGATCAAGCAACTGAAAATTGGAGAAAGCCAACTCCAGGGCCCTAACAACCCAAAATGAGGAATTGAAGAAGATAATTGTGAAGATTGGAGTGGATCCAAATGACACGTCTGCTGTGCAGAAATTACTACAAAGTGCAGAGTCAGAGATTTATGTGTTAAAGAAAAAGTTGAAACTACCTACAAGAGAGCATTCAATGGAAGTAGAGGTGGCAGAAGTGGAAAGTGAAAAGGAAAATCTTCTTTAGCAATTATTGTAGAAAGAAGAGGAGATCTCTAAGTTGAATGAAATTGTACTTAAATTTCAAAGCCAGATTGATTCTCATTCCTGTACATCATAATGCCATCTGGAAATGATGATCCAGCATCATAGTTATCTTAGTTAAACAATAAACTGAAAATGACAGAGAATGACCTCAGAAATGCACAGAATGATCTGGAAACAATAGCAAAAATAATGTAGGCCAAGGATGGAGAAGTTAATAAGTACAAGACAGATTTTCAAACAACCAATGATGAAATCAAGAGTCTAAAGGAGAAGTTGAAGGGAAATATAACTTTGATAGAGGCTAAAGATATCATCTATAATGAAATCATTGGGAGATGAAAGTAGCCTGGGAATCTTTGACTATTGTATCAGAAGAGAAAAGCATTGTCAGAGACTTTGAGGAGCAAGTTATGGAAGATAAGAAGAAGACTATTAACAGAGCCATATGGGAAAAGAAGTTCATTGATTTCATTGATTCAAAGACTGATCAAGGGTTAGAGAAAAATGACATTAAAGATAGGATTCTGTATGCTGTATAGATTAATAAATTGATTATTAAAAATACTTGCAGGAAGACAGCTGAAAAGAAGTTGACAGAGATGAAAGAAGCAGTGAACATATTTGATAATTTGTATGAAAAAAGAGCTAGAGCAGCATTTCCATCATGCTGTGATCTTAAAGGTATCATTTTATCATGGGATTCCTATGAACCATTATTGGTATTAGAAAAAAGTAAGGTGGATAAAACTCATGAGAAACTCAGATCCCGAAGGGAGCAATGGTTATTAATTTTCTTTAGAGGCATTTTAAATTATTATGGACGGTGAAGACTTTATTTACAGAGCGACCAACATTCAATAGGATCACTGCCTTTAGGCTGGAGTACCACAAGATAATAAAATATCCTAAGACAAATATTGAAGTGTGGAAGAAATGTAGAGCATGTATGGTTGATCTACCTAATGATCCCTCATATTCTAAGGACAAGTTAGCCAATCAAGAGAATGTAGCAGCAACAGAGAAAATTCAAGTTCAACAGATAGATTAAAGTTTTAGTTTTGTTTTATCTTTACGAAGAGAGTTCGATTGTAATGAGATACTTTGATGATATGTAATAGGTAGTTTAAGAATTTCCAAGTAGTTTGAGTAGTTAAGAGTAGTCTCAGCAGTTACAAACTGCTTTACATTATATTTAAACAAGAAGAAAAGAAAGGAAAAATGTTCCGAGTTTTGGACCTTTGGGCTACTATAAATTTTGTACTCAATTTTTTGATGATTAATGAATGAAGATCAATATTCTTGCATTTGTTTCTGTTGACATGTTTTCCAGTTTCCATTATGTCTTTTCCTTCTATGAATAAAATGAAGTAATGTAGATGCGGGTCTCTTTTTACATATGTAAGTTAGAGTTAAACATCCTTAATGGGCGCTCCTTCATTTTAACTATTCCACTCATATAAAATACTTCTGAATTTTAAAGTGATAGATCCTGCTTATCAACATATCAATTCGAGCTTCCTTCATGTTCTTATTATCACTTCAATTAATATCAGTAGATAATGGCATTGTGAAGCATTTATTATATCATATTCTTGAGGGTTTAAATAATTAATTTTTGAAGGTGATTAAATGAAGACTATCTGATATCATATTTTTGTGATATATATATATATATATATATATATATATATATAGATGTCTTGAGCACTGATTCCTTACCACAACCAATGGATTGTTTCTTGAGAGACAACATTTTATGGCACTGTTGCCGGGGAGTGAAGAAGTGAAGTTTATTTCTTAGGTTCTTGTTATATTTCCTCTGGTTTTTCATAGAGGAGGAAATATTACGTTGTTTTTGTTATTCCATAATTATGGCGTATAAAAGACCTGATACGAGGTCAGATACCTCACAATAAAAAGTTTCTATTCTATCCAATCCCAAAAAATTGGTTTCTAAAAAGGCTTAGAAACCAAAAACTCCTTCCACACATAATCCTACACTGCCTGCACTTGGAAGTAGTTCGCATAACCCTTCATCCGAGGATATTTCTAGGAAACTCACTTTCTTGGAACAAGAATCATTTTCCCTGCCTGTCCATTTTCAAGAACCAAGGTTAGAAGAACAATCTTTTGGGTCTGTTTCATTTACCTTCATGCAAGCTCAACTGAATACATTTGCTGGTTCTTCTACCCTCATTCATCAACCCCTTCCCATATTAGTCGTTTCACCCCCTTCATTCACATTCAAAACTGGTTCATTAACCCCACTTACTCAAGGAGCAGTTAACCAAGGCGTAAATATGGCGGCCCCTGCTTTCTTAATGAACATGTATGCACCATTAAATCTTCCACAACCTATGAATGCCATGCCCCAAGAATACCTCAATTTACTTCCTCGTTTTACCGGTGAAGATGAAGTGACTGCATAACAACACTTGCCATTGTTTTGCACTTTTGCTGACAATCTAAATGTAGAGCATCTGGATGTAGTGATGAGAATTTTTGTACAATCTGTCAATGGAGTGGAAAGAAAATGGTTTAAAGGTTTGCCAAATTCCTCACTTAATAATTGGGAGGAATTAGAAACACAATTCACCTGAAGATGGGGTGAAAAAGGGTATCATGGTTACTCATTGACGGATTTTAATGAAATAAAGAAAAAATCAAATGAAAACATGACTGATTTTATTAAAATATTCAACAAATTGTACAATAGTTTACCCATAGAAATGAAGCCCCCTCCTGTTGGAGCAAGGGTAGTTTTTGCTGGAGCCTTTGAGTCAGACTTCAATTTCACTCTAAGAGAAAGGAGATCTCCTACTCTTGAACAAATCCAAACTTATGCTTTGGAAATTGAAGCAAACATGATTGCCTTTGGGAAAACACAAGAAAAGAAGTTAGTTTAAGGGAAAGGAAAGGCCAAAGAAGAATCACCACAAGATCAGAGGATTGATGACATGACAAAGGTTATCAAGAATTTGTCGAATAAGTTAGTAAAGACGGAGTTAGAGAATAAAAACTCCCAAAGGTTTGCACAACAAAACAGAGGAGTTTTCAATCCTCAATTTAGAAAGCAACCCCTGCAAATTTTTTAGAGGAAGAGAAAAGATCAAAACCAAGTTCAGGCACCACTGTATATAGAAGCAACACCTTCACAGTCTATTGAAGATGATCAAAGGGAAGTCGAAGATCAGATATCTGCTACATACATGAAAGAAGATGAGGAAGAAGAAGAATGTGAAGGAGAATACATTGAAACTAAGGTGTCCTTAGACCAAGAAGAGATGGATGAGTATTGTAGGCAATTTACATATTTTATGCAAGCAAAGATGCATAAGAAATATGATTTAAGATCAATAAAGAGATCAAGGATGTAGGATGACGAAGAAAAACAACAAGAGTCAGTCCCTTCTCCAATGGTGACTTCATAATCAAAGAACTCATTAAAAAAATCCGATAAAGGAAAAAAACCTATGAATCTAGTAAGTGGAACATATATACAACAGGATGAGACTTCCCAGAACAAGTCTATTGATACTAATAATTTGGAGAAGGTCGTTACTGTGCTTGAATAGATTTCTAATGCTAGTAGAAATTGTTGAAAATGGCAACAAGAAACAGTGAAGGAGGCCTCCTGAAACATCTTTCCTGATCCTAGTTGGAAAGTGATCACCTAAACTAGGTGGGGACCACACATGTGATTTTTGTTGAAAAGTCTATTTTTAGACTATGTCTATTTTTAGACATATGGAGCATGGTCTAGGAGTTGCGGGATGCTATTATTGGATGATTGGTCAAGTTGGTAAAAATAGATGGACATCTATTTTTAGACATACAGGTCGAAGTCTATTTTTAGACTGCCTGTCTAAAAATAGAACAGTCAAATATTATTAGCCCTTAATAATATTTGGACTATAAACATTATCTTATCCTCTTGGAGCACTTTAGTTCGAGCTACAGATGTGGCACATGTAGCTGGCAGAAGGAAATTTGAATTTCCTATGGGTTAGTTGAGCTATTGCATGGTTGACTTCAGTTAGAACTCATGTGGCAGAGTTTGGTGGAGTTGATGAGACAGTTGGTGGAGTTGTGTTCGGTTTAACTTAGTTGAACTAGTTGTATTTAGTCTAACTGAAAAATACACTAGTGATGAGTGGTGTGAATTTATTATTAATTAATTCACTAATTATTAACTCATAAATCAACTAAAGAATACATCAGTTAACTGCAATGCATGGACAGTTCAGTGGAGACCAGTGTTAGAGGTGGGTGAAAGGGTGGAGTCTACTATCAGTTGTGACTATAGTGTGCATGAGATTTGCACAATCATTGGAGGAGATTTCCAATGAGGATTGCACAGTTAAAGCCAAGGGAATTCGAATTCATTCAATCCATTCTCTCATCTTGGATTGCGCAGTAGAGGCAGGCAAACAGTGGAGGAGTTTTGAACCCGTGACTTGTTCAAAACTAAGCTAGTTTGTGTGTAACTTTTGGAGACAGTACTGAGTACTTGTGAGGAGTATTGTAATGAGATTGTTACATGATTCTTCTTCATTATAATATACAGACAGTAGGGGGTTTTCAGCTGTAAGCTTTCCCCGGTATACATACTGTGTTATATGTGTTGAATTTCTATGTGCGCATGTGAATGTTTTCAATACCGCTTGTTGTTTTTATTTCCACATGTGATGATTACTGCGTAGAAGAGATTATGTGTTATGTATGAAGCTCAAATAGTATGTGACCAGGATAATCTCGGTGAATAAATCTTCATTATTCAGCAAATTTCTACATGGTATCGAAGCAGAATTGATCATCGGATCTATTACAGTGATTACAATTATTTCGGTAGACAGAGTCTGTAACGGGCCAGGTAGCCTCTGGATCCATCATTTCTCTGAAAGGTGATATATCCAATAAATTCCCCTACAGTCGATCTCTGTGCTAGAAATAATTTGTTCTCAAGTTTAGA
Organism: Pinus albicaulis; assembly: GCA_034641835.2. Taxonomy (NCBI): domain Eukaryota; kingdom Viridiplantae; phylum Streptophyta; class Pinopsida; order Pinales; family Pinaceae; genus Pinus; species Pinus albicaulis. The sequence continues at coordinate 776,328,428 of CM076569.1, read as the reverse complement.
TCGGAAGCGGTTGAGTTTTAAGCTGTTGGAATTCGAATTTTGCAGCAGTGTTTTCTTGGTGTCGAAGTCAAAATGTCTTATCAAGGATTGCGATTGGAGTATGCTCTTGAAGGCAGCTCGAATTATATTGCATGGAGAGATAGGATGGAGGTGGTGCTCGATGACAATGGGCTGAAGGAGTTCATAGATGCTGAAGTTCCAAAGCCTAGCGATGCAGCCTTGGTTGAGGCTTGGCAAAAGAAGACAGCAAGGTGTCGAAGGATTCTGTTGGAGGGCATGAAGGATCACATTGTATCCAGCATGCATGGAAAAGATTCTCCATACTTGATGTGGAAAGCGTTGACAGATCTATTCCAAAGCAAGAGCGACCAGAGGAAGTTGGCGCTCAAGGATAAACTCAGGAAAATAAAGATGGAGAAGAATGACACTATTCCGGTATACTTGACCAAGTTTGTCCACTGCAGGGATGAGCTTGGGAGTGTAGGAGTTAGTGTGGATGATGAGGAGCTGGTGAGCTTGGATCTCCTCGGGCTTCCGAAAAGTTGGCATGCATATCAGCACAATGTCAATGGTCGGGAAAATTTGCCAGGATGGGAAAGAATGTGGTCTGATCTTGTGCAAGAGGAGATCCGGTGGAGTACCAGAGATGGATCTTCATCAAAGATATCTGATGAAGAAGACTGCACTTTGGCTACCAAAGCAAGGAAGGGGAAGGGAAAGGAGAAGGCTTCTCAATCCGGTGCGGATGGTAAAAAGCGTGACATGTCCAAAGTGAAGTGTTTTGACTGTCACGATCATGGACATTACGCCACGAATTGTCCACAAAAGAAGAAGAACAAGCAGGCTACTGGAGCTGCAGCTGGTGAGGCTCTTGCCTCGCAGTTTGAGCTGGACTTCTCATTGATCTCATGCATGGTGTCTAGTGCATTTGGATCAGGGTGGTATTTTGATAGTGGCGCTTCCTTTCACATGACGGGAGATGCAAATCTATTCAGTGACTTGGTGGAGAAAGGTCTCCAGATGCATGTTGAGTTGGGCGATGGTGGACGATACAATGCGACCGTCATTGGTACCATAACCTTTAAGAGGGAGTCAGGTAAACTCATTCTTTTACAAGATGTATTGCATGTACCAGGTCTAACAAATAATTTAATCTCAGTCGCAATGTTAGAGGATAAAGGGTATGAAGTTGTCTTCAGAGAAGGAAAAGTTTTCCTTCGGCACAAGGCAACGGGACAAGTCAAGAGGGTTGGGATTCGGGCAAAGAATCTCTACAGACTTGAAGTAGATGGGATGTCTATGGAGCTTCCTACTATTGGGAAGTAGGAGAAAGACATGCAACTGATGCTTGAGAGGGAGAAAGTTTTGCATGCAGGTGATAGTGAACCTCGGGATGTGGAGCAGCCACGAGAGGATCATGGAGTGGAAGAAACCACTCATGCAGAGAAATTTCATGCCAGATGGGCAGAGGGAGTGCATGCAGATATACCACCAGGTGAGAGGTGGGGCGACATGCATGATTAATCCCAAGAGGAGATTTCTGGGAAGGATTCATGAGATGGTGTGGATCTCATGAGTTGAACCTGGCTACGAGGTGCCCACACTGCAACAGTAGCATGATCAGTTGGATTGATGCAGGCAGATCAAAGTGACAGTGTCGGATACTGGAGCGCAGATCAGAGTTGAAAGCAAGTGCAAGAGTGCATGGGTGCAAGAGTTCAACAGCGCAGTGGTTCCTGATGACATGTGCAATAGCTAAGCAGAGGTCGAAGACTTTGATGATAGATGCATCAGACTGATTGAGTTGTTTGGAGCCTATTCAGTTTTGGATATGTTGCATGCAAAGGGTGCATGGCACATGCATGGAGTTGCATGGTTCATGCATGAGTTTGCATGGAGCATGCAAAGGATACATGGAGAATGCATGGAGTTGCATGTCGCATGCATGGAGTTGCATGGCGCTTGTGAAGGTTGCAGGGCGAATGCATGGAGTTGCATGTCGCATGCAAAGACAATCCTTTCTTGTTGAGAGGGGGTGTTGAAAATGGAAACAAGATGCAGTGAAGGAGGCCTCCTGAAACATCTTTCCTGATCCTAGTTGGAAAGTGATCACCTAAACTAGGTGGGGACCACACATGTGATTTTTGTCGAAAAGTCTATTTTTAGACTATGTCTATTTTTGCAGACATATGGAGCACCTCAAAGGAGTTGCGGGATGCTATTCTTGGATGATTGGTCAAGTTGGTAAAAATATATGGACATCTATTTTTAGACATACAAGCTCTAAGTCTATTTTTATACCGCTCTCGTCTAAAAATATAGAAATCTAATATTATTAGGCTCTAATAATATTTGGACTATAAACATTATCTTTCCGTTTCCTAACTCGCCTTGATGCTTGATGTGGCACATGTGTACTAATGTATGAAATCTGAATTTCTTATGGGTTAGTTGAGCTATTGCATGGTTGACTTCAGTTAGAACTCATGTGGCAGAGTTTGGTGGAGTTGATGAGACAGTTGATGGAGTTGTGTTCGGTTTAACTTAGTTGAACTAGTTGTATTTATTTTAACTAGCTAATACAATAGTGATGAGTGGTGTGAATTAATTATTAATTAATTCACTAATTATTAACTCATTATTCAACTAAAGAACACATCAGTTAACAGTAGTGCATGGAAAGTTCAGTGGAGACCAGTGTTAGAGGTGGGTGAAAGGGTGGAGTCTACTATCAATTGTGACTATAGTGTGCATGAGATTTGCACAATCATTGGAGGAGATTTCCAATGATTATTGCGAAGTTAAAGCCAAGGGAATTCAAATTCATTCCAATCCATTCTCTCATCTTGGATTGCACAGTATAGGCAGGAAAACAGTGGAGGAGTTTTGAACTCGTGACTTGTTCAAAACTGAGCTAGTTTGTGTGTAACTTTTGGAGACAGTACTGAGTACTTGTGAGGAGTATTGTACTGAGATTGTTACATGATTATTATTCATTATAATATACAGACAGTAGGGGGTTTTCAGTTGTAATCTTTCCTCGGTATACATACTGTGTTATATGTGTTGAATTTCTATGAGCGCATGTGAATGTTTTCAATACCGCTTGTTGTTTTATTTTCGCATGTGATGATTAATGCGTAGAAGAGATTATGTGTTATGTATGAAGCTCAAATATTATGTGACCAGGATAATCTCAGTTGAATAAGTGATTTATTCAAGGGAATTTCTACAGAAATCAAGAAGAACCTGAGAAAATTGTCAAACAAAATCAAGATTTTAGTCTATCAAAGGAGCTAGAAAAGGTCAAAATCCAAGTACCCCTTCTTGAGCTAGCTAAGACACCAGGTTAAAAGAAAGAGATTGAAAAATTCATTAATCTTTCTCAGTCTGGTGACATTGGTGCTACTGTGAATTTGCAAGAAGAAAAGCCAGTGGTCACTTTTGGTCCACATGTGGAGGAGGTAGATTAGATTCTTCTGTTCCCCCATTTTATATATCAATGCTTCTTCATGATTTCATTCTTCATAATTGTATGTTAGACTCAGATGCTTCACATATTCTCATGCCATTATTTGTAATGAAATAATTGAATTTACAAATTACTAAACCCTATAGAGACCTATATTCATTTTATTAAAAAAGGGTGGAGTGTGTTGGGCTTATCAAAGACAGGGTGGTATCCTTTGCCCAAATTCCGACCAAAAGTATCATGATGGATATAGTGGTCGCAAATATTCCGGCTAGGTTTGGTATGATTTTGTCCAGATCTTGGGGAGTGAAGCTTGGAGGAGTTTTAAAACTGGACTTCACATATGCTATTATTCATGTTTTTAATGGGGAAGAAAGAAGGTTATATAGAGAAACAAGATTCGTTAAAACTACCACAAAGAAAGATGCAGGAAATTCCCCCATTTATGGTCAAGAAAAAGAAGATCTTTCTTGTTTTATGCTGCATGAAGATGCAGCGTTTGCTGAAGACTCAAAGAAGCATCTCTCTTCGGAAATTGTACATAATGAGGTATGTTCAAATAAAATTTGGAGGTGTTACTTTGATGGTGCCTATTCAAAAGATGGCACAGGAGCTGGATTTTTATTGATATCTCCAGAAGGTAATATTTCACATTTTTATTTTAAGCTTGATTTTGAATCAATGAATAATGTAGCTAAGTATTAGGCATTAATTTTAAGTCTTCAAACTACTAAACAAATGGGAATCCAGTGTATATCCATTTTTGGCGATTCTGAGTTGATTATAAGGAAGATTAAAATTTTTTGTCAAACCAAGAATCCAAGGCTAAAATCATATAGAAACAAAGTGTGGGACTTGATTGAGAATTGTTTGAACAGAATGGAAGATTCACTGGCAGTTGCAGCTAGTACTTTCAAGCCACCTATGAATCCGAAACTAAGGTATGAAATTGAAATGAGGCCCAAACCCTCTATTCCCGACAATATGAAGCACTAGTAGGTATTTGAAGATGATGAGAAGATAAATAATTTTCTGACAATGACTAAAATTTTTGAAGATATTGAAATAGAACAAGAAAGTGAATAGATTGACTAGAGTGAAGAGCTGAAAAATCTTAAGCAATCAATAGGTGATCAGAAAATAATCCAGTTGAAAGATAACATATTGCCCAGAGGATTAGTTCCTCTTGAAATATTATTTGATTCAAATGATGTAGAAATGGATCCAAAGAAGGTACCTTAAGAGGGTTAGATGGAAGATTGGAATCTGGGAACCCAACAGGAGCCTAAGGTTGTCAATTTATTCAAGGGTGTCCCTAAGAATTATAAAGAAAGCTACATTGACCTTTTTAAAAAATATATGGATGTGTTTGCATGGTCTTATGAAGATTTGAAGACATATGAAATAGACATAATTAAACACAAGATACCATTGAAGGATGGGATAAATCCTCACATACAAAAACTTAGAGAGATCAATCCATTGCTCCTTACTCCAATTGAAAAAGAAGTGAAAAAAATTGCTGCAGGAAAAAATTATAGTCCCATTCAGATATTTAGACTAGGTTTCTGACCTAGTTCATGTGAGGAAAAAGAATGGAGAAATAAGGTTATGTGTTGAATTCAGGAATTTTAACATGGCATCACTTAAAGATAATTATCCTTTGCCTAATATGGATTATTTTTTATAGAAAGTAACAGGGGCATACAGATTGTCTATGGTTGATGGTTTCTCCAGATACAATCAGGTAGTAGTTGAAAAGAAGATTAGAAGAAAACAACTTCTACCATGCCCTGGGGAACATTCATGTATGCAATAATGCCATTTGGCCTTATGAACGCAGGTGACACCTTTCAAAGGGAAATGGACATAGAATTTGTGGGTGATAAGTTTGTAGTTATTTATTTGGATGATGTGACCATATTTTCAGGTTCGGATGATGAACACTTGGAACATTTATAGAAGGCTTTCCAGAAATACAGAAAATTTGGACTGTCATTGAATCCCAAAAAATCTTTATTTTCTTTGGAGGAAGGAAAGTTGTTAGGACATATAGTTTCGAATCAGGGAGTAAAAATTGACCCAGCAAGAGTAGAATCTATTCAGACAATATGATTGCCCAGGAGTAAATAGGATATCCAGAGGTTTCTGGGAAAAATAAATTTCCTGAGGAGGTTTGTTCCGAACTATGCCTAAATTGTTAAAAACATAACAGATATACTGAAGAAGAATGCAGAAGTAAAATGGGATAAGGAAACTAGAGAATCCTTTGCAAGGATTAAATAATCCCTTCAATAAGCTCCAATTATGACCAATACGGATTATCAAATATTTTCATTTGCATCACCTACTACCATTGCTGATGTGCTGTTGCAGAAGAATGAAGATGGTAAAGAGAAACCTGTAGAATTTTTCAGTAAAGTTCTCAGGGATGCTGAACTTAAGTATAACATTTTGGAAAAATAGGTTTATGCTTTAGTCAAAGCATTAAAAGCCTTCAGGACTTATGTGCTGCAGTCTCAGATAGTTTCTTATGTTCCTAACTCTGCTGTGAAATATGTGTTAGTTAAAAATGATGTTGAAGGCAAAAGAGGAAAGTGGATAGCTAAAATCCAAGAGTATGACTTAGATATCAAGCCTAATAAATTGGTCAAAAGTCAGGGTTTGGAAAAACTGCTCACAGAGTCAAATTTTCAAGCTTTGGGGATTAATTTGCTGGCACCCTTGGATGAAGCTGTTGATGAAAGAAATCAGAGCAATACAAAGACATAAATTACATACAAATTTCTGTGTTCTCATTGGTATAAGGATATTTCTCATTAGTTATGTTTTTTCTCTTTCCCAACCTCACTAAACATAAAAAAATACAAAGCCCTTAAGCTCAAATCCCAGCTAGATTTCATAATTGATGCTAAGTTATATTGGAAGGATCATGTTGGCATGTTGCTATTATGTTTGACAGAAGGTGAATATATTGAAGTTATAAAAGAATATCATGAGATTCTATGTGGAGGCCATTATAGTTGGAAGGTTACTGCTCATAAAATCCTCAAATAAGGTTTTTACTAGCCCTCCTTGTTTGCTGATGTGTACAGACTGGTTAGAAGCTACCAGAAATTTCAGTTATTTGCAGAAAAGAAAAGGTTAGCTCCTCTACCTCTTCTCCTAGTGTTAATTGAAGAACCCTTTAGGCAATGTGGATTAGATTTTATTGGGGAAATTAATCCACCATCAAGTGGACAGTTCAAGTGGATTCTGAGTGCCGCTCACTATTTTAGAAAGTGGGTGGAGGAAATACCTACCAGAAAGGTTAATGACCAAGTAGTAATGAATTTTCTGGAAGAAAACATCTTCGGCAGGTTTGTGTGTCTAGTCAAGATTGTAACTGACAATGGCCAGGTATTCAAATCAGTTCGATTAATTAATTTTTTCCAAACATATAATGTTATTTTATATCACTCTACAACATATCATCCTCAAGGGAATGGGCTAGCTGAATCTTGTAACAAGACATTGGTCAAGATTTTGAAGAAGATGATTAGTGAAAATCAGAAAAATTGGGATTCAAAATTGACATTTTCTCTTTGGAGTAACTACTAGAAGATCTACAGGTAAGTCCCCTTATGAACTGGTTTATGGAACTCAAGCTTTATTTCCTACTCAGTTCGCTAGAGAAGTGATTTCCTTCCTTCAAGAAGCACAAGAAGAACCTAACACGTTGGTGAGAAGGTTGAACAAGTTTGTAGAATCAAGTGAGAGCAGGAACAAAGTTAGAGAAAATTTGATCACTTATCAAGAAAATATGAAGTCTATTTTTGATAGAAAAGCAAAGGAGTTTCTTTTTCAAACTAGAGATTTGGAGTTAAGATGGGATACCAAAATAGAATAAAAGGGAAAAAATGGTAAGTTCAACCCACTCTGGTATGACCCATACAATATTGTTGAGGTAAGATAAAATAACACATTTATTCTGGAGAATCTTGATGGAGAGACAATACAACTACCTATGAATGGGCAGTATCTCAAGAATTATTTCCGACATTATGATTTTATGGTTCACCATTGTACGTATTTGGATTTATCATTGTTTATATTTCATCAAAAAAAAATTGACTCCATGCCTGAAGTGAAGGCACTAATCTATAGTTATTAGTGTTTCGTGGCAAAAAAAACTATCCCCATGTGGAGCCAGATGTCGTGGCTCATTTTCACTATCCTTTTTTTTATTTTTTTGAAAATACAAAAAAAAGGGAAAAATAAAAAATATGTGTTAAATTAGAGCTTCCTCATACTTTAACCAAAGATGCAATGCTTTTGTAAAAATTAAAGTTAAATACATTGAAGTATCCACAAAGGTGGGACCTAGTGTCTTGGTTAATGTTCAAGCGAATAATTAACCAAGATCCAAGAATTATTTTATGAGAGTTTAAAGACAACAACCCACATGCACAATCAACGCACAGGTTAATGGGGAAGGTGCCTCTACAGTTGACCTCACTGACTGACCAACCGATCTTGATTGACGGTCTAGATTCACTACGGGGGCAAGGAACCGATGAGCGCTCTGTACCCCAAGGGTCTCCTGCCGCGACGTAACCTGCTTGTTGATAACAACTTTCAGCCATGTCACGGTATCGTTTAAAAGTCTTTTGTGAGTCAAATCAACATTTAATTTTAAGACCCCGCGCCATCTATTTAAGCATGTTTTTCTTCTCAAAAGATTAAAATGTTATTTCTCTGTATTTCTAAACCCTGATTGCATTAGTGTTTTCCATCGCTATTCGCCACCCCGAGCTTTCTCATGGTGAAACATTCATCTCTTTCTGGTTCTTCCATTCATATTCCTCTCATGGATACCGAGAGGGAGATCAGAGATACCATTTGTTCTCTAGAACATATTCCTTTCTATCAACATGTCTATTTAAATGATAAATCTTGTCTTGTTTTCTCCGCCATGCCCAAGTCATGTGTACTGTCTACATGTATCCATAGGACTCATCTTTTTCCCAAGTTTGTGCATTGGTTGGTTTCTGTCATGTATCCTGGTAAACGTTTCGTAATGAATTTCCTAGGAGAGAATGTTCTACAAGTCTCGACCCAGTTAGTCCTTCAAGATTTATGTTACCCAAAGTCTGAATCCTATGTTCAATTCACTGAGGAATCATTGGAAACATATTATGATAATCTTATAGGACAAGAATTCACTCAGTTCGAATTCTTCCTGAAGCCGGACATGAAGCAGTTTGCACTAGGTAGTAAGGAGTTTTCAATAGAATTTTTTGATTCTAAAGTTCAGTCAGTGCTGCGGTGTATATCAAAGATACTAGGAAAGGAGGATGACAGCCTAGTTGATGAATCAGTACTGGGACTATTTGCTTTAATTATGAAGCCAAGAGTAGTGCTAGACATTCCCTCTTATTGGCAGGAGGTAATCAATACTCAACTCATAAGTTTGTCACTCACTGGATTGTTCAGGTTCCCTTATCTTCTCACCTATCTAATTTTATATCAAAATGTGGAATAATTATTGCATATGGGGTTGAATATCATGGATGTAAATAAAAATAAGCAGTCAGTAGTGTTTTGGATTGATGTAGTAAGAGAGGAACAAAATGAGGAGGGTGTGTTTGATTTTTAAAATCATTTTATGTCCACTGCTTATAAGATTTTGAATGGGGTTTTCCCCCCATGTTTCCTGCCAAAGGCTCAAGAATTTCTGCAGTTGGGTGCTAAATGTAAATTTGGAGACTGGTATGTGTATGAAGATTACTTAGAGATCAGACTTTATGGAGCTAGGATAGAACCATATATTAGACTTCCAACGTTTGTTCCTATGAGATTATTCGTCTTATTATTCATTAGGCAGAGTTTTAATGTAGACCAAATGCATTTTTACCCAATGAAAAAAGGTCACATGTTTAAGTTGCCTATGCCTGTGGGTCCATTTATAGTCAACATGAGGCAAGGAACTGATGAGGTTAACAAGATATTAGATGGTATGCACTTGTTATTAGGAGATAAATGGGCTTATGATCCTCATAAAGTAATTTCAAACAAGAGATTTGAAAATGGCTACTCAACATTTTTTCATGATAGTAGACTTGACATAGAGAAATTAGCCAATAATATTTTTGCAGGTTCTACTAGTTCTAGCATACAGACTCCTATCATATCTGAAAAGTCAAGCAAGAGGAGTAAGGAGGCAGTTGTATATTCTGAAGATGAAGAAAAAAGAGCTAAAAGGAGGGAAAAATTCACTGAAGACATAGCAAGTTCTCATCCTGGTTTCCTTCTTCAACTAGGAGATAAACAGAATGTTCCGTCCTCACCAAGAAGACATGGAGATGCTCAGGATCAAATGCCTTTGATTAAGCAGGTGTTTTCTCAAATTGCTGAAAAGAATCAAAAGATGAAGGCTAGTATGGAGGCATAGGTTGAATATCAAGTAACTCTGGACCAGACAAGATTTTTGACTACCATTGATCTAGAAAGAGATCAGTTTAAAATTTCTCTCTCTCACCCTTCTGATATGACTATAGGGTCATCAAGTAATTTCAAAACTGTAAATTTAACCGTTGATGTGAGGAGGATTCCTTTGCTTGATAAGGTCAATTTACACATGCAGACAGGTCAATTAATAGTGAATTATTTGACCAAGATAAATGAAATGGCTCTTAAGGTAGAGAATATGCTAGGGAAGGTGATCAAGCAACTGAAATTGGAGAAAGCCAACTCCAGGGCCCTAACAAACCAAAATGAGGAACTGAAGAAAATAATTGTGAAGACTGGAATGGATCCAAATGACAGGTCCGTTGTGCAGAAATTGATACAAAGTGCAGAGTCAGAGATTTATGTGTTAAATAAAAATTTGAAACTACCTACAGGAGAGCATTCAATGGAAGCAGAGGTGGAAAAAGTGGAAAGTAAAAGGAAAATGTTCTTCAACAGCTCTTGCAGAAAGAAGAGGAGATCTCTAAGTTGAAAGAAACTGTACTTAAATTGCAAAGCCAGATTGATTCTCATTCTTGTACTATCATCATGCCATCTGGAAATGATGATCCAACAACACAGTTATCTCAGTTAAACAATGAACTAAAAATGGTAGAGAATGACCTCAGAAAGGCACATAAAGATCTGGAAATAGTAACAAAAATAATGCAGGCCAAGGATGGAGAAGTTAATAAGTACATGATAGATTTTCAAATAGCCAATGATGAAATCAATAGTCTAAAGGAGAAGTTTAAGGGAAATATAACTTTGATACAGGCTAAATATATCATCTAGAATGAAACCATTGGAGAGATGAAAGTAGCCTCGGAATATTTGACTATTGTATCAGAATAGAAAAGCATTGTCAGATACTTTGAGGAGCAAGTTATGGCAGATAAGTAGAAGTCCATTAACAGAGCCATATGGGCAAAAAAATTCATTGATTTCATTGATTCAAATACTGACCAAGATTTAGAGGAAAATGGAATTAAAGATATGATCATGTATGCTGTAGAGATTAATAAGTTGATTATTAAAAATACTTGTGGGAAAACAACTGAAAAGAAGTTGACAGAGATCAAATAAGCAGTGAACAGATTTGAAAATTTGTATGAAAAAAGAGCCAGAGTAGGATTGCCATCATGCTGGGATATTAAAGGTATCGTTTTATCATGGGATTCCTATGAACCATTATTGGTATTAGAAAAAAGTAAGGTGGATAACGCTCATGAGAAAATTTAGATCTTGAAGGGAGAAATAGTTATTAATTTTATTCAGAGGCATTTTAAATTATTCTGGATGGTGAAGAATTTATTTATAGAGCGACCAACATTCAACAGGATCATCGCCTTTAGGCTGGAGTGCCACAAGCTGATCAACTCTCCTAAGACAAATATTGAAGTGTGGAAGAAATGCAGAGTGGGGATGGCTGATCTACCTAATGATCTGTCATCTTCTAAGAACGACAAGTCAGCCAATCAAGAGAATGTAGCAGCAACAGAGCAAATTCAAATTCAGCAAATAGATTAAAGTTTTAGTTTTATTTTATCTTTACTAAGAGAGTTCGATTGTAATGAGATACTTTGATGATATGTAATGTGTAGTTTAAGCAGTTCCATGTAGTTTGAGCAGTTAAGAGTAGTTTCAACAGTTAATAACTGCTTTACATTGTATTTAAATATGAAGAAAATAAAGGAAAAGGTTATGAGATTTGCATCTTTGGACTACTGTAAATTTTGTACTCAATTTTCTGAGGATTAATGAATGAAGATCAAGATTCTTGCATCTATTGTTGTTGATATTTTTTCCAGTTTCCATTCCGTCTTTTCCTTCTATGAATAAAATGAAGCAATGTAGTTGCGGGCCTCTTTTTAGATATGTAAGTAAGAGTTAAACATCCTTAATGGGCACTCCTTTATTTTAACTATTTCACTCTTATAAAATCCTTCTGAAGTTTAAATTCATAGATGCTACTTAACAACATATCAGTTTGAGCTTCCTTCATGTTCTTCTAATCACTTCAACTAATATCAGCAGATAATGGCATTGTGAAGCATTTATTATATCAGATTCTTGAGGGTTTAAATAATTAATTTCTGAAGGTGATTAAACAAAGACTATCTAATATCATATTTTCGTGACATATATATATATATATATATATATATATATATATATATATATCTGTGTGTGTGTGTGTGTGTGTGTGTGTGTGTGTGTGTCTTGAGCACTAATTCCTTACCACAGCCAAGGGATTTTTTCTTGAGATACAACAGGATGAACCCTCCAATGGAAAACAAGCTCAGAAATAGGGTTTTACAACCCTCCACTGCTACAACCCTACAACACAACTCAGATGTGGAATAGAATGCACTGTAGTAGAGACTGAAGCTTGTCCAAATTCTAGATAGTGGTAATGCAACTCAAGATAACCTCTCCTGAGTAGGTACTCGAAGTCCCCCGAGCATGAGGGTGGGATTTCCGCTCGGAAACACCGTTGTAATAAATATTAAAACAAACCCTTCTAAACAAAAAAAGCATGCATAGATATGTCACATGAAAAATCCAGATCTAAAAAGATAAAAATCATTAATGCAAATCCATGTCTTCTAATGCTTCCATCCTCTTCCTTTTATGCTTGGTGAGCATCCTCACCCTGGGCCCCACTCATTAAAGGAGCTAATATCATGCATACAATCCTTCTTAATGATTGCACTTTCCTCCAATAAACCTCCACTAGCTCCATAAAAACGTTGTTGATCTGGTCAACATTGACCTAGTCCACATTCTCTAGCCCATGTTCACACCTTAGGGTGCTTTCATAAGCTGAAATGATGATCCACTTTCACATGAGAAGTGTTTTTATTCTTCATAAATAGATTTATGGGTCTCCCTACCCACTTATTCACCTATATAAGTGCCATAACAAAACTTTAATATTCCAATTAGCTGCAAGATAATTTAGGAATATTAGAGTCCTCCCCTCCAAAATGTTGCTTGTCCTCAAGAAACTGCAAGGATACTGCAAAAACTCTAATGGCTATGTCTCCTCCCAAATATACAAGTTAGCCTTTGATAGATAAGCCAAATAGCTCTCATCATGAAGAAGTGGGAGATATATGGAAAAATTTATATGCTGTCCATTGGCCTGCTCAAGGCATGACAGATGGTAAATGTTGGGTGCCTCAATCCCAATGAGAAACTCCAATCTCCATGCTATCATCCAAACAAAGTGAGCCATCCTTGGTAGGTCATAGAAAAGCTCACCAATCCCTTGCTTCTACAATGTATAGGGGTTGCATGGCCGAAAATGAGAGAAAAAATTGTTCAAATCATGATGTATCTCTCTCCATTTATGGTAGATATGGAACTTCTGATATTGGGCTGCAATAATGTGGTCATTAAGAAGCCAAAAAGCACTTGGACTCTAATGATCCCACCCTTTGGTTCTAAGAATCATTCTTTCTCAATCCATCCTACAAATAATAGTGAATAGAGTGTCATCACCATATGGAATCCATAAGAAAAATGCACTATGTGTCATATAGCATGTTGGATGGTGATAATAGTCCCTCAAGTGAGACCAATGTTGTTCTTCTTGCTATCTCAAAACATGATATGATAAGTGGCCATCCAACCACTTTCTTGCTGCCATAAGCTTCTCAAAAGCTTGAAAATAGTAGAGGACATTAGGTGTTGGTTGAATAGGAACCAAGAAAAATAAGTCTTGCCCAAAGTCCTCTATAAAGTGGTCATTCCCATCACTGAATGTAGTCCTAAAAGGACCATGAAATACAAAGAGAGGTTTGATCTCTTGTGGAGAAATGTGCTGCAACTGTATGGAAAATAAATGATCATACATGGTTAGATGATCAATAAGAATCAAGACACAATCCTTACCATATATTGTAGGCAAGTTGCTGAAGAGGTCCATAGATGAGCCTTCCCATCTATCCATCAAAAGGGGAAGTGGTTGTAACAACCTTGCAAGGTGGTTGCTTTCCTCATACATAAAAAAAGATACATATATCCTGATATGTTGGTGCACATCTTCTTTGAGATCATCCCAATAGAATCCCTCCATGATGGTGTGATAAGACTCAATGGAATATACATGTCTTGAAAAGAGTGCCTCACATGCTGCATGTAGAATCACCTTCTTGAGCTTGGAGTCTCTAGTCAATTAAATCTGATCATGGAAATAAATGATTCCATTAACCACTTTATATCTCCCATCTATCATTTTCCCATCAAGAACCTTACATGTGAAGAGGTTCTTGGAATATTCCACTAATATTTGGGACTCCCAATATGGATACAGGTTTCCCAACAATGATAGCACTGTTGAAATATTAAATGAAGCACCTATCACATCATAGCTCTCCTCTTTGACATGCTCAATGAAAAAGCCACATGTTGGAGTACTGCTACCCCAATTTTGCTACCTCCCTTGTAGATGATCTTTCCCAAGACAAGATTGAAGTACATGGAGTTCAACCTCCTCTTGGAAGGCATTTCCCATCCAAAACTTCCATAGTTTGGCCAATGCATACAAGAGTTTTAATAACACCTTGTCATATTTAGAAATCTTCCTCCATGGAAAATTTTAGGGGCGAATTTTCACCCATGGGAAAAATTAAAGGGTTTTAAATTTTTATTGGGAGAATTTTTTGTATCATAGTATATTTTTTCACAAAGAAAAAGTTCGTAACTTTTCAATTAATGATCAGCTACATGTTACATAAAACTGTAGTATAAACTACTGTTCAGTCCAAAATCTATTACAGTCAGCCAAACTATTAAAAACTGTAGGCAATCACAGTCCCAAAACATGAAACATACAGTAATGAAACAAGTGTCCACATAGTAAGTTCGGTGCATAACTTACTAACTCCTGTAGAACCTAAATATAAATATGAAGTAAATATACATGCCGAATATATAAAAAGGGGAGGTAGAACAAAATCTCCCATAAGATGGCAGTAATACTAAACACCCAAAACAGGAGGAGCCTCCTCGATAAAAGACCGATGATAATATCTGTAGATCTGTCCAGCAATGTGTTATGTGATGTGACAGGTACCCCAGGTTAGCTTCGAAGCTTCTTTGGACAGTTGGTCAGCCACTTTGTTCCGAGACCTGTAAATATGAGTCACTGTGATGGAGTCAAAAAGTGCTCTGAGATGGTGAACCTCGCGCAGCAGTGCAGACAGTGTGTGCGAGTGACAATGAGATAGGTTGTTAAACCAATTGGTCACAAGTTGAGAATCGCCAAAGATCTGGATGGAGTCACAGTGAATGTCCCGAGCAAAGGTAAGAAGAAGTTTGAGGCTCTGCAGTTCGGCGTAGTTGTTGGTACCTGGTCCTAACCCCATTCTGATGTTGTAGTAGTGTTGGTCATTCAAATAAAGAATGGCGCCCCCCCCACAACCTTGAGCGTTGGACGCACCATCAAAGTATGCCCACGCCCGGCTATGATCAATAGTTTCTGGGGTCTCATGAGATGGCTTGCTGCATATACTGTCCTCAGGTATGAGCCGAAAAGTGGCAAGAGATGCTGCGCATATCCAATAACAGTCGATAGGAATATCATTGAAAATATGTTTGTTTCGCCCTATCCATATTTCCCAAGCCACGATTAGAGGGAGGTTGCATAATTTTGGACTATGTGCAGAGTGCTGCCACCAATGAGTCCAGGCCTCTAATAAAGTGGCACCCTGCCAATTAAATCTGCAACCCAATTCTGTAATGATCCGAGACCAAATGTTTAGTATGATGTTACATTGTAGGAATAAATGGAGTGCGTCCTCACTGTCATTTAGATAGTAACAACATCTAGATGCCCCGTGGTAAGCTCTTCTGTGAAGGAATTCCGTGGTAGGAATACAGTCTCTAAGCATGCACCAGAACAAAAGTCTGTGCTTATGCGGGGATTTCAATTTCCATATGATACTCCACCACCAGTCCTTTATAGGGGGTTCCCTGTGCTTGATAAGTTCAAGGTAACCTAACTTTGGAGTATAATGCCCATTTTTTGAAGTAGCCCAAATCAAATTGTCCTCTCGGTCAGAGATGCGAATGTTGGTAGCTTTCAGTGCACAGATAAATTGTTGCTAGACTCGTGTGCCCTCCTGAGGGATCTCAAGGTCACCCGCCTGTAGCCAGGCTTGTTCTCGCCATGAGGAGTGTGCCCAATCAACAATCTGTTCCAGATAAATGACATTTCTGTGGGCAAGGTGTTCAATGATAAACGCCGGAAGTTTATGATATTCCCCACTCCCCGACCAGGAATCAGTGCCAATGCGCACCTCAGTTCCTGAACCAATTTTCCAAGAAAGACCATTCTAAAGAATGTGTGCTGCCCTTGTGATAGCCCTCCATATGATCGATGCCCCCGAATTCAGAGTGATGCAGCCACGGATCCATTCAAGAGGACTTTGGGGTGAGATATATTTAGCAACCATGACCTCCCTCCATAGGCTCTGTCCTGTAATTAGGTGCCAGCCCATCTTGGCCGCAAGGGCCCGAGAAAAAAGGTGGAGATCCTTTAACCCCCAGCCACCCCATTGTTTGGGCAGATTGATACGATCCCATGCAATCGAGGCAAACGTGGATGCCTTACCTTGGTTGCGCCAAAGGAATTGTCTGCAGATGCATTTTATCCGATTAGTAATACCAATCGGAATCCAGGCCAGGGTCATCCAATAGACCGGTATGGCCTCCAGTACAGACTTTATGAGGATTAGTCTACCAGCCCTGGTTAACCATCGGTTATACCAGATGTTTATTCTGCACTCAATTTTTGCTATGATCCAGTTCCAGTCCTTGATCTTATAGTCGTTTGGTTTGATGTGATACCCCAAATATTTGAGGCCGCCATTGATATCAATGCAGACATAGTCAAATAGGTTCCTAGAGGTGTCTTGTTCCTGTCTCGAGCAGCCCGTCATGATGATAGAGGATTTAGTGCTATTCGGTGAAATACCGGTAGCCCTGCAAAACCATTTCATGAGCAGATCAAATTGAACAGAGTCTTGTCTAGTGCCATTTAGGAATATAAGAACATCATCAACAAATAAAAGGTGAGTGAGATATAAATTATCAATGATCCAGAGCCCCTATAGTAATCCTCTTTCTTTAGCATTATTGATAAGCACAGAGAGGCCCTCCATGACGAGGACAAATAGTAATGGTGAAAGGGGGCAGCCCTGACGGAGTCCCTGCCCCGCATGGAAGAAGTCAGTAGCAGTACCATTGATCAATATGCTAAAGGTAGCGTGACATATGCAGCCCATAATCCAGTTGATAAAGGTATGAGGAAAACTAGAGTGGATGAGGATGAGGTGAAGGTAACTCCAGTCCACTTGGTCAAATGCTTTAGTGAGATCAATCTTGAGAATAGTCGATTTCAGTCGAAGAGATTTGATAGAGTGAAGGGCCTCCTGGGCTGTACCAATGGCCTCATGAATTTGCCTATGATTCAGAAAAGCAAATTGTTCCTTTTCAATATGATCGCACAGGAAAGGCTTGATGCGGTTTGCAATAATTTTGGAAATGATCTTGTAGATACAGTTACACAGTGAAATGGGCCTGAACTCATTGAAGCTGGTTGGTTTGTCCGATTTAGGAATAAGTGCAATAAAAGTGGTGTTAAATCCATCATAAATCCTGCCCTGCACCCTGCTATCTTCAATCATAGCCAGAAGGTCTGCTGATATGAGGTCGAAGAAGTGGATGAAAAACTCAATGGGCCAGCCATCAGGCCCCGGGCTTTTGTCCCACTTGAACCATTTCAAAACACCCTCCAGTTCACCCATGGTGACCGAGGTATTGAGATCATCCTTCTGCTCTTGTTCCACGAAGAGTTTAAAGTTCTGAGTAATGCGCAGGATATCCGGGAAATTTATAATTGAAGAATCCCTATATAGATTGGAGAAGTGTCTGGTACCCAGCTCAGATAGTTGTGCTTGCGTTCTCGCAGTAAAGCCATTTCGATTTGACAGTTCCCAAATGGTGTTAGCAGCCTTGCGGCCATTTGCATGCTGCTGAAAAAATTTTGTGTTTTCGTCACCGGCCTATATCCAAATAGCCCGAATTTTAAGCCTCCAATCTTCCTCTTTCTGTTTCAGCAGTTTGGCCTTTTCAGTCTCAAGTGCAAATAGTTGTGCCCTGGCTTCCTCGTTACTATATCCCAACAGATCACCATTGTTGAGAGAGCCAATTTTATCCTCAATGCTGTGCAGAGCCTCCCTTTCCAGTTTCTTTTTATTCCGAACCCACTGAATGGTAAGGTTCTTTATGCGATTAAGGTTTTCATTGATAACCCTGCCAGGGTCTAAATCCATCGAAGGTCTAAAGTGCTGCCAGGTCCGAGTGACCAACTGGTTATAATCAGGATCTCGCAACCATCTGGAGTTGAATTTTTATGGGGGGCGAGCTCTATTAGGTCCACATTCAAACTCCAGGTAGATGGGCGAGTGATCATATTTACCTCCAGATCCCACCCATTGACGTGCACGAGTCAAAACAGGAAGGAAGTCCTGTTTAATAAGAAATCTGTCAAGTCTGCGAGCCAAAGCAGTGTTACCAGTCCTCCTGTTCCGCCAGGTAGGTTGTAACTTGGTAGTCTGAATGTCAACAAGATGAGAGGCACCGAGCTCTGAGTTAAAAAACTCAGCCAATGGGTCCGGGGTGGCCAAGGGACCCCAAGATTCAGCAATACCCAAAGAGAAATTTAGATCTCCACCCAAAATGAGATGGGGGACAGTCATAAGTGAACAGGACAAAAGGGAGTGCCAGAAGTGCTCTCTGTCAGAGCAGGGTCCATAAACATTAACCAGGGTAAACTCAATGTCAGAGCTACCAAACAGAACATTCATCGCAAGAACACCCGGCCGGCCCCAGCAGTTTAACATCTGGGTGGTTTTATTATTGATGCCAAGAGCACATCCTCCAGATCTACCACGAGCATCAAGTGTAATGAAGGACCAATTAGGGAGAAAGGAAGTTAAAGTAGCAGTCACCTCCAACCCCACCCCGAGCGTTTCTTGCAGAAAAAGTATGTCGAAGGGCTTTTGTGCTAACAGGTCTCTGAGGGCCAATCTCTTATCGGGGTTGGCCAGTCCCCTGCAGTTGTAGGAGAGACAGATCATGATGTAATAGTCATCAAGGGTCGTCGTGCTCTAAGGACCCGCATAAGAGAAGATTGTGTGCCAGCTTCCACTTCAAAGTTAGCCCTTTTGATGGCCTTCGCTAGGGCAGAAGGTCTACCACGAGATTTGGAGGGTAAGCTACCCGGACCCGGCCCAATGCCGAAAACCTCACCGGATTGAGGGTTGGTTAAGGATCTAAGAAAGTAGTTGTGCTTCGAAGAGTGAGTCTCCGAAGAGGAGACAGAATGGCCAGGGGTGGGCTCAGCAGATGAATGATGGATGATAGGGGAGAAGGAAGGAGAGGCCAAAGCGATGGTGTAGCATACCGAGGGGAGGTTTAATGATTTATGGGTCTCACCCGATGATATGCAAGGTAAGGCGAAAGCAGATGACAGATTGAGAGGTTCATTAACAGATACATTAAACGGAAAAGTAATGGAAGAAGATATATCTGCATAATCAGAAGTTAAAGGGCCAGGAACAACAGTACCCAGAATGAAGAGATCATGCTGGGGAGGCACCGACGAGACCTGTGGCCGGGATCTGGGATGCGTGGTAGTCTAGGTGGGCATAGTCGTTGTCCTCGACCCGACATCACCAGGGAGCTCAGATGCCCTCGTCTTCATACCAGCACTGTCCGGCATAATGCTGGGATCTGGCTCAGTTTGTGTGCCAATGGAGCAAGCTTTCTTAACAACCATCCTGCCAGCCCCCTTCCTTGGACAATCTTTATACATATGACCTACCTCATGACATTTCCTGCAGCGAAAGGGCACGCCTTCATAGTCTATAGGTTGCTGCCACTTCATCCCATCAAACATCATGATAAAATTCTCATATAGACCATCCCTTGTGTTGAGAAAAATCAGGATCCGAGCCACTGCTCTGCTACCAGTGGATAGGTAGGATCGATCATGGTCCAGGTAACGACCGAAGTGGCGCCCTATGTTCCGTAGCGCAGTGTCATTCCAAAATTGCAGAGGCAGGCCAGGCAACCTCATCCAAATGGGACCAGCACCTGCATTCTCTTTTTTGGGATCAAAAAGGGGCACCCATCTCTTGAGATAGACGGGGTGCAGTTCCAAGTGCCAGAATTGCTTGAGGGTCCAATCGGAGTGTTTAGGGCGGGCAAAGGTGAGAGAGAACCAGCCTTTGGTCATGGCCCCAACCACCGGGAGAGAGTCAAGGGATTCACTCCAGATCTTCCCAACCAGGGTCTTGGCAGCAATGATGCTCCAATATTCCATACCACTCTCGCTTCCAAAATTTGTGAGATAGTTTAACTTGTTTTTCGTGACCTTGTGCGGCTTACTGACCTTACAAACCCCCAGTTCCGGCTCAAAAATGTCTTCAGATGCAGGCGGATTGCTAATCTTCTCCCGGTCGATTAGGTCCTCTGGAATGTTGGTGAAGACCCCAGAGGCCGCCAATGGTGCAAAGGGCTCCGAACAGTCTAGAGCTGCGTCATCTTTATCAGAAGGGAAGTGTGAGTTAACCCCAAGTGGGTGAAGGCCTTCAATATGCCGATGCGTCAAGTAGCGTGATGTGTCTCCGATCTCGTGAAAGACCGCCTCCGAGAATAGTGCGGAGCTTCCGATGGCAGAACTTGCCAGAGTGTCCTGTTCTGCCTACGTGAAAGCCCAAAGCCCAATATCCTCGTTCGAGGGCGAGCAAAAAGTCAAGTGCACAAGGTCCCCCATGGGAAAGATGCACCCATCCACGGTGGAATGTGCGGGCTGAGCAGGCAAAGCCACCCTGGATAATGGTTCCAAATCTGATATCTCATCCACCTCATCATGTGATTCCAACCCCCAAATGTCGACCCCCTCCAGAGGATCCTCTGAATAGTATACCTCATCCTTGTAGGTGCTCATATTGAATGGACAACCCTTCAATAGCCGCTTAGTGACTGCTGGGGAAGACAGATGCCCACAGAAAAAACAAGGGTGAAATGATTAATGCAGATCCGGCTGACAAGATGAGGCCACGATGCCAGAGATCAGTGCAGAAAACAATAAAGTCGGCTCCGATGATGGGTCCAGAGGGGAAACGGTCAAGGTTCACTGTTCGGATGCATCCCCACCAAGTGTATCGGGATGCCAGACTAAGTAAAAGAAACCCCAGTTATCTGCTACCAAGACAAGTTGTAACCGCAGACAGCCACGGCTGCGCGTCCCGAGCAGAAAAACAAATGGAAGCCCACAAGAAATATAATAACCACCGGAAATGGACAGTGGGGGCCCAGGATACCCGGGTCGAGCAGTAAAACAACTTGATTTTATAAACTGAAATGAGAATTTACCTGGTGAGCAGCAGAAATCCGTGGGGTGGCAAGGTCCATTCACCACCAAGCGATGGTATCCAACCGCATTGAACAGGTATCGGTGCCGTCAAGCCAAGGGTTCCATAGTCTGCCTAGGGTTCGGCCGCCTCCATGATCGCCTGAGCCGAGGAAGTCCTCTAAAAAATGTATCATAGTATATTATTTTAAATAGCCCCAAATTTATTTTATAAAACAATTACGTCTAGAGGTTAGTCCACCTTATTTTAAGGGAGAGGGTTAAAAAAGTAAATTTATATTTACCCATGGTATTCATGTGGAACATAACATATTTAAAGGGTAAAATTAAACCAACCTAGATCCATCTTAACTTAGGATCTACCAAGTAGAGAGAGAGATATCAGATATCAAATAACTTTTGACGCAAACCTATTTTCACTAAGTGAAAATAAATTTCAACCCTTTTGAGGTTTGGTGGATCCAAAGTTAAACTGGATTTACACTGGCCACATTTTGTAAGCCTAGATGATGCTTCAGAAGTGGGTATGTTTTTTTATGTTATACATTCTGTTGTAGCTCCTAGAGACAGCCTTGAGTTGCCAAAGACCAGTGCCTAGGACATCTTAAACAGTAGGGAGTATAAAGTATATTTCAGGCTTATTATCAGCTTAGGACTCTCTACCTTTTCAACTTGTGCAAAGCATCATCATATGGATGGGACCAAACTACCTTCGGATTTAGCAAGTTATAAAGACACTGTAAAGACAAGAAGGGAATCTTCAATACATATATACTTCAGACAACTTAGAGACAACTTTCATCGGAGAGGGCCAGTTTCTCAAAGACATATAGGTATTTTAAACAGAAAAATATTTGGGGCGCAGAAAGTGAAAGGGGAGTACTAACTACCAATGAAATGGTGCTCAGAAAACATATTTCAACATAATATGGGCTTAGGAACTAAGAATCCATACATATCAATCAGTTCAGTGAGAGTAACATTCCACAATGTTTAATACAGAGGAAACATGAATGATGTGTTAAGCGGAACGACATATCGTGTATGAGCCATATTTAAAGCAACATAGACCAGTAAAGCATGAGTATCAGACAACGATAAATTCATACCCGAGGTGGCAAGTTACTCGCATTCCAAGACACGATAAAAGGAAATTGAAAACAGTGGAGAGAACAATGATACAATATCACAAAGAAAGAGTCACGAACTATATAGCATTAAGACTGGAATCCTCATACATAACTAGAAATTCTCTTCGCTGAAACCCCACGGGCTCTGTGTATTTGCATTGATAATTCCACGACAAGCATACAAAAAATTTTACACTGCCATTTTCTTCAGGAAATCTGGAACCCTGTGTTCTCTTCTGTTCTTGCTTATATAGGAATTTCCTTACATGGGCGAGAAGAATTTTGGGAAAATATCTTCCTCGCATGCTGAAATTTTGTTAGAAGTCTTTGTCAAAATAACAAAATCATGATGAAGAATTTTAAAACCTCTCATCATTTTCTGTTAGGCCCTTGGCCGTTTTTAGAACAAAAATGATATAACAGTCTTAGTAAAAAGTAAATTGCTAGGGTGAAATATGAATTCCCCCTGAAACTTGAAAATGACTAGCTGAAGTAAAAAGTAAAAAGGCCGCTAGGGCCGGATCATGAATTAACAGTAATCTCTTGGATGAGAAGGAGTTGAAGCGGTTGCTAACACTGGTGGTGGCACATTTGCTGATGAGCTGGCGATCTGGCTGGCATACAATGTGCACCTTGTCTGAAAAGACATCCATTTGGTTTCTTTCCTCCTGTAGGCATGCTTCATATTCTGTTAATGGTCGGAGTGTAGAAGGAGTAGTGGAGTCCCAGCATGATGGAAGCCTTGCTTCTGTGATTTCGGCTCATACTCTATCAAAACGGTCCGCGCTGTCTGCAAGTTGCTATAAGGCCCTTGAAGCTTTGTCTGTGAAGACTTGCCGCTGCAAATAGGGACTGTGTAATCCTGGCGGCCTTCCCCTCTTTATAACACTACAAAACAATGGACTGGATTATGAAATTCATGCATGCGGGGGGTGATTATGGAGGACTGGAGAACAATGGCGCGGCGGTGGTCGAACAGTGTTTTCTGCATAAAAACGGTGAAAAAGGCAATGGTACGGTGTATGATAGGGTTTGGTGGGGAAATGCATCGTGGGCCGTTCGATCATGGTCTAGTGGTGGGGATCGACGGTGGAGAATGGTCTGTGGAATAACTTATGCACATGACGGAATACATATGAAACATTGAAATTTTAACGTAAAATGTGAAACCTTCAGACTTTGGTGGGAATGCAAAGGAAACACATGAAATGCAACGGAAATGCGCATGAGGGGTACGGGAATGAACGTACGAGGTGGGACCCAATACGGAAAGCGCGGGTCGCAAAGGCAGAAAGTACGATGATGGAAAGTGGCACCAACAGAAAACTGCGCTTTGCGCTTTTGCGATGGGGCAGATCTGCGATGGGTGTGATTTGCGATGGGTGCGATTTGTGATGATCGCAAATCGCAAAGGCAGAAAGTGCGATGACGGAAAGTGGCACCAACAGAAAACTACGCTTTGCGCTTTTGCGATGGGGCAGATCTGCGATGGGTGTGATTTGCGATGGGTGCGATTTGTGATGGGTGCGATTTGCAATGATCGCAAATCGCAAAGGCAAAAAGTGCGATGACGGAAAGTGGCACCAACAGAAAACTGCGCTTTGCGCTTTTGCGATGGGGTGAATCTGCGATGGGTGGATCGCATCGCAAATATTTGCAATAGATTGATCGGGCACGAACATGTGAAATTTACGATATGCACTATGCGATTGGCCCCCCAAGGCTTTAAGTGCTTGGTCATGGGCAAGGGTTATGGGGAAGTGGTTAAGGTTTAGTGGAAAAAGGGGCTAGGCCTTATTACAAAGTCTAAAGTGGGTTTTTAGCTCGTTTAAATGAATTTCAAAGCCTTAGGAGGGTAACGGTAGAGGGAAAAAAGAGGTGAAGTAGATAGGGTAAGCGTCATAAGGACGCTGAAAATGGGGCACGTGGCGTATAGGGATTGGGCGTGAGCTGGACACAGGTGGACGCCGCGTGTCGGGTCTAATACTGGTACGGGCCTCGGTACCAGTTAACCTAAAGGACTTTACCTTACCTTTTGCTATATGAAGCACATGATTTTTGAACATATTTTCCATAAGACTGATTCGAAACATAGCATACCGATCCTTAGGGCCCGCACGTTAGTTATGCCACATTACTTCCTGTTCCTGCTTTACTGTTGCCACTTCACTCTGGCCAACTCTTCAAATATTCCACCATTTTATATGAAGTTCCATACATAACTTATCAAACTTTAATAACATCAGTGACTTATGTTAAATGTTGATCAACACATTCCTAGATGAGGCTTTAGAAGTGGGTATGTTTTTTATGTTATACATTTTATTTTAAAATATTGTTAGAAGCAGTAAAAACTTTATTTCCCCATTAAGATAGAGATTTATTTCCCCATTAAGATAGAAATTTAAAGGTAATAGGAGATTGACATTATGGATTGTGTGAATTTGAAGATGATGTAACAAAATCTTCTTGTAATTTGCTCAGAATGTTCGATTTCACGGAATATTTTCCCTCCTCCATGGAATTCTTAATTCTGATATCTCGAGGGTAGACATTTCTTTAACAAAATATTCTTGTAATTTTCTCAGAATTTTTGATTTTATGGAATATTTTCCCTCCTCCATGGACTTCCTAATTTTGATATCTCAAGGGTAGACATTTTTTTAACAAAATCTTCTTGTAGTTTGCTCAGAATGTTCGATTTCATGGAATAGTTTCTCTCCTCCATGGAATTCTGTAAGATGAGACTCCTCCTCTAACTGAGCCTCATGAGTAGCAGAATCTTCTCTAGGAAAGGATTCATTTTAACTTTAGTAAGTTTAGCTGACCTTTACTTTCATTTGAATAAATTTATTGAAAATATCTAATATCAACAAGTTCAACATCATTTTAGCAAAATCTTATTGAAATTTAAACTAAAATATTATATTTTCTGAAAAATAAATCTAATTAAAAATGAAACTTTGCAATTTTTTTTTTCACCCTAATCTCTTCAAAGTTTAACTGCACCGGCTTCTATATTTGCAGGTATACATTGCATTTTTTTACTTTTAAATTAGATGAAATTTGTAAAAGGAAATGCTAAAAGTTATATGAAGGGTTGTTTAAAAATGAGATCATCATAAAAAATTTCTATGATGGGTAGGAGGACCCATCAAATTTAACCCTTGAAGCCACGAATTTTAAACCTTCACAATTTCAGAATAAGTCTAGGTGGTGTTATTAACCTTTTTTACATTATTCTTCGTTTATTTTAATTAATTATGAAAACATTTTCTTTGAGAAGTAAGTAAATAATCTGTAATTATTTTATATTTATATTTTTATTTTATGAAAATTATCAAAACATTTTCTTAGAAAGTAAGGAAATAATGATTCTACATATGTATTTTTTTTATGAAAGTTATGAAATGAAATTCTAGTTATTTTTCATTTCTTGAAATGTATCTTTAAATAAATACAAAGCTAGATTCTACAATTCCAAGAAAATTACTCAAAAACTAAAAAATGAATTTATCATAAATAATAATAAAACAAACAAAAAAAAACTATGGGTTCTAATTAAAACATGGGTTACTTTTAATTCAAATAAAATATAACCTCAATCCCACACATAAGGTTATTTGAAAATTTTCAAAAAAAAATAAAAATATTTTAACCAATTCCAATAAAGTTTGTAAAGAAAATATATAATACTTTTAACACATAACCTTAATCTTATAAAAAAAAAAAATACAATCACAAAAGAACATTGAGTTTTAAAAAAATAACCCTATTTGAGGTTTTCACCACTTATACCTAGTTTGATAACCAACATGGGAGGGAATCCCACGTTGTTATTCCAATAGAAAAACATCCAATACCATCGTAAATTTTGTTACTAATAATTTTATAGGTTATTACATTAAGAAGCATGACTTTTTAAGGAATAATGTTCCAAATCCAACAACAGTCTGATCATTCATACGGACACATTATTAAACTTAAAATAATTACTCGAAAAATGTTTCAAGGGTGCATACAAAACTTCCCAGTTACTGCAGGATCAAATGTAGGCATAAAATTAGTAACGAAGTTGTCGAGCTACAAAAGAGATCTAAGTTATTATAGAATCAAATCTAGGCATAAATTAAGTAACATAGTTTCCAGTTACACAAGAGATCTATGATAGTACATAATCTATGAATATTCGCATACTAAAGATTCAACAAATAAGGAAAAAATGAGATAACTTTAATTATCTGAGTCTTCACCACCTTCCTTGTATCTGAATATCTGCAGTACGAAGAGTGGGTTATCAATCATCTCCCTCTCTTTTTAGCATTGGTGGCCTTAGGTTCCCATTTGGGTGCAAAGGGAACAATTAAAGCAATTCTCCCCTCTATTCATATTCTGTTGAAATTGCTAGTCCCCACTCATTGAATAAAATGTAACTTAAATTAGAATTTGAACAACGTATTTGAGAACTTTGAAAACTAGAATATGAACAACGTATTTAAAAATTTTGAAAATTGGTTGCTGAATGGGGAAAATTCATGTGCATATATGTTTGAAATCACTAATAAAAGCGAAGGAATTTGGATGTAAATGTAATATCTGACAGCTTAAGAGGAAAAGTATGTAACAAAAGAAAATATTTGATTTAACCTTACACTGAAGGCTCATTACAATTCTTGAATAGGTTGGAAATCTAATACAGAAGAACTAGCCTAGCCAATTATTTGACTTGGATTTTCATTTTAATTGTAGTTTCTCAATATTTTGGTAATTAGATAGATATGAACAAAGTTAATTTTTAACTGTTTAAATTTGTGCATATCCATCAAAATTACTAGAACATTTCAAAACCTGAAATGAGTTATGCTCAAATCCCTTTGAAAACGACTTGGATGGTTTTCTTATGCATTTAAAAAAACATTTCCCTATTAATATCCAAATCATAGAAATTGAGAATCGATATCTATTTACTTGAGATAAAAATGTAGCTATATTCATGGAAGTCTTGCAAATAATTTTGCAGGTTGGGGTTGAACACAAACAAAACCACAAAATAAGATTTTTTTTGGAAAATAATTAAAATTATTGAAAAACATAAACAAACAATGTAGATTTTACTAGGGGTTGAAGGGGTGCAGGGTGGCCCCAAAGAGAGCTCTGTGATTTCCTTCTCATATTGAGAGGAATCCTGCATGGAAATTTTTTGTTCTTTCCGTCTCTTGCTGTGTGAGTGTTTTGAAATCAATAAAAAACACTCTTTTCTTCCACATCTCTATAGGGTTTGAGTAAACTCACAATATCTGTGACCTCATGTGGAGTAGGGTTTCAGTAAACTCACAATATGAATTAAATAGAATATGGCAGGGTTATCTAGATTCGTAAAGACCAAGTTTGAGCAAAATAATCTATTTGGTTCAACATCACATGCCTTTGGGGGTGCCTTTCCAATTAATTTCCACTTGGGATGTGATAAGACATTTGTGGTAAAACATAATGAAAACATTCAAAAATGTTTTCAATGGTGTATAACAAGAACCTAGAGCAACATTACCCGTGATTTTTCTTTTCCAAAGCATGGAAAATTGTATATCATAGTTTTTAAATACACATTTTTCTTATTATTAATATGTTTTTATACATTGGTAACTAATCACTAATATTTTACAATGTTTTCTAATTTTATAGAAGTAAAAATTCGCCAATATTTAAGAAAATTTTATAATTTAGTGAAAGATTCACCAAAAAATTATATATGTATATTATATTAATGAAAAAATAGTCTATACATTTCTCTATATACCATGGGGATTCACCCATTTATTATAAATATAAATTTGGGGGGTTTCTTAAAATTTTCCTTGTCTTCCTCATGTGTCGAAGTATCATTTGCTGCCCCAAGACTATGGGTAGCCCTTTGACACCATGCTTGTGCCATCACAGATTCCTAAATCATCATATTTTAGTGCAAACAACTGAGTGGGAGATGGAAATGTCCATATCAGAAAATTACTCATCCCTCCTTTGAACCCACCAAAGGTTCTCTGCACTGTTCTAGCTCCTCCCAAGATCCCTTCCATAGTAAAATCTATCAATGATGCACCATGTTGAGCGAACTCTTTGATCATCTTCCAATCAGGGGGTCTCCCTAGTGGAATGCCTCCATGTAATGAAACATCAAGGCCTAGAGCAGTCTATATATGTGAGTGGACTGATTTGTCCCTGTCCTCATTGTGAAAATCATCCTCTTGCTTCTATGCATAAAACTCCTGAAAATAAGGGGTGTGTATGTTCCCAATCACTTGATGTTCGCCAACCTTCTCATCTTCTCCTACCTCCTGCAAGATCTCATAGTCTAAGGTGTTCTTCTCCAATGTAGTCAACCCATGCACACCCAATGTCATATTGGTGTCAAGAATCTTAATCACAAAGATGTGATCTATCATAGTGTATGTCCTCGAAATTGTGGTCAATGTTGGGACACACTTACTCCATTTCTTTGTCTCATTTCCTATCAACATAGACACATGCTGCTCTTGATCTTCATATGTGAGATCCTTTGGAAATTCTTGCAAATATACAAGAGCTCCTCTAGTTGAAGCTATTGATTCATATCCATATCAAATGGTTTTGGATATCCTCCTTCTTTTACAACGCTGGAGGCTCTTTCCAGTTCTTCCTCTTCCTTCTCTTCATCATTGGAGAATACCCCATCATTAAGATATCCTTTGTCTTGATCCCCTCTTGAAGGAGGAATCCTCATGTCTTCGTCTTGAGAAGAAAGATCTCGCTGAAGTGGGGCTCTTGCCCTTGGCAAAGAATCTTGCACGTCTTTAACTCCCTCAACAATATTCTGAAATGGAGTTGGTTTCATGGATCCTTCCAACTCATGCAAAGGTTCTGATTTCTTGGGTTTGGCTTGCTCAGCCAAGGAAGTTTCAAAATATCTTTGATCAAATATTTCCACTAAACTCCTAGTGAACTTTTCATAAGTAGATACATTTACATGATTCAATGAAGAATTTTCATAAAACCACCAGGCATAAGCCTTACCTTCAAGATGCAGCACTGCTACTCTAAGGGCCTCCTCTTATGAAACTTGATGCAGTTGTAAATATGTGTCTAAATTCCTTATCCAAGCCTTAGTTGTGCACTTGGGTGACCCATCAAAAATAGGTAGAGAGAATCTACCCAAAGTGTGCTGCATGCACCCTCTTCTTCTATTGTGATTACTGTGTCTTCTATTTTCTTTGATCTGACAAAACCCTTGGAAGTTTAAATTCTCATTGAATCTCTTGGAACGAGATTCATGTTTTTGGAGATAGTCACCAAGAGTCTCCTCCTTTGGTGTATCTCTCTCCTCTTCTTCTCTAGCCAAGAATGTAGGCATGGTAGCACGTTGTAGATCTGATGGTGTGGCTGAATGATCACACCCATAATGTGAAGAAATTGATATTTCTTTATGTACAATCCCTCTTGGAGAATCTCTACATCTCTCCATCCTCATCTCTTTGATGTCTCTGTTAATGCCTTGCATAGTTTGAAGAAGAAGTTTTGTGAACTCCTTTCCTCCTAATAATGGAGTCTTGTCTCCATCTCTTCTGAAAATATTCTCCTTTCTATGAGAAGCCACTTTAGATGTCATAATAGCTAAAGTACATAGGTTGAGCCAAGATTATGCTCTGATACCACTGTAATATCCCAAAATTGGGAGAGTAGTAATATAGTACATAAATCTGGAAATTATGTAGAAATATCAATAGATTAAAACATGAGACAACCATAGAGCCATTCCATTAATATTATAATAGAAAATTAGGTACAAATACTTGAGGAAAAGATCACTCAAGTTGGGCAAACATGTCTCCCATGAAAGTATACACCTAAATCTGAAATGCTGCTAATACAATAAAAGCTGGAATATAAAAAATGTGTTGTTTATGAGAGTAGCAGCTGCTGGAAAATGGAAAATTATTTATCTGCTGATTAAATGCTCTAAAAGTGTTAAGAATAGAGATCCATGCTCCAAAACATATTTCCAGGACAACCCAGAAAAGGTTTCTAGAAATACACACTATACAAAAATAACAGATTTGGCCCTAGGGATAAATAATATCTGCAACTGAATCACTGATAGGAGGTGGCTGATATGATATATGAGATGGATTATTGTCCTCCAATAGATCTCCTAAGTGAAGGGTTGATCCCCTCAAAGGAAACAAATCTCCTCCAACTAGGGCAATAAATCCACTGTTGCAGCTGCTCTTTAAAATAACGCAGTCCTTGAAGGAAACTGCATTGTAGCTGATGTTAGCTACTTTGCATCCTATGAAATATACCAAGGACTTCCTCAAAAGCCTCCAAGCTGAAAGGATGAACCCTCCAATGGAAAATAAGCTCAGAAATGGGGTTTTACAACCCTCCGCTACTACAACCCTGCAACACAATTCAGATCTGGAATAGAATGTGCTGTAGTAGAGACTGAATTTTGGCCAAATTCCAGATAGTGGTAATGCAGCTGAAGATAACCTCTCCTGACTAGGCACTGGAATTCCCCCAAGGATGAGGGTGGGATTTCCGCTCGGAAACACCCTTCCACTAAACAGTACAACAAACCATGCTAAACAACAAAAGAATGCATAGATATGTCACATGACAAATCCAGATCTAAAAATATCAAAATCAATAATACAAATCCATGCCTTATAATGATTCCATCCTCTTCCTTTTATGCTTGGTGAGCATCCTCACCCTGGGTCCCACTCATCAAAGGAGCTACTATCCTGCATACACTCCTCCTTAATGGATGCATTGTCCTACAATAAACCTCTAGTAGCTCCATAACAACGCCGTTGATCTGGTCAACATTGACCTCATCCACATGCTCTAGCCCCTTTTCACACCTTAGGGTGATTTATTAAGCTGAAATGATGATCCACTTTCACATGAGAAGTGGTTTTATTCTTCATAAAGAGATTTATGGGTCTCCCTACCCACTTATTTACCTATCTAAGTGACATAACAAAAATTTAATATTCCAATTAGCTGAAAGTTAATTTAGGAATATTACAAATAAGATTTATCACGAACACACCAAAAACCATATCAACACACATGAACAACATGATTTTAGGTGGAAACCCAATGTTGGAGAAAACCACCATTTTTGTCGTCTATGTCTTCTTCTTTTGTTATAATAAAAAATCCTTACATTATTTTACTGATACATACTCTAACCAGTACACATGCACTTACCTACAGAAAGCTACAACCTTCTCTCATTTTCCAACACCTACTGGAAGGAAGCTACAACCCCTTTTTTGAATAGTGCTATCCTTAGCTCTTTGTGTACCACTTTTCAAAATGTTTCAAACTAGATCCACTTCTAGCATTAAAGCCCAATATCAAATAACATTTATAAAAACAATCACTGAATAAACTTGCCCAAGTACTGAAAAAATAAACCACTGAACAACCATTGAGACCATATATTTTTCATCACAAAAACCTGATCCTGTCACTACAAAGCCTAATCAAACATATTTCAGAAGGTATACACTACTGTTCTGAGGCATACTTGCATATTTATGTGCTTACACTGAAGAAGACCTACGTACAAATATAAAAACACTTATAACTGAATATGAATCACTATAGCATTGGATCAATCACCGAATCATATACTAAATTTGTTGCAGATCATTGAATAAAATATAGATCACCACATAGCAGCATCATTAGTAATCAACATTCCATTCTATAAACAAATCAACACAACCAGTACTGTCTAACACAAATTATCATGAGCGAGACTTCAACAATAAGCATAAAATAACTTATCAAACATCATCAAGAGCTCATACTACAAAGAACTAACATGTATGCACATGTTTTACAAAGCACATATGCGTATGTATGTGACATCCATGCATAACATGCGCGTACATATTCTAATCATACTAAAAATACATATACACAACTATCTAAAATTATACTCGAGTATATACGTGGCTAACGTGATACATAATTGCGTACATATCTAAAACATTTCACTGTAAACATAGTTTTAAGACTCCACAATCCTTACTGTTAGAAATACTTACTTTATTTAGATCACCTCATCATCACAATAAAAAATCCATTATTGTAAGATATTTCAATATGTAAATCAAACAAGACCATACTTCAAGTTTTCTAGATCTGAGTTCACTCCTTTATCCTTGGTGCACACCTGTTTCAGATCAAGTCATTCATAGATAACATAAAAATTGCACACACAATACTTTGATTTCCATCTCCTTATATAGCATTAGCCTTAGTCAATATGTTAGGCCAATCCATTAGTAATTCCATTAGTATTCTCTGGAGGGATCAAATAACTGTTGTCTCACTCAAAAATACGGGCCAATACCATGGTATTCAAAATACCATTGTTTGGAATTTGTTGTGACTTCTCTTCAACATACTTGCTTATGTACACGATATTTCTTCACAGGACCGCAAATATTTTTTCACACTTTATATTTACTATCCATTTGTCTCTGAATTGATATTCCTTTCTTCATATCACTTGTAGCATTTACATAACCATCATGTTGACATATTTATTAAGTAGGTTTCCATCAAGGACAAAAAATTAGCCATAACGCCAACAATCCCCCCCTTTGGACTTGATGGAAACCACTTTGGTGTTTGGCCATTGCCACATGTAAATAACTGCAAACACACTTGTAAACATACCAAGATAAACACTAAGATTCTCTCGCAAGACATTTCTCCAAAAAACAAGCTTCTCTCCCCCTATGACATTAAGGGAAAAGGGCTCACCAATGCTGAATGAAGGATTCTCTCTCCCTTGGAGAAAGGAGCATTGTAGGTATTATTCGATGAATATGAAGACTGCATGCTTACCATGCTCCCCCTAAGCATATGCTGAATCTTTTATTCAATGAATTACATTGCTCTATGACTCAAACAAATATGACTAATGAATCATGCTTACATCAGTCACCCAACAGATTGGGGTTGCATATTTTACTCACCATCACATCAAAATAATTGGATTACATACATGAATTAATTGACTCCAATAGTACATACATGACCAAATATTACAGTGATTACATTATGGGTATTTACATTACCTTTACCTCAAGAGAAAAA
This sequence comes from Pinus albicaulis, assembly GCA_034641835.2. Classification (NCBI taxonomy): domain Eukaryota; kingdom Viridiplantae; phylum Streptophyta; class Pinopsida; order Pinales; family Pinaceae; genus Pinus; species Pinus albicaulis. Next base: position 776,294,728 of record CM076569.1, on the reverse strand, counting down.
TATGACATTTATTACAAAACATGATACCTCAATAGTGAGGTAGAAAGATCATGATAATCATCATAAACCACCATACACCATAGAGGAACCTGTAATGTTAACATCTTCATCATCATCATGAAGTAAGATGTAACATCAATCTTCAACAACATCAACACATGACCAATGCTTTCAAGCATTAACATGAAATTTCAGTATCATAAGACATAAGGGAATTAGGGGAATTTTGAGGTCTAAAATGGGCCTCCTAAGGAAATTATAAAATAATAGTGGAAATAATAAAATAAGATGAGATTACATCATCAAATTTTAGAGGGAAACAATAAAAAAACTACTTTTTCAACTCGTATTTTCAACTTATCTCCCTATGGGTTTACTCAAATTTCGAGAAAGAACACTCATTGGATGTAGAATTTGATTCCTAATCCAAGGAGTAGCCATGTTCCATACTTTCGATAAACACTGCTACAAAAAAAATTAGGAATACACGAAAAATTTGATTGCAATATGTTTTTTCATGGATTTCTCATTTTTCGTATTGCAAGGTTCATCGAAAGCATGCAACATGGGTACTCCTTGGATGAGGAATTAAAATTTTCATCTAATGAATACTCCATCTCAAAATTTGTGTAAAACCTTAGGGACATAAGTTGAAAATACAAGTTGAAAAAGGAGTTTTATTATTTTATTACATTTTAATATTTTTGCTTTTTTACCACAAAAATGGTGAATCATCCCCCATGGTTGACATCATCATATTGAATCCTATTGGTTCTTATAAATTTCCTTTTGGTTGCACATTTTTCATAGGAGGCTCATTTTAGACCTCAAAATTTCTCTAATGAAAAGGCTTTACTTGGTTTTGATGTGAAGATAATGTTCCTCCACCTCTCTTGTATCGCCAAGCCATTTTGTCATGTGCACCTGTCTCATCTCAATTAGTTGTAAAACCACCATCACAACTAAAAGGACATTGTTAGTTGTTTGCATGTTTCCACATATTTATGTTTCAATAGTAATAATAAGAAAAAATATGCTAATTTAAGAAAACAAATATGTTTACCTTTCTTTCCAGGTCTGCAAAACAACACCTCATGTCACAGTTGTCTCTTAAATCATACCATGGTTAGATCTACCTGATGACACCATCTCGCTTTATTTCTTTAGATGAGATGCTTTTCTCACTTTCATAGACATGAGCAGGAAACTTTCACTATTTATTCCCACCAATAAGATGCGAGTGTCATGTTCATACTCAAGTCTATGATTCTGTCGTATTGTTCGATCCCCTTTCTTATTTCCCTGTTGTTTCCTTTTCTGATCTTGGAACTACTTAGGCTTTTGTTCAAGGTGTAACTTCCAACAATGTCCTCTGTCATGGCCATCTTTCTTGTAGTATGAGCAATATAGTTTCATATCTTTCTTCTCTTCATGAAAAATTTGAATACTTTATTCATACTTTGCCTCCTTCCCCATGGTCATCATCTTCCTGTACAAAGATATTCTCTTCCAGCACTTGGCAATGAAATGGTTAGTCAGCCCACAAAAGGTGCATGGTTTCCTATGCCATAAAATTTTCAGATCGAAAATATTACCAAAATTAAAATGAATGCTGGAAAAATAACTTTATTATACCATGCATGAACGTCTTTGGCACATGCATGTTGTTAATATTTTTTGTTCATTCTTCCACCCGACATATCGCATGCCTTACTTCCATACGAATATTATTTCCAATCTTCTTGCATGACTGGCACATAGGAGGTATCCCCAATTTCATTTTGAGTAGCTAGGATGTATGATGTATTCTCTAAGTGTAAACACATCTTGTCATTTATGATTACAAGAGGTATAGTGCAATTTTCTCCAACTTTCTCTTTCTTTGCCTTTTGCAGCTCAAGATGCAACATTTGCTTCTCGTCATTTGTAGCTTTGAGCAGTTTTTTGAGCTCTAATTTTTCTAGTCGAAGACTGTGGTTAACATCCAAAAAATCTTGCAACCTTCCTCATTTTAATATTTTAGCCATGTCTAATTTCATAAATTCTTCTTTTCCTAGTTATCATGCACACTTAGAAACCAAGCTATCAATAACCCACTCTTATACCAATTGATCTAAAATCCCATCCGAAATTGATACTTTCTTGTTATATTTTAAAAGTGTTTGCATGTATTTAAAATCACCATGAAATAAATATAAATTTAAATGGCATAAGAAAATTTTAAGGAGAATTAGCAAAAAATAAAGAGAAATAACCAAACAGATAATAGAAAATGACACCAGCATGTTGATAACAGAGTTCAACTATGTTCAAACCTACCTCTACGGGCCTGGTATTTAATGGGGAGAAATTTTTATTAAAATTTTTCAAAATCCATCAAAAGTACATATAAATATACTTTAACTACAATCCAAACTGACTCTGTTGTGTCCTTCTCTCTCTCTGGATCCTATAGAAACTTTCAAATTCTAAAAAGTCTTCCTGGTTTGTCTGGAATGTTTCTCCAAAGCTTGGCTATGCTGCTTCTACCCTCTGCATAAAAGCTCGTTGCTGCATACAAGCTTCACTTGTGCTACATAAAGCACAACTGTAATATTTGCAACACTATTCTAGGAACTCAATAAAAATATGCTCCAAATCCTGGTGCCAAGAAGACTTCAACCCTCCTTCTTACAACAATTATAACTTTGCCAGAGCATAATCTCTTGGAATAAAATCTCTTTACAAAACTCTAAAATTTATTCAAAATCCAAATCTAACTTGTCTATTTCCTTACCATAACATTACACATATATAATTCTTGGGCTAAACCAAAAATAGCCACTTAATAAACCACCATATAAAAAATCCCACCATATTATATGGTTTCAAAACAAACCACATCTCACTTATTTAAACAAACCCACATAATATGCCACATATGGAACTCGAATCTTACCATTCTCATCTCCTTACCCCTAAACCCACATAATATTTTCTACATATTTAACTATCCCATGTATTAAAATTATTCAAACCATATTAGATATATGGTTACCACAAATATTCCATGAATCAATAATATTTGGAATTCGTTGATTATGGAGTTCATTAATTATGGAAGGGAGTGTTAGTTGAGATATGGAATTTTATGGATGTGGCGAAAGGTTGTTTGGATAGTGGAGTGGAGGTATGGTGGAGGTAGATATGGAGGGGCTACCAATCTTAGCGAGCTCCACCATATTTTTTTTGGTTAAATAAATAACCACATCCCTTTAAATATATTCGGCGACCATAACTATAACAAGAAAAAAACGTTAGTGCAATTGGTAAGGTGTTGGATTTACAAATAAGAGGTCACAAGATCGAATCCCATCCGGTTTTTCGATCTGATAACACATAATTTTTACCAACCCGTGAACACCACGTGTCTCCCTTTGATAGGGCCACATGTTGCCTTACGATTGGTCTATATTCCACAAATAAAAAAATGACACTTGTCTCAATATAGATGCGCCACATGTCAAGATTTAATTGGTGTTATAACCTTGACCACAAAACCATGAACCAGAACGTTTCTTGTTGGAACTGTGAGCATCGGCTTTGACTAGTTTGACTTTGACATCTTGGAGTTTGCCCTGAAAACTTTCACTTTTGCATAACTTCTTCATACGAAGTTGGATTTTTACCATTAAAGTTGTGCTAGAATACTTTTTCCGAGATATATGTGATGGAACTACTTTCGCTCAAATAAGATGATTTTGAACTTTTGGCCATTAATCCCTTTTAAATCAATTTGGATAATTTCTTGATCATTTCAGATCATTCCTGATCAACAAGTCACAAAGCCCTACCATGATTTATACACTTTTAATTCAAAAAAGGTGCAGTATTTGGGGCTAACAAAAGATCTTGTAGTGACCATATAACAAATTATTGTTAAATGTGTTGTAATGGATATTGTGGTTATAGATATCCCTCCAAAGTTTGGTATAGATCTTGGTGTGTTAAACTGGGAGGGAGTTTACAAATGGATATTTCAGATGCTGTCATTCTAGTATATGTGGGTGAGAATTTAATATTGTTATATGAAGTAATGCTTATAAATACTATGTGTAGTGCTACCCAAGTTGTAAATCACCCTATATATGTTGTGGACCAAGATTTAGTGTGTTTTGTTTTAGCTGTAAATGATGAGTGCAATGTAGAGAAATAACTTGAAGACATTGTAGATATTATTCATTCTACAAAGAATAATATTTGGAAGATGTATTTTGATGGCACTTTTTCTAAAGATGGACCTAGTGTTGGTATTGTTTTAGTTTCACCTGAAAAGAAAATTATTACTCAATATTTTAAGCTAGAATTTAAGTTCACTAACAATGTGGCAGAATATGAAGCTTTAATTCTAGGATTGGAGTTGGCCAAGAAAATGAAAAATCAGAGATTGTTAGTGTTTGGTGATTCATAATTAGTGGTGAGATAAGTTATAAGTATTTGTCAGACAAAGCATCCCAAATTAAAAGCCTACATAAATGAGACATGGGATTGTATAAAGAACTATTTCCAATATTTTAACATTGAAGACATACCAAGAGAGGATAACATGCAATCGAATTATTTGACAGTTTTTACAAGTAATTTCAAAGTTCCTGAATATTTTCAATTGCAATATCAGATTGAGGTTAGGTATAGACCTTTGATCCCTGATAATGTATAACATTGGCAAGTATTTGAAGAAGATAAGAAATTGAAAATTTTTATGGAAACACTTGAGAAATTTTCTCGCCTACATATTAATGAAGAGAATAATGAAATAGTCACACAAAGTCTTGGTGATTCAGAAATAAACTTCAAGAAAAAAATAGCTGACCATGAGATTATTCAACTATCTAAAAATCATATTCCTAAAGGATTAGCTCCCCTTTAAATATTTTTTGACCGGGATGATGTTATAAAACCTCCAGTGCTAAATTCACAACAAGATGATGTGCAAGAATGTAATATTGGTACAAAAGAAGGAGTTAGAAGTTTTAAACTTTCATAAATACTACCAAAGGATATTAAACACAAAAATATTCAGTAATTCAAGGATATAAATATGTCCTTTCATAGAAGTATGAATATTTGAAGACTTATGATACATCTATTATTGAACATACGATCTCTTTGACACCAAGGGATAAACTATTTCAGCAGAAATTGAGGAGAATAAATCCAATTCTGCTGCCAATAATAGAAAAGGAAGTAAAGAAACTGCTTGATCCAAAAATCATAGTTCCTTTAAGATACTCTGAATGAATAACTAATTTGGCCCCTGTCAGGAAAAGGAACTAGGAAATAATACTGTGTGTTGACTTCAAGAATCTTAATAAATTGTCATTGAAGGATAATTACCCACTGCCAAAGATGGATCATACGCTTCAAAGAGTAACAGGGTCAAATGAAATCTCAATGTTAGATGGTTTTTTTGGATACAATAAAATTTTGGACAATGAAGAAGAACCGAAAAATCCGACTTTTAAAGTACCATTGGGTACATTCATGTATGCTAAGATGCATTTTTTCTGTAATATTCCCAATTAGCTTGAAGCTAATTGGAATATTAAAGTTTTTCTTTACTTTTCTGTTCATGAATAAATGTATAAAGGAGGAACATAAAAACTCCTAAAACAACAAAATAAATCAATGCCCCATGTCAACAAGGCTAAATCTGGGCTGCCTTAATAAAACACCCTTATGTGTGAAAGGGATTGAGACATTGGACTGGATCAACAGGACCAAATCAATAGTGCTGTCAAGATGCAATGAACCTCCTAGATGCACAACACAGTTTTAGTTGGAGGCTACACATGTGAATAGAGCTAAATCATTGAGATGGTTTAGGGTTTGGAAAGATTTATATCTTATAAAAGGAAGAGGAGGACATGAATAGAAGGGGGCTGATGAACATATTATTTCTGAAGAATTTGTCTATTTAGACATTTCTCATTCTCTTGGATGTTTAGTAGAGAATAGTGTTGTTTAGCACAAGGATCTCCTATTTATGAATCCTTTTTCTTCCCATTGAGTAGCTCTTGGGAGAGTCTTGCATTTCTTGTCCACTATTAGGCTTAATTCCAAACTTCTTCTTCCAAATACAACACAGATCTTGTTGAGGGTTTGGTTTTCTTTGTGAGCTGCAACAAGTGGAGGCTAGATCTACTAAGATCTAGGCCATTCTAGTGCCTCTTTTCAGTGGGAGAGTCTTCTATCCCCCTAGCAAGAGAGTATTGGATGATTGGAGCACAATTTCAGATCTTTGCTTGAGGCCAAACCATGTCCTAGAGCCTACAATGCAGTCAATCTTCCTAGACTACGTTATTTTCAAGAAGGAAAGTTGCAGGGTGTTTTGGCACATTTTGGAGGAGAGATATCTAGTGTTGGGAATCTTCCCTTCACTGTGGTGATCTGTCGATTAAAGATATAATCCATGTCATATTTAGATCTGATCTGAATACTGTTGTATTTAATTAAGAATTTTTGAATAATTCTGTAGATCTGCTACATTAGATCTCAGATCTACTCCATGTACTTCACCTTTTGCTGAAAACCCTAAGGGGAATTTGTAAAGGAGCCTTTATAGTGTATAGATCTGATATAGATCTAGATTTTTTCTAAAAATATCTGCTCTAGATCTGAAGTGTAATATACTTCTGCTACAACAAATAAAAATAACGTTGTCAATATTGTTCAGTCACTTTCTATGGTTGCAGCACCTCTTTCTTCAAGATTTCTTCTGTATAAGTCTTCTATTTTCTATTATATAACTCATGGGCTTCAATATAATTCTAATTTGCTAATGTATATGAGAATATTGAGTCTCCATATTGGCCTCCTACTTTCATTTTTCTGAACTACATTATTTCTGAAGCAGTGTTGTTTAATATTGCTGTAGTCCCATTCTTGGGCATTTTTCAGCCATACTAGGTGTGGGAGATCTGTTTACCTCACCTAGAAGGATTTGTTTCTGATCTCCTCTTGGATTTAGATGTTATATTGTCAGATATAAGGTATCTAAGGGCTGATTTTTATTGTTGTAGAATACATTCCTGAAAAATGCATTTTTCAAACATGTATTGCTGATAGTTCCCATTTTGGGATCTTACATTTTCCTAATAAATTCAAGGGAAACCTTTCAGAGGGCCATGGACTTAGCATTTTTTGGAAAAGTTATTAAATTCATAGTAATTTACCTTGATGATTTAAGTGTATTTTTAGAATCTGATGCAAAGCATATAAAAAATTTGAAGAAAGTTTTTAAGAGATGCAAAAAGTTTGGGGTTTATCTTAATCCCTAGGAATCAATATTTTCCTTGAAGGAAATAATTTTTTTTAGGTCATATCATTTCAAATGAAGAAGTCATAATAGATACCAAAAGAGTATCAACTATTTAGTTAATAAGTTTTCCTAGAACAAAGAAATAAATTCAAGCATTTTAATGGAAAATCCATTTCTTGAGAAGGTTTATACCTAACTATGAAGAGATTATAAAGGATATTAATAATATGTTTAAAAATAATCATGAGGTTAAATGGAATGCTCACACTAGATTTTCATTTTCCCAAATTGCAAAAGCACTCTTGGAAGCACTAGTACTAGTCAGTCCAGATTATTCAAATCCTTTTAGTAATTTCTCTTTTGCATCAGATAGTACAATAGTAACAGTCTTGTTACAGGAAAATGAAGATCATCATGAACCACCAATTTCTTTATTTAGAAAATTTATTAGGGATGCAAAATTGAAGTATGATATAATTGAGAAATGAGCTTATGATTTAGTTAAAGCCTTAAAATATTGTAGAATTTATGTGATTCCTTCTCCAATAATATCTTTTGTACACAATAATGTAGTAATGATAGTACTTACCCAACCTGATACAAATGGGAAAACGGGAAGGTGGACAACCAAAATTTTACAGTTTGATTTAGATATTAGACCAGTAAAGCTAGTTAAAGGACATGTATTGGCTAGATTGTTAGCAAAATTAAATTGTAGAGTTGATCTGTATTTATGCACGAACGCAATAAAATGCAGAAATAGACACAAATGTTGAAAATATTGAGGGGGGGGGGGGGTGAATCAATATTCCTTTCAATTAGTATTATTATTAATCTTTCACAGCATTATTTAATCTTCAATCATTATCAGTGTTTGTACAATGATAGAAGTAAACAAAAAGAACACAACTGCACATAGATTTTAAGGTGGAAACTCTCTTTGGGAAAAAAACCACTCGAATGCTTTTCTAATAATTCTTTAATATTCAACTCCAATTGAAAATAAAGCTACAAATTCCTAGAATCTAGAAAAAATTCTTCTCCAGCTCCCACTAGATGGATGCTCCAATGCCCGAGATTCTTCAGTAGTCAACTGAATGGATGCCCCAACACCCAATGAGCTACATCTCACCCTAGCACCACCCTACCACCCTATAGAATAATAAAAGAAGAATGGACTCCCGTACCAGGGGAAATGATCCAATTTACAATGATATAGAATGATGTAGAAGAATAAGAAACACTAGAACATAACCCAAATATGACACAAACACCTAATGATGATCCTAGGACTCCCGACACTTCCTCTTCAACTCTTGGTAGATAGACACTTTAAAATTTTTACAATGATGCATTTATAATGAATTAGTACAATGATACCTTTGTAATGACTGTATGCAGTGTTGCCCACATGAAGACTTCATGTGGTGAAATTATTGCTGCTATTTTGCACCTTGATTTCTACTCTTATCATGCTACCCTTTGTTGCACCTTTCTTTTGTTTTTTTCCCTAGAAAATCTGGTCCTTTGCAACCCTTGACAACACATAATCTAGATTTTTCTTACCTTTTAGGAGCTCGATATTGAATCTGGTGTATCTCTATTATTTCAGATCCCCAATATGTTATTTTTGGTCTTGTAGTAGTCCTCTGAGTCTTCTTTCCAATGCCACAATTTTGACCCAATTTGGATTGTTCAAGAGAGATTTATTCCCAATCTCTCACAATTCCCTAATTATGGACTGGTTTAGTAGAGATAAATTTTATGGTGTGCCACGTATCACTTTTTCTTCATTTGGATCTAAAGTTGATACAAAGAAAACTACACTCCGTGCACTATCCGCCAATTTTTATATAATTCCGATCAAATACTCAGAGAGAGAGTTATGAGGGTTTTCCCAAGGTCACTTCTTTGATATGATTTTCAGGAGCCTACAAAAACATTGACTTCCACAGATCATATCTCCAAAAATATTGAGCACCTTGATCTGAAATTTTTACAAGAGCTTCCTCAGGAATTTAGCTTCACCGCAAAAAAAAAAATCAGCTTTTGAACCTTCATAGAAATTTTTTTACAGTGCACATTACACTATGGCCTGTTTCAGGTAGCAAAATCCTTGCATGAGGAGGACATGAGGATCACAATTTATATAAAAGCTTAGGTTGAGAGGGTCTTCAAAAAGTGAACATGGGAAGGATTTTAGGAGCTTAAAAATTATTAATTATTGACTTTTCAATGACCCATGCCACAACCCCATGGGGTTTTAGCCCTCTAAGTGGGGTTTAAAACTTCAAACATGAAAATATCTCAAACCGTGAAGAATTACATGACCTGCCATATATCAACGGAAACATCTCGACAAGTAGAAACCATAAAAATATTTTTGACCCAGAATATAGTAATTTGGTAGGTCAAGATTACCTTTAAATATTGGGGTAGGCCCTGGTGCTAGTTGGGTTGACATCAATGACAACCACTGATAAAAAATCTCCCCCTTTGGCATTGATGGCAACACAAGTAATCCCACTACGATTATGACACCTCTTCCTACAAAATTCTCTCCCTCCTTTGACATCAATGGAAAATGGTAACTCCCCCTGAAACAAAACCATCCTGCGGACCTGTACACACTTCCACTCCCCCTTTATATTTTGAATAAGGAAAATATAATGATAACTTGGGAGAATCCCAAGCTTCTAGTGAAAATATTCAAATGCTTCATGAGTACTCTTACAATTATCAACACCTCCTACTCAATCTACATTTGTAAAGGCTTGAATAATGATATTTTTACCCTTGGGATACCACAAGACATATTCTATTGTTCCCTTTAGATAGCGAAGAATTCTTTTGACCGCAATAATATGTGACTCTTTTGGTGCTGCTTGGAATCTTGCTACTTGTCCAACTGCTTGGATAACATCTAGCCAAGAGGCTATTGCATATAGAAGACTACCAATCATAGATCTATACAACCTCTGATCCACATACTTAGATGAGTCATCTATGCTCAATTTGCAACCTCTTACCATCAGAGTAAGGATGGGTTTGCAATCTTCCATTTTTAATTTCTTAAGCATTTCCTATATGTACTTGGCTTGACATATAAATATTCCTTTCTCTTGCTGAGATATTTGAAGCCCTAAGAAGTATCTCAGCTCACCAAGTAAAGACATCTCAAACTCACTTTGCATATTTGTAGCAAAGTTCTTACTTAGTCGATCATCATTCTTACCAAATATTATATCATCCTCTTTAGCTAGTAGACGTGCTTTAGTTGCTTCATCCAGAACATATATTTCATTTGGAGCTCGACTTGTTGTAGCCACAATTTCACCATACGTGCCTTTCCAGATTTCACATTTTGTGGAGTTGAATAGTATTGTGTGTCCTTGATCACACATTTATCTGACACTAAGCAGATTTTGATTCATGTTTTCAACCAATAGAACATTCTTGGCTAGAGAATATTTTCTTCCGAGAGTGATGGTACCTGATCCTATAACATTTTAAGATCCATCATTTCCAAAGGACACAGTTCAATCCTTCTTCTCTTTCGGAGATACAAATTTATTTCTATCTTTAGTCATATGCGTTGACCAACCGCTATCAACATACCACACATCTTTGTTGTTTTGAGCCTTGAGAGCAAGAGCACAATTACCGGTCTTCTTCTTTTTCTATGTTTGTTCATTCTATGGCTTTGAAGATTCGTTTGGAGGATTTTCAGGTCTACAGTCTTTGGCTATGTGTCCAAAGTTTCGAAATTTGTAACATTCAATATTATTTATTAAATGTTCAAATATATTGATGTTTCGTTGAGCCCTGAGAGGTTCATATTTGACAGATCTCTTGGAATTTTATTGGTTCCTATGGTAAGTACGACATTGTACAGCTTTATGACCAAATTTTCCACATGAATAAAAATTGCCATAAAAAAATATGTTGGTACCTGGATGGAAATATTCGTCGAGGAATTCTCTTCCAAGGCTGTTCTTGTGAATCTTGTCCAATGAAGTCTACATGCATATCAGATCTCATAGGTTCATTTATTTTTGTTGTAGAAGGTCCTGGTTCTTCTTCTTTGTAACCGAGGCTAGTTCCATCGTTGTAAGATAATTGATTGTTGATGAGTTCTTCCAATGCCCTTGAGCTATTGGCATAGTTTTAGACAGTTTTTCCCTTCTTCACTTCCTTATGCAACGAGACTACTTCAGCTTCTAATGCTTCCTTTTCTTAGTTGCTTTCTTCCAACTTCTTTTGAAGTGTCTCTTCAATACATTTGTGTTCTTAAACTTCAATTTTGAGACCTTGAACTTGTTCTTCAAGAGTATTGGAACATATCTTCTCAACCTTGGGCTCTTTTATAATATTGATTGCATCCTTAGAAAATTATTCTATGGTCAACCCTTCTTCTTCATTTTTTGATACCTCTTGTTTAATGTGATTTTCCATAAACAATACTCTCTCATTGGCTTCTTCCTCGCCGTCTTTCTCTTCATCAGATGATGAGCTATCTTATTTAGAGAGAAAGTTTCGTTTGAATCCTTTATTTTTTCTTTTCTTGTTGAATTTCTTAAAGCCTTTCTTTTCTTTTGAGTTTCCATCACTTCTGTTCGAACATTTTGCTGCGAAATGCCCAACCTCACTACAACCGAAACATATCAATGGAAGTTTACCCTTGAATTCTCCCTTACCAATTTTTATTTTTTTGTAAAGTAAGCATATTATCCATCTGAAAGACCTTCTTCATCATCTTCCTTTACTTCACACTTGCAGGTGCAGGTATGTGCCTTTGAAGGTTGTTTATCCTTATTGGTTTTCTTAGATTCAATGAACACAATTTCTAGATGCAAAGTACCCTATTCTTCATCAAGTCTCATTTCATATGCTATGAGTACTCCATGTAATTCCTCTTTGCTGAGTTTGCCCAGATTTGCACTATATTCTAAGATCGATACCTTTGGGTTGAATCTCCCTGGTAACGTTCTAAGAATATTTCATATAATAGTCTTCTCATCAATAGGCTCTCCCAATCCTCCCAGAGTGTTGGTTATTTTAGAAACATGCTAGAAGTATGCAACAATGTTGTTATCTTCTTTCATTCTGAGTTGCTCAAATTTTTCTCAATAGATTTTAGGCTTTTCTTCTTTGACATTTGAGTCACCTGCATATATACTCTCAAGCTTGTCCCATACATTTTTGGTGGTTTTGCAACCCAACACCTTATGATAATAAGATTCAATAAGTCCACTGGTAATAATATTCTTTGCTTTTGCATCACTTACCAAATTATTCTTACCTTGTTCATTCGCGGTTGATGTAAATCCATTTTGAATAGTGTTCCATACTTCATAACCTTGCACCAAGAGATAGACCTCCATTATTCCTTTCCAGAGTGCATAATTATTTTCATTGAATAGAGGTATACCAATCTTGGTATGCTCCATGACCTCCTTCCTACTGTTAAAATGTTATTGAAAGAACCAATATCTAATACCAATTACTGGAAATACTGAGAAGCGCCGGGGGGGGGGGGTGAATCAATATTCCTTTCAATTAGTATGATTATTAATCTTTTAGAGCACTAGTTAATCTTCAATTATTATCAGTGTTTGTACAATGATAGTAGTAAACAAAAGGAACATAGTTGCAAACAGTTTTCAAGGTGGAAACCCTCTCCAGTACAAAAACCACCTGAATTCTTCTCTTATAATTCTTTAATACTAAGCTCAAATTGAACATAAAGCTCCAACTTCTTTGAATCTAGAAAATCATTCTTCTCCAGCTCCCACTGGATGGGCGCTCCAACACTCGAGATTCTTGAGTAGTCAAATGAACAGATGCCGAAACACCCAAGGAGCTACAACTCACCCTAGCACCACCCTACCACCCTGAAGTTTTCACAGGCTTGAACCTATTGGTGACTTCATGCAGCAGCCTAGCATCACCCTACCACCCTATAGAAGAATAAAAGAAGAATGGACTCCCGTAATAGGGAAAATGGTCCACTTTACAATGATATATAATGATGTAGAATAAGAGGACACACTATACCATAACCCCAACTATGACACAACCACCTAATGATGATCCTAGACCTCTCGACACTACCTCTTCAACTCTTGGCAGATAGACACTTGTACAATTTTTATGATGCTGCATTTACAATGACTTAGTACAATGATAGCCTTATAATGAATGTATGCAGTGCTACCCACTTGAAGACTTCATGTGGTGAAATTCTTGCTGCTGTTCTGCACCTTGATTGCTGCTCTTGGCATGCTACCCTCTTCTGCACCTTGCTTTGCTTTTCTGCCCTAGAAAGTCTGGTCCTTTGTAGCCCTTGACAACACATGATCCAGCTTTTTCTTTCCTTCTAGGAGATTGATATTGAATCTGGTGTATCTTTGTTATGTCAGATTCCCAATATGTGATTTTTGGTCTTGTAGTAGTCCTCAGAGTATTCTTCCTAATGCCACAGGTCTGACCCAATTTGGATTCTTCAAAAGAGAGAGTTATGCCCAATCTCTCACAATGCCCTAATTATGGACTAGTTTAGTAGAGATAACTTGTATGGTGTGCCACATATCACTATTTTTCATTCAGATCTGAAATTGATGTAGCGTAAATTAAAGTCCATGAACTATCTACCACTTTTTAGAGAATTCCAATCCAATACTCAGAGAGAGTTATGACGATTTTCCCAAGGTCACTTCTTTGAGATGAAGTTCAGGAGCCTGCAAAAACATTGACTTCCACAGATCATATCTCTAAATAACTTATGCACCTTGATCTAAAATTTTTACAGAAGCTTCCCCAGGATTTCAGATTCACCACATAAAATTGCTTAAACTACCGAAGTAGAAAAAAAATATTATAATTAAGCGTAAAGACAACATTTCAGTTGAAGACCTTGCATAGAGGAGGATATGAGGATCAAGTATATAAAATACTTGATTTGAAGGTCCTTCAACAAATTGGGTACTGATAAGATGATTTTAGGAGCTTAAAAATTATTAATTATTGACTTTTCAATGACCCATGCCACAACCCCATGGGGTTTTAGCCCACTAACTGGGGTTACAAACTTCAAACATGAATATCTCTCAAACCGTGAAAAATTACATGGCATGCCATATACCAAAGAAAACATCTCGACAAGTAGAAACCATAAAAAATATTCTTGACCCAGAATATAGTAATTTGGTAGGTCAAAATTACCATGCAAAATCGGGGTAGCCCCTGGTGCTGCTTGGGTTGACATCAATGAAAACCACTGATCAATCTCCCCCTTTGGAATTGATGGCAACACAAGTACTCCCCCTGCGATCATGACACCTCTTCCTATAACATTATATCCCCCTTTGAAATCAATGGCAAAGGGTAACTCCCCCAGACACAAAACCATCCTGCGGACCTATACACACTTCCACTTCCCCTTTATATTCTGAATAAGGAAAATATAATGAGAACTTGGGAGAATCCCAAGATTTTGGCGAAGATATTCAAATTTTTCACGAATACTCTTATGATCATCAACGCTTCCTGCCCAATCTACATCTATAAAGGCTTGAATAATGATATTGTTACCCTTGGGATACCACAAGCCATATTCTATTGTTCCCTTTAGATATCCAATAATTCTTTTGATGACAATAATATGTGATTCTTTTGGTGTTGCTTGGAATCTTGCTATTTGTCCAACTTATTTCATAACATTTGGCTAGGAGGCTGTTACATATAGAAGAATACCAATCATAGGTCTATACAACCTCTGATCCACATCCTTAGATGAGTCGTCTATGCTCAATTTGCAACTTGTTACCATTAGAGTAAGGATGGGTTTGCAATCTTCCATTTTTAATTTCTTGAGCATTTCCTTGATGTACTTGGCTTTACATATAAATATTCCTTTCTCTTGCTGAGATATTTGAAGCCCTAAGAAGTATGTCATCTCACCAAGTAAATACATCTCGAACTCACTTTGCATCTTTGTAGAAAATTTCTTACTTAGTCGATCATCATTGCTACCAAATATTATATCATCCTCTTTAGCTAGTAGACGTGCTTTAGTTGCTTCATCCAGAACATATATGTCATTTGGAGCTTGACTTGCTATAGCCACAATTTCACCATACGTGCCTTTCCAGATTTCACATTTTGTGGAGTTGAATAGTATTGTGTGTCCTTGATCACACATTTGTCCAACAACGAGTAGATTGTGATTCATGTTTTCAAGCAATAGAACATTCTTAGCTAGAGAATATTTTCTTCCGAGAGTGACGGTACCTGATCCTATAACATTTTAAGATCCATAATTTTGAAGGGACATGGTTCCATCCTTCTTCTCTTTCAAAGACGAAAATTTATTTCTATCTACAGTCGTATGCATTGAGAAACCGCTATCAACATACCACAAATATTTGTTGTTTTGAGCCTTGAGAGGGAGTGCACAATTATCAACCTTCTTCTTCTTCCATGTTCATTCATTCTCTGTCTTTGAAGATTCTTCTGGAGGATTTTCAAGTCCGTAGTCTCTGTCTATGTGTCCAAAGTTTTGAAATTTGTAAAATTCAATATTATTTATTAAATGTTCAAATTTATTGATGTTTAGCTGAGCCCTGGGAGGTTCATATTTGACAGGTCTCCTGGAAGTGTATTGGTTCCTAGGGTACATGTGATATTCTACATCTTAATGACCAAATTTTCCACATGAATAACAATAGCCATAAAAAATATGTTGGTACTTGGAGGAAATCTTCGTCGAGGAATTGTATTCCAAGGTTTTTCTTGCGAATCTTGTCCAATGAAGTCGACATGCATTTCATATCTCATAGGTTCATTATTTTTTGTTGTAGAAGGTCATGCTTCTTCTTCTTTGTAACTGAGGCCAGTTTTGTCGTTGTAATATTGTTGATTGTTGATGAGTTCTTCCAATGCCCTTGAGTTGTTGGCATAGTTTTGGAATGTTTTTCCCTTCTTCACTTCCCTACGCAGCAAGACTACTTCGGCTTCTAATGCTTCCATTTCTTGGTTTCTTTCTTACAACTTAATTTGAAGTGACTCTTCAATACATTTGTGTTCTTCAACTTGAATTTTGAGACCTTGAACTTATTCTTCAAGAGTATTGGAATTGATCTTCTCAGCCTTGAGCTCATTTATAAGCTAGATTTCCTCCTTAGAAAATTATTCTATGGTCAACCCTTCTTCTTTGTTGTTTGATACCTATTGTTTAATGTGCTTGGCCATAAACAATACTCTCTCATTGGCTTCTTCTTCGTTGTCATTGTCTTCATCGGATGATGAGATATCTTCTTTAAAGATAAAGTTACTTTTGAATCCTTTATTTTTTCTTTGCTTGTTGAATTTATTAAACCTTTCTTTTCTTTTGAGTTTCCATCACTTCTGTTCCAACATTTTGCTACGAAATTCCCAACCTCACCATAGCCGAAACATATCAATGGAAGTTTACCCTTTAATTTTCCATTACCAATTTTTAGTTTTATCATAAAGTAAGCATATTATCCATGTGAAAGACCTTCTTCATCATCTTCCTTTTCTTCACACTTGCAGGTTTAGGTCTGTGCCTTTGAAGGTTGTTTCTCCTTATTGGTTTTCTTAGATGCAGTGAACGCAGTTTCTAGATGTGATGTACCCTCGTCTTCATCAAGTCTCATTTCATATGCTATGAGAACTCCATGTAATTCCTCTTTCCTCTGTTTGTCCAGATTTGCACTATATTCTAAGACCGATACCTTTGGGTTGAATCTACCTAGTAACGTTTTAAGAATATTTCGTATAATAGTCTTCACGTCAATAGGCTCTCCCAATCCTTCTGAAGTGTTGGTTATTTCATCAACGTGTTGGAATTATGCAAAAATTTTGTTATCTTCTTTCATTCTGAGTTGCTCAAATTTTGCTCTATATATTTTAAGCTTTTCCACTTTGACATTTGAGTCACTTGCATATACATTCTCAAGCTTGTCCCATACATTTTTAGTGGTTTTACATTCTTCTGAATCATTTACCAAATTATTCTTACCTTGTTCATCCACGGTTGATGTAAATCCATTTTGAATAGTGTCCCATACTTCGTAGCCTTGCACCAAGAGATAGACCTCCATTCTTCATTTCTAGAGTGCATAATTATTTTCATTGAACATAGGTACACCATTCTTGGTATGCTCCATGACCTCCTTCCAGCTGTTAAATTGTTATTGAAGGAACCAAGCTCTGACACCAATTATTGGAAATACTGAGAGGGGGGGGGGGTGGGGGGGGGGGTGAATCAGTATTCCTTTCAATTAGGATTATTACTAATCTTTCAAAGTATTAGTTAATCTTCAATTATTATCAGTGTTTATGCAATGATAGCAGAAAACAAAAGGAACACAACTACACACATTTTTTAAGGTGGAAACCATCTCTGGGACAAAAACCACCTAAATTATTTTCTAATAATTATTTAATATTCAACTCCAATTGAAAATAAAGCTCCAAATTCCTAGAATCTAGAAAATCATTCTTCTCCAGCTCCTAGTGGATGGACGCTCCAATGCCTAATATTCTTCAGTAGTCAACTAAATGGATTCCGCAACACCCAATGAGATACAACTCACCCTAGCACCACCCTACCACCCTGAAGTTTTCACAGGCTTGAACCTGTTGGTGACTTCATGCACCAGCCTAGCACTACCCTACCACCCTACCACCCTATAGAAGAATAAAAGAAGAATGGACTCCCGTACCAGGGAAAATGGTCCACTTTACAATGATATACAATGATGTAGAAGAAGAAGAAACACTAGATCATAACCCCAACTAAGACATAACCACCTAATGTTGATCATAGACATCCCAACACTACCTCTTCAACTGTTGGCAGATAAACACCTATACAATTTTTAGAGTGATGCATTTACAATGAATTAGTACAATGATACCTTTATAATGACTGTATGCAGTGCTGCCCACTTGAAGAATTCATGTGGTGAAAGTATTTATTCTATTCTACACCTTGATTGCTGCTCTTGTCATTATACCCTCTGTTGCACCTTGATTTTATTTTCTTCCCTAGAAAATATGGTCCTTTGCAGCCCTTGACAACACATGATCTAGCGTTTTCTTTCCTTCTAGGAGCTCGATATTGAATTTGGTGTATCTCTATTATTTCAAATCCCCAATATGTGATTTTTGGTCATGTAGTAGTTCTCCAAGTCTTCTTTTGAATGCCATAGGTCTGACCCAATTAGGATTCTTCAAGAGATATTTATGCCCAATCTCTCACAATTCCCTAATTATGGAACGGTTCAATAGAGTTAACTTGTATGATGTGCCACGTATCACTGTTTCTTTATTAGAATCTGAAATTAATACATCGAATAGTAAAATCTGTGCACTATCCTCCAATTTTTACAGAATTCCAATCCAATACTCAGAGAGAGAGTTATGACGTTTTCCCAAGGTCACTTCTTTGAGATGAAGTTCAGGAGTCTACAACAACATTGACTTCCACAGATCATATCTTTGCAAATATTGTGCACCTTGATCTACAATTTTTACAGGAGCTTCCTTAGGATTTCAACTTTACTTCACAAAAATTTTAGCTTCTGAACCTTCGTAGAAAAAAATTTATAACGCAAATTCCACGATGACTTGTTTCAGGTAGTGAAATACTTGCATGAGGAGGATATAAGGATCACAATTTATTTAAATGCTAAGGTTGAGAGGTTCTTCAACAAGTGAACGTGGGAGGGGTTTTAGGAGCTTAAAAATTATTAATTATTGAATTTTCAATGACCCATGCCACAACCCCATGGGGTTTTAGCCCACTGACTAGGGTTACAAACTTCAAACATGGATATCTCTCAAACTGTGAAGAATTACATGGTGTGCCATATATCAACGGAAACATATCGACAAGTAGAAACCATAAAAAATATTATTGAACCATAATATAGTAATTTGGTAGGTAAAAATTACCATGCAAGATCGGGGTAGCCCCTGGTGCTTCTTGGGTTGACATCAATGACAACCACTAATCAACAATCTCCCCCTGTGGCATTGATGGCAACACAAGTACTCCCCCTGAGATCATGAAACCTCTTCCTACAGCATTCTCTCCCCCTTTGACATAAATGACAAAGGGTAGCTCCCCCTAACACACAACCATCCCGCGGACTTGTACGCACTTCCACTCCCTGTTTGTATTCTAAATAAGGAAAATATAATGAGAACTTTGGAGAATCCCAAGCTTCTGGTGAAGATATTCCAATCCTTCATGAGTACTCTTATGATCATCAACACTTCCTACCTAATATGAATCTGTAAAGGCTTGAATAATGAGATTGTTACCCTTGGGATACCACAAGCCATATTATGTTGTTCCCTTTAGATATCAAAGAGTTCTTTTGACGACAAAAATATGTGATTATTTTGGTGCTGCTTGGAATCTTATTACTTGTCCAACTTCTTGCATAACATCTGGTCGGGAGGCTATTACATATAGAAGACTACCAATCATAGATTTGTATAACCTCAGATCCACATCCTTAGATGAGTTGTCTATGCTAAATTTTCAACCTGTTACCATTGGAGTAAGGATGGATGTGCAATCTTCCATTTTGAATTTCTCGAGCATTTCCTTGATGTACTTGGCTTGACATATAAATATTCCTTTCTCTTGTTGAGATATTTGAAGCCCTAAGAAGTATGTCAGCTCACCAAGTAAGGACATCTCTAACCCACTTTGCATCTTTGTAGCAAAGTTCTTACTTAGTCGATCATCATTGCTACCAAATATTATATCATCCTCTTTATCTAGTAGATGTGCTTTAGTTGCTTCATCCAGAACGTATATGTCATTTGGAGCTGTACTTGCTGTAGCCACAATTTCACCATACCCGCCTTTCTTGATTTCACATGTTGTGGAGTTGAATAATATTGTGTGTCCCTGATCACACATTTTTCCAACACTGAGTAGATTGCGATTCATGTTTTCAACCAATAGAAAACTCTTGGCTAGAGAATCTTTGCTTCCGAGAGTGACGGTACCTGATCCTATAACATTTGAAGATCCATCCTTTCAAAAGGACATGGTTCTATCCTTCTTCTCTTTTAGATATACAAATTTCTTTCTATCTCCAGTCATATGCGTTGAGAAACCGCTATCAACATACCACACATCATTAGTGTTTTGAGCCTTGAGAGCGAGAGCACAATTATCAACCTTATTCTTATTCCATGTTCATTCGTTCTGTGGCTTTGAAGATTTTTGTGGAGGATTTTCAAGTATGCGGTTTCTGGCTATGTGTCTAAAGTTTCAACATTTGTAACATTCAATATTATTTATTAAATGTTCAAATCTATCAATGTTTCATTGAGCCCTGGAAGGTTCATATTTGACAGACCTCTTGGAATTGTATTGGTTACTAGGGTACGTGTGACATTCTACATCTTTATGACCAAATTTTCCACATGAATAACAATAGCCATAAAAAATATGTTGGTACTTGGATGGAAATATTCATCGAGGAATTGTCTTCCAAGGCTTTTCTTGCAAATATTGTCCAATGAAGTCTACATGCATGTTAGATCTCATAGGTTCATTGGTTTTTGTTGTAGAATTTCCTTCTTCTTCTTATTTGTAACCGAGGCCAGTTCTGCCATTGTAATGTCATTGATTGTTGATGAGTTCTTCCAATTCCCTTTAGCTTTTGGCATAGTTTTGGTCAATTTTTCCCTTCTTCACTTCCTTATGTAGCGAGACTACTTTGGCTTCTAATGCTTCCATTTATTGGTTTCTTTCTTCCAATGTCTTTTGAAGTGACTCTTTAATACATTTGTGTTCTTCAACTTCAATTTTGAGACCTTGAACTTGTTCTTCAAGAGTATTGGAACAGATCTTCTCAGCCTTGAGATCTTTTATAAGATTTGTTGCTTCCTTAGAATATTCTTCTATGGTCAACCCTTCTTCTTATTTGGTTGATACCTCTTGTTTAATGTGCTTGGCCATAAACAATACTCTCTCATTGGATTCTTCTTCGTTGTCATTGTCTTCATCGAATGATGAGCTATCTTCTTTAGACAAAAATTTCCTTTTGAATCCTTTATTTTTTCTTTTCTTGTTGAATTTCTTAAAGCCTTTCTTTTCTTTTGAGTTTCCATCACTTATGTTTGGACATTTTGCTGCGAAATTGCCAACCTCACCACAACCGAAACATATCAATGGAAGTTTGCCCTTGAATTTTCCCTTACCAATTTTTAGTTTTCTCGTAAAGTAAGCATATTCTCCATTTGAAAGACCTTCTTCATCATCTTCATTTTCTTTACACTTGCAGGTGCAGGTCTGTGCCTTTTAAGGTTGTTTCTCTTTATTTGTTTTCTTAGATGCAGCGAACGTAGTTTCTAGATGCGAAGTACCCTATTATTCATCAAGTCTCATTTCATATGCTATGAGTACTCCATGTAATTCCTCTTTGCTGAGTTTGTCCAGATTTACACTATATTATAAGACCGATACCTTTGGGTTGAATCTCCCTGGTAACATTCTAAGAATATTTCGTTTAATAGCCTCCTCATCAACAGGCTCTCCCAATCCTTCCAGAGTGCTGGTTATTTCATTAACGTGCTGGAAGTATGCAAAAATGTTGTTATCTTCTTTCATTCTGAGTTGCTCAAATTTTTCTCAGATACAACCCAACACCTTATGATAAGCATATTCAATAAGTCCACTAATAATAGTATTCTTTGCTTTTGTATCATTTTCCAAATTCTTCTTACCTTGTTCATACGCGGTTGATGTAAATCCATTTTGAACAGTGTCCCATACTTCATAAAATTGTGCCAAGAGATAGACATCCATTCTTCTTTTCCAATGCATAATTATTTTCATTGAATAGAGGCACACCATTCCTGGTATGCTCCATGAACTTCTTCCAGATTTTAAACTGTTATTGAAGGAACCAAGCTCTGATACCAATTGCTGGAAATACTGAGAGGGAGGGGGGGTGAATCAATATTCCTTTCAATTAGTATTATTATTAATCTTTCACAGTAGTAGTTAATCTTCAATTATTATCAGTGTTTGTACAATGATAGTAGTAAAAAAAAGGAACACAAATGCACACAGTTTTTAAGGTGGAAACCCTCTCCGGGACAAAAACCACTTGAATGCTTTTCTAATAATTCTTTAATATTCAACTCTAATTGAAAATATAGCTCCAACTTCCTAGAATCTAGAAAAGAATTATTCTCCATCTCCCACTGGATGGATGCTCCAACTCCCGAGATTCTTTAGTAGTCAATTGAATGGATTCCCCAACACCCAATGAGCTACAACTCATCCTAGCACCACCCTACCACCCTGAAGTTTTCACAAGCTTGAACCTGTTGGTGACTTCATGCACTAGCCTAGCACCAACCTACCACCCTATATAAGAATAAAATAAGAATGGAATCCCGTACCAGGGAGAATGGTCCACTTTACAATGATATAGAATGATGTAGATGAAGAAGACACACTAGACCATAAACCAAAATATGACACAACCACCTAATGATGATCCTAGGCCTCCCGACACTACCTCTTCAACTCTTGGCAGATAGACACTTGTACAATTTTTACAATGATGCATTTAAAATGAATTACTACAATGATACCTTTATAATGAATGTGTGAAGTGCTACCCACTTGAAGACTTCATTGATGTGAAATTCTTGCTGTTGTTCTACACCTTGATTTCTTCTCTTGTGATGCTACCCTCTGATGCACTTTGTTTTGCTTTGCCTCTATATAGAGTCTGGTCCTTTTTAGCCCTTGAAAACACATAATCTAGCTTTTTCTTGCCTTCTAGGAGCTCGATATTGAATCTGGTGTATCTCTATTATTTCAGATCCTCAATATGTGTTTTTTGGTCTTGTAGTAGTTCTCTGAGTTTTCTTTCCAAAGCCACAAGTCTTACCTGTTGGAAATATTGAGCGGGGGAGGGGGGGGTGAATCAGTGTTCCTTTCAATTAGAGAATTAGTTAATCTTCAATTATTTTCAGTGGTTGTACAATGATAGCAGTAAACAAAAGGAACAAAAATGCACACAGTTTTAAGGTGGAAACCCACTCCGAGACAAAAACCACCTAATGCTTTTCTAATAATTATTTAATATTCAACTCCAATTGAAAATAAAGCTCCAACTTCCTAGAATCTAGAAAAAAATTCTTCTCCAGCTCCCACTGGATGGACACTCCAACGCTCGAGATTCTTCAATATTCAACTGAATGGATTCCCCAACACCCAATGAACTACAACTCACCCTAGCACCACCCTACCTCCCTGTAGAAGAATAAAAGAAGAATGGACTCCCGTACCAGGGAAAATGGTCCACTTTAAAATGATATAGAATGATGTAGAAGAAGAAGACACAATATATCATAACCCCAAATATGACACAACCACCTAATGATGATCCTAGACCTCCCGACACTGCCTCTTCAACTCTTGGTAGATAGACACTAGTACAATTTTTATAATAATGTATTTACAATGACTTAGTATAATGATACCTTTACAGTGACTGTATGTGGTGTTGCCCACTTGAAGACTTCATTTGATGAAATTATTGCTGCTATTATGCACCTTGGTTGCTGCTCTTGTCATGCTACCCTCTGTTGCACCTTTCTTTGCTTTACTTCCCTAGAAAGTCGGGTCCTTTGTAGCCCTTGACAACACATGATCTATCTTTTCCTTGCCTTCTAGGAGCTCGATATTGAATCTAGTGTATCTCTACTATTTTAGATCCCCAATATGTGATTTTTGGTTTTGTAGTAGTCCTCTGAGTCTTCTTTCCAATTCCACAGGTCTGACCCAATTTGAATTCTTCAAGGGAGAGTTATGCCTAATCTCTCACAATGCCCTAATTATGGACTATTTCAGTAGAGTGAACTTGTACAGTGTACCACGTGTCACTGTTTCTTCATTTGGCTCTAAAATTGATAGATATAAAACGGAATTCTGTGTACTATCTACCCCTTTTTACATAATTCCAATCCAATATTCAGAGAGAGAGAGTTATTACCATTTTCCCAAGGTCACTTCTTTGAGATGAATTTTAGGAGCCTGCAAAAACACTGACTTCCACAGATCATATCTCCGACAATATTGCACACCTTAATCTAATTTTTTTATGGAATCTTCCTCAGGATTTTGGCTTCGCCTCATAAAAATTTCCGCTTTTTAACCTTCGTAGAAAACACGTTAGAGAAAAAATTCCACGATGACCTATTCAGATGGAGAACTCACTACACGAGGAGGATATGAGGATCACAATTTATATAAATGCTTAGGTTGAGAGGGTCTTCAACAAGTGAACATGGGAGGGATTTTAGGAACTTAAAAAATATTAATTATTACTTTTCAATGATTCATGCCACAACCCCATGGGGCTTTAGCCAACTAACTGGGGTTACAAAATTCAAACATGAATATCTCTCAAACCGTGAAGAATTACGTGGCATGCCATATATCAACAGAAACATATCGAAAAGTAGAAACCATCAAAAGAATTCTTGACCTAGAATATAGTAATTTGGTAGGTCAAAATTCCCATGCAATATTTGGGTAGCCCTTGGTGTTGCTTGGGTTGAAATCAATGACAACCACTGATCAACAATCTCCCCCCTTGGCATTGATGGCAACACAAGTACTCCCCCTGCCATCATGACACCTCTCCCTACAACATTCTCTCATCCTTTGACATCAATGGCAAAGGGTAACTCCCCCTGACACACAACCATATTGCGGACCTGTACACACTTCCACTCCCCCTGACACACAACCATCTTGCGGACCTGTACACACTTCGACTCCCCCTTTATATTAAGAATAAGGAAAATCTAATGAGAACTTGGGAGAATCCCAAGCTTCTGGAGAAGATATTCCAATTCTTCATAAGTACTCTCACAATAATCAATGCTTCCCACCCAATCTGCATCTGTAAAGGCATGAATAATGAAATTTTTACCCTTGGGATACCATAAGACATATTCTGTTTTTCCCTTTAGATATTGAAGAATTATTTTGATGGCAATAATATGTGATTCTTTTGGTGCTTCTTGGAATCTTGCTACTTGTCCAACTGCTCGCATAACATCTGGCCGGGAGGCTATTACATATAGAAGAGTACCAATCATAGATCTGTACAGCCTTTGATCCACATCCTTATATGAGTCATCTATGCTCAATTTTCAACCCATTATCATTGGAGTAAATATGGGCTTGGAATCTTCCATTTTGAATTTCTTGAGAATTTCCTTGATGTACTTGGCTTGACATATAAATATTCCTTTCTCTTGTCGAGATATTTGAAACCCTAAAAAGTATGTCAGCATACCAAGTAAAGACATCTCAAAATCACTTTGCATCTTTGTAGCAAACTTCTTACTTAGTCTTTCGTCATTGCTACCAAAAATTATATCATCCTCTTTAGCTATTAGATGTGCTTTAGTTTCTTCATCTTGAACATATATGTCGTTTGGAGCTCGACTTGCAGTAGCCACAATTTCACCATACCTGCCTTTCCTAATTTCACATTTTGTGGAGTTGAATAGTATTGTGTGTCCTTGATCACACATTTGTCCAACACTGAGCAGATTGTGATTCATGTTTTCACCCAATAGAATATTCTTGGATAGAGCATCTTTGCTTCCGAGAGTGATGGTACCTGATCCTATAACATTTGAAGATCCATGATTTCCAAAGGACATGGTTCCATCCTTCTTCTCTTTTAGAGATACAAATTTCTTTCTATCTCTATTCATATGTGTTGAGCAACTGCTATCAAAATACCAAAAATATTTGTTGTTTTGAGCCTTGAAAGCGAGAGCACAGTTATCTGTCTTCTTCTTCTTCCATGTTCATTCGTTCTGTGGCTTCAAAGCTTCTTCTGCATGATTTTCAAGTCTGCAGCCTTTGGCTATGTGTCCAAAGTTTAGACATTTGTAACATTAAATATTATTTCTTAAATGTTCAAATCTATTGATGTTTTTCTAAGCCCTGAGAGGTTCATATTTGATAGATCTCCTAGAATTGTATTCGTTCCTAGGGTATGTGCAACTCTATAGCTTTATGACTAAATTTTCCACATGAATAAAAAAAGCCATAAAAGATATGTTGGTACATGGATGGAAATCTTCGTCGAGGAATTGTCTTCCAAGGTTGTTCTTGCGAATCTTGTCCAATGAAGTCTACATGCATGTCAAATCTCATAGGTTCATTGTATTTTGTTCTAGAAGATCCTGCTTCTTCTTCTTTTTAACCGATGCTAGTTTTGTCGTTGTAAGATCGTTGATTGTTGATGAGTTCTTCCAATTCCCTTGAGATGTTGGCATAGTTTTGGATAGTTTTTCCATTCTTCACTTCCTTATGCAAATATATTACTCGGCTTCTAATTCTTCCCTTTCTTGGTTGCTTTCTTCCAACTTCTTTTGAAGTGACTCTTCAATGCATTTGTGTTCTTCAACTTCCATTTTGAGACCTTGAACTTGTTCTTCAATAGTATTGGAACAGATCTTCTCTACCCTGAGCTCTTTTATAAGCTTGATTGCTTCCTTATAAAATTATTCTATGGTAAATCCTTCTTCTTCGTTGTTTGATACCTCTTGTTTATTGTGCTTGCCCATAAACAATACTCTCTCATTGGCTTCTTCTTTGCTGTCATTGTCTTCATCGGATGATGAGCTATCTTATTTAGAGAGAAAGTTCCTTTTGGATCCTTGCTTGTTGAATTTCTTAAAGCCTTTCTTTCCTTTTGAATTGCCATCACTTTTTTTCGGATATTTTGCTGCAAAATTCCTAACCTCACCACAGCCGAAACATATCAATGGAAGTTTACCTTTGAATTTTCCCTTACCAATTTTTAGTTTTCTCGTAAAGTAATAATATTCTTCATCTAAAATACCTTCTCCATAATCTCCCTTTTCTCCATCATCTGAAACCTTGAAGAATTATGTGGCGTGCCATATATCAACGAAAATATCTTGATAAGTAGAAACCATAAATATAATTCTTGACCTAGAATATAGTATTTTGGTAGGTCAAAATTCCCATGTAATATTTGGGTAGCCCCTGGTGATGCTTGGGTTGAAATCAATGACAACCGCTGATCAACATTACCCAATTTGGATTCTTCAAGAGAGAGTTATGCCCAATCTCTCGCAATGCCCTAATTATGGATTGGTTCAGTATAGCGAACTTGTATTGTGTGCCACGTATCACTGTTTCTTCATTCAAATATGAAATTTATACAACAAGAACTACAGTCCATGCACTATCCACCAAATTTTACAGAATTCCAATCCGATACTCATAGAGAGAGTTATGAATATTTTCCCAAGGTCACTTCTTTGAGATGAAGTTTAGGAGCCTGCAAAAACATTGACTTCCATAAGATCATATCTCCAAAAATTTTGATCACCTTGATCTGAAATTTTTACAGGAGCTGCCTTATGATTTTAGCTTCGATGCATAAAAATTTCAGCTTCTGAACCTTTGTAGAAAAAAAGGTATAGTGAAAATTCCACAATGAGCTTTTTCAGGTAGCAAAATCCTTGCATGAGGAGGATATGAGGATCGCAATTTATATAAATTCTTAGGTTGAGAGGGTCTTCAACAATTGAAAGTGGGAGGGATTTTAGGAGCTTAAAAAATATTGATTATTGAATTTTCAATGATCCATGCCACAACCCCATGGGGTTTTAGCCCACTAACTGTGGTTACAAATTTGAAAAATGAATATCTCTCAAACCGTGAAGAATTACATGGCGTGCCATATATCAAAGGAAAAATCTTGACAAGTAGAAACCATCAAAAATATTCTTGACACAGAATACAGTAATTTGGTAGGTCAAAATTACCATGCAATATTGGGGTATCCCCTGGTGTTTCTTGGGTTGACATCAATGACAACCACTGATCAACAATAAACACAGAGATGCAATGGAAATAATACTTCATTTAATTAATATCAAATAACATAAATATGCTTACAGACATAATGAAAATAAATTAGCTAGGGCGTTGGTATCTTATTTCTAAGAAGATATGTGGCAGCTACAGGCCTCTGTACTATGCTACAATGAGGCTCTAAGGCATATTTATTGCTAAGAAACAATGGAAAACTCTAAACATTCAAAAACCTAACCCTAGGAGATGAAATGTCAAAAATATGGGCCCCGTTTGGGTAACTTGGTACATCAACTTCTCGCGGACGTAACTTTGGTATATGATTGTCATTTGACATGATCAATACCTCATCAAAGATATCTATTTGAGGGCTACAAATATCTTTCCCAATTTTCCCAAAAAAGGTCTTTTAGGGCCTCAAAATGGCTCCGAAATTTTAGGACCCAAAAAACTGCTAAAAATAGTAAGTTGTGCTAAAACTGAAAAAATGAAAGAACTGATGGTGGGGGTCCAAATAGAATAGGTGGGTGGCCATAAATATAAACCGAGATCATTCCTCCCTGCTTAGGAAGCAATGGTACCAATTACGTTGACTTCCTCGATGAGATGAGGCAAATTCTGCTTAACTTGGTCTTGGATTTGTCGAAGATGTTGTGGACCTACTGGAGGATGTGCTAGATGGGTTCAATAAATTTGAATGCTTTATCAGCCTCAAAAAATACGTGTGTGTATTATATCTGTGTGTTCACATGAGGTATGACAACATCAGGTGGTAGCACGCCTGGGGTCAGATCAATGGAGTGCTTGACTTGATAGTGTAGAGGAACCTATGTGAGTGAGGAGAAAACGTCCTCATATTCCTCTACAACTTCGTCCATCTACTGTTTCCGTGTAGGGGAGCCTTGTTTCGAGTTTTTGGTCACAATATTCTTCTTCCCTTGAGAGTGAATTGTAATGAAAATAAATTTCCTCGTTTGGGATATAATCATACAGCGTTGTTTTGCAGTAGTCAAAGAGATGGCAAGAGGCGGTACTACCTCTGATATCCTATACATTTTATTTCCAAAAGTAATTAAAATAGAATGACGCCTAGAATCATACACAACATGTCCCTTCCACAATTATGGTTTCCCCAATAATACATCAAACACATCAAGAGGAGCAACATCACACAATACCTCATCTATCAATGGCTTAATGTTGTACGGAAGGTTGCACTACCGGTAGATGCGGAGATATCTTCCTTCGTGAAGCCACCAAATGGTATATGACTGTGGGTTTGCTATGGTCGCTAGGCCAAGTCGCTTCATGACCTCTGCTAAAATTACATTCTATTGGCTTCCACTTTTGACAAGGAATTGCAGTGGAGAACCCTTCACCCACATCTACGAATGGAAGAGGAGCTCCCCCTCCTTTGCATCCTTGGGATCCTCCTTTTGGAGCTTGGTGGTGGAAAAAATGGCACTGGGATCTAAATTAATGATCTTCTTCCCTTTTTCATTTCCCTCATATGGTTTTTACTCAGGATCAAAACATGCATATGATTCAGGTGCCTTTAGTTTGGCCACCAACAAATGTTTGGCCTGACACTCGTTTGTGCTGTGAGTGGGGCTGTTATGAAATACATGCAACTTTATTGTGTCCTTATTTGGATTTATGGTTTTTTTTTGAGTCACCCTGCTTTTGCCTTGCCCCTTGTTCTGTAGTTATGGGGCGCCTTTCCCTAGCTTCGAATTCCTGGATCCAAAGTCTCGCTTCTTCTGCTTAAATTTCTTCTCAATCTTGGCGGCATAGCGATATGCCGTGCCAAGTGAGGTAATGTCGAGGAACTCCATTTCCTCCTAAATTTATTTGTGCAAAAAACTGTGGTACTTGGGCACCAAATGTCTCTCTGAATCTTTAATACCCAACTTTGTGCACAGTGTATGGAACAAATTCGTTAGTTCGTGCAAATCTTAATCCCTTTGCTGCAACAACATGGCCCATTTGATGTACATGTCCTCATATCTCCTCACAAGGTAATATTTGTCCTTGATGTCATCTCCAAACAAATTCCAATTGGGTGTAGCTAAGAACATAAAGGGTTCCATCTCATTCTTCTACTCACAGTAGGTTTCCCAACAGTCTTTGACATGGGGGCCAACTTTGAGGAGTGCAAAATTAATATTTTTTTGGTTAGAGAAATCATGGATAGATAAATACCCTTCCAAAAAATTTAACCATCTATCTACTTCAACTGAATCTATCTGGAATTTAAATATAGGAATGTCAAAGTTGACCTGTACCTTGAAAAGAGAGTCATCTCCAGAGTGGCTGTTAGATGTAGATGTGCTGCTGGTGGGTAGTCGTTGAAGGACATTGGAAAATTTATCCATCATCGTTTTCGTTTGTTTCTCGAGGGAATCCTCGAGAAATAATTAATAAGATATCCTACTCCCTCGTCTTTATTTTCATCCGCCATGGGAGGTCATTGGGGTTTACGAGGTTGATCTTGCAAGGGTTCAACCAGATCGAGCCCTAACTCCTTATACCCTGACCAAGTTGGGAACATGCAAAGAAAAATAGAGAAAGAGCAGACCGCTATGATACCACTGATCTAGATATATGTAGGAATGAGATAAAATACAGAAATATACATAAATACAAAGATGCAGTCGAAACAATACTTCATTTCATTAATATAAAATCACATAAATATGCTTACAGACATAATGAAAATAAACTAGTTAAGGTGCTGGTAGCTTATCTTTGAGAAGACATATGGAGGATACAAGCCTTTGAACTATGTTACAATGAGGTTCGAAGGGCTCTTTATTTTTGAGAAAAAATGGAAAATCCTAAACATCCAAAAACCTAACCCTAGGAGATGAAGCGTCAAAACTATGGGCCTCGTTTGGGTAAATTGGTACATCAACTTCCCAAGGACATAAATTTGGCATATGATCTCTGTTTGATGCGCTCAATACCTCGTTAGAAATATATATCCGATGAATACAAATTTTTATATGAATTAAATTTTAGGAACTTCTATGTTGCTTCCAGTTTTCCCAAAAAACATCGTTTAGGGCCTCAAAATGGCTCAAGAAGTTCAGGACCTGAGAAACTGCAAAAAATAGTAAGTTGTGATGAAACTGAAAAACAGAAAGAATCAATGGTAGGGGTCCAAATGAAATAGGTGGGTGGCCACCAATATCCATCTTGATTATTCCTCACCCCTTAGGAAGCAATGGTCCCCATTGTGTTGAGTTCCTCCATGAGATGAGGAAAATTCTGCTGAACTTGGTATTGGATTTGTCGAAGATGTTGTGGACCTGCTGGAGGACGTGTTGGAAGCGTTCAATAAATTTGGTTGCTTTATCATCCATATATAGTACATGTGTGGATTAATCCTATGTGGTCGCATGAGGTATTGCAACATCAGGTGGCGACGCACATGGGGTCAGATCAATGGAGTGCTTGACTTGATAGTGTAGAGGAACCTACGTGGGTAAGGAGAAAATGTCCTTGTATTCCTCCACGACTTTGTCCATCTGCTGCTGCCGTGTAGGGGAGCCCTATTTCAAGGCTTTGGTCACAATACTCTTCTTTCCCTATGGGCAAATTGTAATGAAAACAAATTTCCTCGTTAGGGAAAGAATCTTACTGCATTGTTTTGCAGTAGTCAAAGAGATGGTAGGAGGCAGTACTACCTCCAGTATCCTGTACAATTTATTTCCAAAAGTAATAGAAATATAACAAATCCTAGACTCATATGCAACATGTCACTTCCACAAGTATGGTTGGCCCGATAATACATTAGACACATCAAGAGGAGCAACATCACACAGTACCTCATCCATGAATGGGTTGATGTTGTACAGAAGGGGGCACTACTAGAAGACACATAAATCTCTTCCTTGGTGAAGCCACCCAATGGTATATGGATGTGGGTGTGATGATAGGCTAAGCTTCTTCATGAACTCTGCTAAAATGAAGTTCTTTTGGCTTTCGCTATCGATAAAGAATTTTAGTGGAGAACCCTTCACCCACATCTATGAATGGAAGAGGCACACTCCCTCCTTTGGATCCTCGGGATCCTCTTTCTGGAGCTTGGTGGTGGAAAAAATGGCACTGGGATATACATAAATTATATGCTTCCCTTTTTCATCACCCTTTTCTAATTCTGACCCAAGATCAGAACATGCATCTGATTCAGGTTCCTTTAGTTTGGTCACTAACGATTGTTTGGCTCGACACTCGTTTTTGCTGTGAGTGGGACTGTTATGAAATTCACACCACTTCCCATGTCATTATTTGTATTTTTTGTGTTGTTATGAGTCGTCCCACTTTGGCTTTGCCCCTTGTTCTGTAGTTCAGGGGCGCCTTTCCTTGGCTTTTGGGTCCTTGGTACATGAATCTAAGTCTCGCTATAAGATTTGATTTTTTCTCGATGTGGAAATCCATTTCCTCCTAAATGTATTTATTCAAAATATTTAGATTTTTAATACCCAACTTTGTGTGCAGGGTATAGAACAAATTTGTCATTTATTGCACATCTTGATACCTTTACTTGTGCAGCGTGGTCCATTGGATGTACTTGTCCTCATAGCTCTCTACAGGGAAATATTGTTCCTTGATGTTGTATCGGAACGAATTACAAGTGGGTGCAGCCGAGAACAGAGAGTGTCCCTCTCATTCTTATGCTCACAATAGTTTTCCCACCAGTATTTGAGATGAGGGACAGTTTTGAGGAGTGAAAAAGTAATCTTTTCTCGGTCGGAGAAATCATGGACCGATAAATACCCTCCCAGTAAATTTAACCTTATACCTACAATGTCTACTTATATATGGCCTTCAAATACAGGAATGTCGAAGTTAACCTGTACCTTGAAATGAGAGATGCCTCTAGAGTGGCTGCTGGATGTAGATGCGCCACCAGTGGGTAGCCGTTAAAGGATTTGCACAAAGTTATATGTATTCACATTCACTTGTTTCTTGAGGGATTCCTCGAGCAATAATTTGATGGGATTTCTTTCTCCCTCGTCTTTCATTTCTTCGGGGTTTTCGAGGCTAATCTTTCAAGGGTTCAACCATATCAAGCCCTAACTCCTTATACTTTGACCTCCTTATTGCATGCAAAGAAAAACAGAGAAATATTAGACTGCTTTGACACCACTGATCTAGATTTATGTAGGAAGACAATAAAACATATAAATAGACATAAACACAGAAATGAAACCGAAATAATACTTCATTCATTGATATCAAATAACATTAATATGCATACCTCTAAGAAGAGATGTGGCACTGGTAGCTTATCTCTAAGAATATATGTGGCGGCTACATGCCTCTGAATTGTGTTACAATGAGGCTCGAAGGCATATTTATTGTTTAGAAGCAATGCCCCATTTGGATAAATTGGTACATAACCATCCTAGGGACGTAACTTTGGCATCTGATCTCCATTTGACACGCTCAATACCTCATTAGAAATATCTATATGAGGACTACAAATTTTTACGTGAGCAGCATCAAAGGGAATTCCATGTTGCTCCCGGGTTTCCCAAAAAACATCGTCTAGGGCCTCAAAATGACTTCGAAACTTTAAGACCCAAAAACTACTAAAAATAGTAGGTTTTTCTGAAATTGAAAAATGAAAGAATCGATGGTGGGGGTCCAAATGGAATAGGTGGGTAGCCACCAATATACACGTGGATCATCCCCCCCCCCCTTAGGACATAATGGTCCCCATTTCATTGAGTTCCTCTATGAGATGAGGTAAATTCTGCTGAACCTGGTATTGGACCTATTGAAGATGTTGTGGACCTATTGGAGGATGTGTTGGATGTGTTCAATAAATTTAGTTTCTTTATCAGCCTTAGATATTACATGTGTATATTATTTCTATGTGGTCGCATGAGTTATGAAAACATCAGACGGCGACATGCCTAGGGTCAGATCATTGGAGTGCTTGACTTGTTAGTGTAGAGGAAACTCTATGGGTGAGGAGAAAATGTCCTCATATTCCTCCACGACTTCGTCCATCTGCTGCTGCCATGTAGGGAAGCCCTATTTAGAGGCCATGGTCACAATATTCTTCTTGCCCTGTGGGTGAATTGTAATGAAAATAAATTTCCTCATTTGGGAAAGAATCTTACTGCGTTGTTTTGCAGTATTCAAAGAGATGGTAGGACGCGATACTACCTTTTGTATCATGTACAATTTATTTCCAAAAGTAATAACAACAGAACAAATCCTACACTCCTACGCATCATGTCACTTCCACAAGTATGGTTGGCCGAATAATACATCAGAAACATCAAGAGGAGAAACATCACAGGGTACCTCATCCGTGAATGGGTTGATGTTGTACGGAAGGCGAAACTGCCAGCAGACAAAAGGATCTCTTCCTTGGTGAAGCCACCTAATGGTATATGGGTTCGGGTGTGCTATGGTTGGTAGGCCGAGCCACTTCAGGACCTCTACTGAAATGAGGTTCTTTTGGCTTCTGCTATC
Source organism: Pinus albicaulis (assembly GCA_034641835.2). Taxonomy (NCBI): domain Eukaryota; kingdom Viridiplantae; phylum Streptophyta; class Pinopsida; order Pinales; family Pinaceae; genus Pinus; species Pinus albicaulis. Next base: position 776,259,977 of record CM076569.1, on the reverse strand, counting down.
AACAAGAAATTGTAGTGGAGAACCCTTCACCCACATCTATGAATGGAAGAGGTGCTCCCCCTCCTTTGGATCCTCTGTATGGAGCTTGGTGGTGGCAACAATTGAATTGGGATGCACATCAATGATTTTCTTCCCTTTGTCATCACTATTAGGTCCCTATATTAATATTTTAGTCCCTTATTGTTGTTAGTGTAGTCCCCTTATTGTTATAGTTGTACCCTTGTAGTCCCCATATTGTCATTATTTTTCCCCATAAAACCCCACTATTTTTATTTTTGTGTCGTTACATTGTTACTGTTAGGTCGACTAGGATTATATTCTGACCGCATGGACACCTATATATATAAAGGAGGTTTTTTCATTTGAATCATTCAAGTATTGTTCAATTGTGTAATTTAAAGGAGGTTTCCACCTCAGAATGGTTGATTTCTAAGGCGTTGATCACTCTTTTCTTCTATTTTTGGAGCTGGTTTCATAACATTTGAGATCAGAGCTTTGGATTCTAGGGTTTCACCGCTTGAAATAGGTCATCGTGGAATTTTCACTATAACCTGTTTTCTACAAAGGTTCAGAAGCTAAAAAAAACCATTTTCAAAGAAATCTTGATGAACGTCATGTAAAAATTTCAAATCTTGGTTCACAATATTTTCGGATATATGATCTGTGGAAGTTAGGGTTTTTGCAGGCTCCCAAATTTCATCTCAAAGAGTTGACCTTGGGAAAATCATCATAACTCTCTCTATGAGCATCAAATTAGAATTATGTTAACAGTGGCTGAAATTTCATGGACTCTAGTTTAATGTGTATCAATTTCAGAGATGAAGGAGGAAAAAGTGACACGTGGCATGATTTACAAATAAGCTCTACTGAATGAGTCCATAATTAGGTCATTGCGGGAGATTGGGCATAACTTTTTCTTGAAGAGTGAAAATCAGGTATGACCTGTGGCATTGGAAATATGAATAAGAGGGATAATATAGGAAAGAAAATTAGATCCTGAAGATCTGAAATAACATAGATAAATCATGTTCAATATATACCTCCTAAAAATCAAGAAAAAGGTGTGTATTTTTTAAACAAGTTTGCATATTATTTGTTTTAAAAATCAGTTTGAAGTGATTCCAAGGGCATATTAAAGCATGGATATTAGTATTGAGTTATATAATGCCTCTAAAAAATAATTCCACACTTGTTAATCCCTCAGAAAGATCTATTGTGATGCATGAAGAGGAAGAATTGTAGTATGATATATCAAAATTACGGTATCAAGCGTAACAAATTTCAATATTACAAAGAGAAATCAAAGATGACATAGATGGTTTAAAATCAGAAATGAAGGCTAATTTAGATGGTTTGAAGGATGAAATAAAAGATAATATGGATGATAAAGTAGTGGAATATCACATCAAGCATCAAAAACAAGTTCTCCAACTCTCAAAGGATAACCTAACCTTGGTGCAGAATCGAATGAAACAACAGGAAGATCAACATCCCAGTGAAAGAAGTTCTTAAGTAGTCACAGAAGCAAGATCTTGACAACTACGAAATCAATCAATTTTAGAGTATCTCAGCAAGTGGAAGAACTTACTTATTGAAGATTCCACATGGGAGGATGATAATTTTATACAGAAGCATCAAGAAATAATCAAGCGTTGAGGAAAACACTTGTTTGAAGGAGAGGGGCATGTTAGGTCTCTATATTACTAGTGTAGTCCCTTATTGTTATTGCTGTACCCCTGTAGTCCGCATATTGTTATTATTGTGCCCTATAAAACCCCACTATTGTTATTTTTTTGCCCTTACATTATTATTGTTAGGAGGGCTAGGATTATATTGTGACCCGATGGAATCCTATATATAGAAAGGTGGTTTTGTCATTTGAATCATCGAAGAATTTTTCATTTATGTAATGTATAGGAGGTTTCCCCCTCGAAGTGGCTGATTTATAAGGCATTGATATCTCTTTTCCTCTATTTTTGGAGCTGGTTTCATAACAATCACCCTTGTCTAGTTCTAACTCAGGATCAGAACATGCATCTGATTCAGGTTCCTTTAGCTCGACCACCAGCAACTATTTGGCCCAATACAAGTTTGTGATGTGAGTAGGACTCTTATGAAATTCACACCACTTCCCCATGTCCTTCTTTGGATTTGTGGTGTTTTTATGAGTCACCCCTCTTTGGCTTTGCCCCTTGTTCTGTAGTTCGGGGGCGCCTTTCCCTGGCTTCAGATTCACGGATCCAAAGTCTCGCTTCTTCTGCTCGATCTTGGAAGCATAGCGATATGCCGTTCCAAGAGAGGTAATGTTAAGGAACTCCATTTCCTCCTAAATATATCTGTGCAAACAGCTAGGGTACTTGAGCAACAAATGTCTCTCTGAATATTTAATACCCAACTTTGTACGTAGGGTATGGAAAAAATTCCTCAGTTCATGCAAATATTGATCCCTTTGTTGCCACAACATGGTCCAATGGATGTACTTGTCCTCATAGCTCAGCACAGGGTAATATTGTTCCTTGATGCCATCTCCGAATGAATTCCAGGAGGGTGTAGATGAGAACAAAGAGATTTCCCTCTCATTCTTCTGCTCATAGTAGGTTTCCCACCAGTCTTTGACATGGGGGGAAACTTTGAGGAGTGCAAAAGTAATATTTTCTCAGTTAGAGAAATCATGGAATGAGAAATAACATTCCATAAAAATCTAACAATCTATCTATGACGTCTACATCTATATGGCCTTCAAACAAAAGAATGTCAAAGTTGACATTTACCTTGAAAGGAAAGGCACCTCCAGAGTGGCTACTGGATGTAGTTGTGCCACTGGTTGGGAGCCGTTGAAGGATCTGCTAAAAGTTATCCATCATCGCGTTCCTTTGTTTCTCGAGGGCCTCCTCGAGCAATAATTTGATAGGATCTCCTGCTCCCTCTTCTTTCTTTTCTTCCTCCATGGGAGGTCATCGAGGTTTGTGAGGATGATCTTGCAAGGGTTCAACTAGATCAAGCCCTAACTCTTTATTCCATGACCTCGTTGGGGACATGCAAATAAAAATAGAGAAAGAGAAGACTGCTTTGACACTACTAATCTTGATTTATACAGGAACGCAATAAAATATAAAAATAGACATAGACACAAAGATTCACCAGAAATAATACTTGATTTCATTAATATCAAATAACATAAATATGCTTACAAAAATAATGAAAATAAACTAGCTAGGATGCTGGTAGCTTATCTCTGAGAAATATGTGGCAGCTACAGGCCTCTGAATTGTGTTACAATGAGGCTCAAAGGCTTATTTATTGTTGAGAAATAGTGGAAAACTCTAAACATCTAAAAACCTAACCCTAGGAGATGAAGCGTCAAAACTATGGGCCCCGTTTCACTACAAGGAAAATACGCTCTACCAGATGTTTTTGAGGAAGCCCTTATAAAAATAGCCCAGATATCCTTTTGTAGTGGAGGTCACTAGAGGAGATTGGCGGGTGGAGGTTCTTATGGATGTTTGTTTTGCAATGCGTTTCTCATCACCGAGACACTGTACTCTCCGTACAAACCTGCCTCGTGCTTCTAAGTACTATAATGTACCAGTGCTCCACGTACAAACCGGCCCGATGCGTCTAAGTAATATAACACTGGTGCTGTATGTACAAACCGGCCTGGTGCATCTCCGTAATCTAATGCACCATAACGATGTGCGGTGCGCCATTGATAAAACCGCCTGGTGCGTCTCAAAATTGAGTGCATCGAAAAAGGGTTAATATAAAAAGAAATTATTAGCCGTAAAAAACTCATTTTTACTTATTCAATTCTTTATACATTTCAAGCACCAATGAGAGTTTGGCTTTTGTGAGGCGCCCTACCATCGATGCTCCCATTGCCTGCATTGCTGCCCTCCATTCCGCACTATGTGGAGTTCAAATTTTTGAAAACGGTGGGCAAATTTTTTTTTTTAATTCCTCAGAAAATATGCCTCAATGTGCAAATGTACAGGTAATAAACCTTTTAGCGATTAAAATTTGAAATTAACTTAAAATTAACCGTTTCTTTTTATTTTTATTTTATTTTATTTTTTTCAGCGCGGTGCGTTCGAGTTGTTCGGCTCACACCGTTCGTGGTGCTGCCTATAAATTTATAGGCCCTACCGCAAATGGTGTTAACAGAAACTGCACCGAGTTCCGGTGTAGTACCGAAAAAATGTACACCGATAAAATTTAAAAAATAACTCGGCGGTGCAGTCGTTTACAAGACCGTACCATTGACTATGTAATAATGTCGGGAGGGCAGTGCATTGACCAAACTAATTTCCCCAGGGAAGATAGTTAGGTCAATGCACCTCCCACCCAACAACATTACATAGTCAATGGTGCAGTCGTTTAGAGGACCGTACCGTTGACCATGTACTGATGTTGGGCAGTGTGTCGACCAAAATATCCACCCCAGGGCGGTTAGTTTTTTCAATGCATTGCACAAAAATATTTTGAGGTTGGGCGGTGCACAGAAATTTTTCATGCGCATTAGGCATGGTGCATGATAAAGAAGTATGCACTGGTAACAACGGGTTAATGTTTTTTTTTGCGCATGAGTGTTTTTTTTTTCAATAAAAATTATATATATATTTGTAAATACATTTCTCATTTATTAAAAAAATGTATCTAATATGTGAATCATTCAGCGACATCAACAAAGAGAGAAAAGGGAACAACAAGAACATATGGAGGACCGTTATAACGTGATTTAGCTGTGCGAGGCATGGGAGAGGGAGAGATTTTTGTACCCTTACCCTATTAAAACAACCACATAGTTGATACTAAGGGAGGTAGGCCTCCTCATGTTCTACAAGGAGGCTACATCCCTGAAGGGGCACAATGGGTTATTGGGACAACTAATTTACAGGTGGGATGCTGACCGACAGGATTTCTGGGGTGGTCCTGGCCAGTGGTATGAGCCCAATGAGGAGGAGATCTATTTTATCACTAGCCTATCTAGGAGAGGGAAAGATTTTCCCCAGTTTCTAGATGTCCCTGTCAGCTATGTGGCAGGGAGTTAGTTAGCATACTCCCAAAGATACATTAGGGACGATATAGTTTCTCCTGCATATTTTCAAGTGTCCAATGGTCAGTTATGCATTGCTTGGATTGGTCTAGAAGAAGTGAGGTGCCTCTCACTACTACTGACAACCATTGCACACTATACTGTGACGGGAAACGCATTAGTTGCCCACTTTTATTTTATGTTGATTCTTTATTCCATGTGCCACGACTTGTGAGATGGCCTGCAATTTTTATGCGTCAGTTTTGTACAAAATTAGATAGATGTAGTTCTCAAGCACGTGGGAGGTTGACCTTCCCTTTTTCTTCAGAGTTGTTTTGTTTATTTTTTAATATGTTTCCGGAGACGAGGCCTACTTTTGTTCGGAAACCTCGTAGGAAAATGTTGGATGTACAGATGCAGATGTGGGGCCAGATGATGTCGAAGAGGGGCCTATATGATTTTCCAGCTAAGATATATACTGATGCACTGGAGTTGCTAGCCAGTGCTGATGATCACTCATTCATGATGGCATTGTGTCTATACACCGGTTTGGATTGGCAAGGGTGTACCAAAATCCTCTTCAAACATGATGAGCCAACGGATGCGAGAGGTAATATTAGTGATTTCTTGAAATTAAATTAGTTTCATTTTATTGTATTGATTAATTAATTAGAATAAAATTTATTCTAACATGTTCCCTAACTTTTTTTATTAAATTGTTTAATTATTGTTGTGTACTATATATTTTGTAGATATTGGCACATTCATTGGGGACATGATTCCACCCCCACTGGATGATCCGGGTGTATATCTTGACGAGGAGATGGTGGAGGTGGAAGATCAAGATGAAAGGCCTGATCGTTGGGTGCAGATACTCGTGGGGGTGCGGCATATGGTAGACACCCGATTTAGGATGGAGTTGGGCGATTAACTGTGTCGACATATGGTTAATGAGGGAGTCTCCCCTACTACGATCAGAGAGATCTAGGCTAATTGTAGGATCACAAAACTTTGCAGAGACATTCCCCGCGATATGGTGACCCTTATGCATCATACCATTAGGGCTTCTAGAGTACTAGCGGATAAGAGGGATAATCATCATGGAGATGCACGGTAGAGAAACTCATCTAACAATCATGATCACAAGGGGAGTGATCATCATTCTAGTACTCCACCTCCTCCTCCTTCACCTCACGCCAGAGATCATGAGAAGCCAACATGGAGTCCTAATCAAAAGGCATCTTCTGAGTAGTCTGCACCATCGCAATAGACACTTAGTCCTGAGTAGACATGACCATCAAATGAGTAGGCACCTAATCCTGAGAAGACAGGTCCATTTGAGCAGGACGCACCATCCAGTGAGTAGGCTACACCATCGAAGACTCATCGACAGGAAGTTCATGAGTAGACTACAACATCTGATCAACAAGCACATCATCCATTTGAGCATGAGGCTGCACCAACAACTGAGCATGCCTCGAATAGTACTAGTATTGATGTAGTACCACTAGATATTTGACATTTATATGCAGTTATATTACAGTTGTATATTTTTGACATTATATATATATATATATATATATATATATATATATATATGGTGCATGTATTTTATGTTCATATTGATGTACTTAATTTACATGTTGGTGTTCATCATGATCTGTATATTGTTAGGTCATTTTAGATATGTTCATTTAATGTGCTTGTAGATAGATGTGTATTTGTTAGTAGTTATTTGACATGAGATGCATATTTGATGTTTGTGTTGCGATGATGTTATACAATGCTTATGTTTTGTTAGATGATCATGATCATGATGATTATATGATGTTAGCGAATTTGAATGTGTATTTTAGAATATGATATTTTTACGATGGTTATCATGATTGTGATGCTTATTTTTAATACTAAATCATGATATTTATTAACTATTATGTCGTGATTGTAATTGTAATTGTATGTAAAATTTTAATTGTAATTGTAATTGAAAGATAATTTTAATTGTATGTAGAATTGTAATGGTAATTGTATGTAAAATATTTGTAAAATTGTAATTGTAATTGTATGTAATTGTATTGTGAAATTATAGAATTTCAATTGTAATTGTATGTATTATCATGATTCAATTTTATTAAAATTGTAAAATTTGTAAATTTGTAAAATTGTAATTGTAAATGTATGCATCATGATTGTAATTGTAATTGTATGTAAAATATTTGTAAAATTTGTAATTGCTAGGTAATTCAATTTGTAAATTTGTAAAATTGTAATTGTAAATGTATGCATCATGATTGTAATTGTAATTGTATGTAAAATATTTGTAAAATTTGTAATTGCAATTGTAATTGTGATTGTAATTTTAATTGTACATATTGTCATGATTCAATTTTATTAAAATTTGTAAATTTGTAAAATTGTAAATTAATTGTCAATTTTGAACCATAACTACTATAAGTAAAATGTATACCATAAATATTGTTAAATTACCATAATTGTAAAATTGTAAATGTGTATGAATATAAATAATTGTTAAATAATAAATCTAGAATAATATGATTTTTTAACATACTAAAGTTTAGAATATAATGAAAATAAATTCATGTTTAAAATTATCATTATTTTATTATGATCTTACATACTAAAAATAATAGTATATATTAATAATTTTTTTTTTAAATTTTGAAGATATCATTCCCATACATTTAAAGCAGTCAAGTAGTTGTATTATTTTAGGAATTTACATAAAAAAAAAAAACTTGATACAACACATTGTTTTCGAGATCAATATAATTACAAATTATCAAGTGAAATGATTTTAACATTAACGCAATGCAAACCAATTAATTCAAAATACATATGATAATGTTTCGAAAAAAAAAATCTTAGTTATAATGTTAAGTCCTATTCTTTATAAAAACCCATCTTAAATAGTGTAAATGATGAAATAACACATGTACCATATCACTCTATGTTCTCATGATCACCCTCATTATCTTCCAGCTCACTTGGCATAACACTATTGTTCTCAAAAATATGTTTTGATCTAGTGTCATGTCTAAATACGAACCACCCATCCCTATCCAACAAGTTTGGGTAAAAAAATGCCTGGTTGTAGTGTTTGGGGAAAACATAAGGCTCCTTAGCTTCATCCCACATCTTTATAGAGTTGATACATATCAACCTACAATCGCAATATTCCTTTACATTATTGCGATCAAAGGTGTCCCATCAATTTCTCCTAAAAATAACACATTGGAAAGAAGAGAAGTCCACTTCAATGATCTCTTATATCTTTCTGACATAACTTAATGCCCCTCATACTAGGTTTTGATCACGATCGCTAGCTTTACTAGATTGATCAAACTTGACTTCCACTCCATAGTATTGTGTCATGTGTCCATCATCGACATTTTCTATGCAAAGATGGTGTCCATATACCCATATAGATGGGAACAAATGCACCTATAAAAAAGTTAAAAAAACATAGTGTCATGTGTCTTATAATAACCCAATTGTTAAAATACGAAATATAGATGTTACATTTCAAAGGTGCATTATTAAGTTTAAAATGTACATAAATAGATTATTATTGAATTGATGCACCCAATCCCTACGTTTAGCGCATCCTCTTTGGCACACAGGTAACGATCAGTTGCACCGTATTTCTCTCTGACTTGGTCAACAACCCAACTATTGGGGCATATAATTGGCATATTTTCTTTTAAATGATTGGGATAAGGCACAATTCTACCATTCAGCCATATAAATTATTTCCTGTCACCATCCCATTTCATCCTCTTCTGTTCATATAATGCAACCCACAGTTCTGTCACTTCAGAATTGTAAAGAACAAATTTATTGATTTCTTCAATTTATGCATTCATTGATGAAATCAAACTGACATATAGAACAGATGTGATCAAAATATACACTATATAAAAGTTCAACGTAAATATTTACTTTGTGTAAATTTGAAACATTATAGGTTGCTTACTCTTTATCAAGCGTGTTTTCCATTCGTTTTGAGAAGCTCCCTTTCTCTTTTTCTTCATCCCTTTCATCATCCCAAATCACCAAACATGGTCTGTTTTCGATCTGCTTGATGTACTCACTGGAATAATATAAATACTCATACGATATGTACCCCTCTTCCATAGAACCCTTGGGTTTTTCCCTTTGTCGAACAAATTATTTCAATTTCTTCAAGTACCTCTCTAAGAAGAACATCCAACGACAAGAAACCACCCCAAATAATTCAACCTCATCTACTAGGTGGATTAGAAGATGAACCTGCAAGTCCATGAAACTCGTCGGTAGTTCCTTCTCAAACATACAAACAATCTCAACTATCTCTTTATGCCACCATGAAATGCTAGCCACATGAATCTCCTTTGACATGATCCAATGTACAAATGCAGATAAGTTAGATATGGCATGCCCTAGGTCTTGGGGGAAGTCATGTTTCACACACACATGCACGAACAAAGGATAATTACACTACAAAGTTATAAACACATGAAATAATATACAAAATTAGTTATGTTTTATTATCCTTGCCTGGGATAAAATTTATTAATATAACAATTAATAAAATCATGCTTTTGACATTATATGTACTCTTAGAATATTCAAATGGCCATGCGATTTCAACCCCGACAAATGCTCATCCACAGTGAAGTAGCATCGTAGTGAAGATCCATATGAAGATGGCACCCTCACACCCATTATAACTTCCTTTTCCAAAGAAATATCACCTTTTTTAAAAATCCATGGAAATCACCTTCTTTGAAATACCAATTAGAGGGAGTAGTTTCCTTTGATCTTGTATTTCCTAATCATCTTGGCCAATGTTTCATTTCAGTTTTTTAAGTAATAAAAAATTTCCTAACAACCAATGTGTCACTTTTTTTCGATGATATGTGCCTCCATAAAGAAGATGAAACATTTTTCAATATATGCATGGGATCTAATAAGTGGGTAATATTAAGATGTTCCCAATATGGGAGGTTATAAGAGATAGATTTTCTTTTCATCCCAATGGGAAATTTCTCAACATATGTGTTGAAAAATTCTGGATCATCGAACATAGGCTCCACATTTGAGTCGAACATTTCTATGAACTCCTCCTTCTCTCTCTCATATTATCTAAGCCATTCAACTGTTGTCATTATTGCAGGCCTTTGGGTTCTCTCTTGTTTACCGTTGAAAGCAGATGTTTCCGTTTTGTAAGGGTGTTCTTCTAGGAGAAATACCCTAGAGAAGTCATACACTAGCTTTCGTAGGTCATTGGACCATCTAGCTTTCAGAGAAGATCCAAAAAATTTACATCCATAATAACCTTTTGTTACAATACTTGCGAAATTATTCTATAAAATATGCATGTCACGTTAAAGAATATCATGAAGATAAAAACAATTACAATGAATTAACTAACTAATATGCGAAATATTGTTGTTACGTATATAAGCAAATCAATAAACATGTAATTTACCAGAGAAAAATTCGAAGGCTTTATAATCATGTGTCGTGTAAGAAAATATGCCATACAATGTAAAAATCCTCTCTACTGCGATGGGTCCTGATACATCGTATACATTTATCCCATCCCATAATTCCATCAATTCATCTACCAGTGATTGTAAGTAGACATCCATATTCTTCACTTGTCTTCTACCAGGGACTATGAGAGGCAACATAAGATGTTCATTATTCACTGAAAACCATGGGGGGATATTGTTATTGATCACTATTAAAATCCAAACATAATAGTTGGTGTTCTGGAGGGAATATGGGTTGACGCCATCCATGGATATGCTGAGTCATAGACTTCATACTTCATCCTGGAATTTTTTGGGCCATGTATCCTCTATATGCTTCATGGTTATTTAATCTGTTGGGATTCACATAACTCCCAACTCACTTCTGTGTGAGGCATGCCATTCCTACAACATAGATAATTCTTTGCAATGAAAGAGCCTTTGAATCCTTGGGGTTATAGGCATGTGCCTCAATATCTTAAAAGGAGGGCCACATAATTTACCCTTCTTTTATTATTTATCATACCTGTCATGCCTACATTTCAGACATATCTCTTTGCCTGCATATTCTCCTCTATATATAATACAATCATTTGGACATGCATGATACGATATGTACTCAACACCCAACATTCTCAACAATTTATTTGCCTCTTCGCAGCTACCAGAGAAGACATTATCACTTAAAAGAACCTTATCTTTGAATAATTTGTAGTTGGTCATGGAAAATATTAAATGCACATTAATGTCGATAATTATTAATGTTCATAAAATTTATCATTTTTAATGTTCACAGTGTGATTATATTTCTCAAAATATAAGGGAATTTATGGTCTTTTACCTCAAAATTTCTGAGAAATATGCATTCGACAAGACAAAATTTGCCCTCAAGTTGTACAGTAACATCATTGTCCCTAACACAGTAAAATTTAACTAAGTGTCAGGTCCGAAGAGAGGGTGGTGAAAGAAAATTTAAGGCTTTCAAAAAAGGTATCAATGATATTAGCATCATCCCCTAGCTGATCATTGTTCTAGAATTCATCTAACAAAATTTTCTCCATGGCAGTCATATCCCTTAAGTAATCATGCATACCAACCTCTACTTGATTGCCTCCATTTCTAGCTTGTGAAGAACTATTATTGTTGTAGTCATTCCCAATTCGTGAATTTGTACATAGTGGGAATTGAATAGGTGGTTGATTCAACCATTCTTCATATCGTTCCTCTTCGAATTTTTCTCTTAATTTAACCTTCTCTCAATTTGACATTATCGTGGGGTGCAACGGAATATGGTAGGTAAGCTGCTCATCATTACTAGAATCCTAATAATTTAGAAATATATAGTTGAACATGATTAATACAAAATTGATGATATCAATTAGTAAGCACGTCGATAATGCATGATTAATTGGTTTGACATTGAAATAATTACATTAATATACCAAAAAATTAGTATTACCATCATTGTGCTTGTGGCTAGAAGATGGCATGTTACAATTGGCTGGGTGAAGTGGTTTTCCATTTTCATCTACCAACTGCACCTTGCGGTATGTTGCTCATTATAAGAGCTTTCGACGTTTTGGAGCTGTTTTAATATTTTGTGCATCTGAAATCGATTTTGAATCTACATGAACTTGCAAATTTGTATACATTAATTTTATTAAGCTAATTGACATGGATAAAAAAAATAAATTCAATTAGATAATGAAAATATAAATAAAATCTGAATTAATTATATCTAGAGATAGATAGGGACAACTCTGCGAAAAGCTTTGAGAAATATTATGGAAAGAGCTATATTTTGAAGAATTGTCCATTTGATATAATTATGATATTTTCTCCTTGCGTTTGAGAAAAATAAACAATAAATTTTGGTTTACATACTTAAAAGTAATTTTGGTGCCTTAAAAATGGACTTATTGTTATCGATGTTAATGTACTCTTAACCGAACTGGTGTATTTTAGTTACTGCCCACCGGTGCGGTTTCATTAACGGACTCACCGATGCTATTAGTTAACAAACACACTTTATATCCAGAAATAAATAAAAGCGTAACTTTATTTTTTTGAAGTGAAAAAAAGTGATAAATTGAAAAATGGGCATAAAATTATTTTCGGAAATCTAATTTCATAAAAAAGTTCTTTAAATAGTAAAAGATATTCATTATTTTTGCAAAATATTCCAGGGAGGTATTTGCATGAGAGACATACCTAGAGAAAAAGAGCACAAGAACACTGTGGAGCAACAAAATACTTTCGAACAACAACACTATTCAATGAATCAAAATTTGAAACATCTGGTGATTCACACAAAAACCCTGTAGTATAGTAAAATTGCTAAATTTTATTGTAATAATTTTTTTTTATAGTTTCTATTAGATTTAATACATGCATAGTAAAACGTTTAAATTTTACCGTGCATTTAAAAATAAAAATAAATAAAATCCATTCTTACGTTAAACCTTTGTTTCTTCTTGTTTATGTGAATTCACAATTAGGGCTTTTCATTTTAGATTTATAGGGTTTGTATTACTATATATATAGGTGTATGACATCTAACCTGCAGGAGAACTTGTAGAGTCAGATCCCAATCCATGTCGGGCCTTGCATGATTTTTTAAAAAAAATATTTATTTTAATCGGTGTGCACTGTTTAAAATAGCGCACCAGTGTGATATTGTAGTATAGCGCATCGGGCGTGTACTGACAAAAAACATTGTTTGATCATTTTTTTTTTATTAATTTATGTTTCCATTAATCGGTGCACTGGATAACATAACACATCGGGTCTCGTTGTTCACAAATATCACCTTACAATGTTTCTATTGTATTGGCAGTGCATTTATAAGAACCTACCGCACCACATTTGGTGCATACTTTGCGAAAGGCGCATCGTTTTCTCGATTTTTTTTTTACCTAAAAACTATGTGATTTATTTACAAAAGATATTAATGAATGATACAAGTTTCATATTGATAAAGAAATGGTTGATAAGAGTTCAAGTAACAAAAATATTAATAGCACATCGAGAAAAGAAAAAAAGGCAAGTCTTTTGTAAATTCTTTACAAAAAATATTATTTTTGAACTATATGTAAGTTTAATTAATATGTATTGTTTAGTGTGTATCATGTAGATCCATAAAATGAAGAAGCTCGATAAGATTATTTCTGATCTAAGACCAAAAGAGCGTGAAATTTTGATGGAAAAATTGTAGAAGGATGAATAAAGTGAATGAAAAAATACTATCGATCCAATATGAGTTTCTTTTTTCAATTTTCATTAATAACATAATTAAAAATATTAGATAACATGTTTCAAACAATCTATTAACTTATATATGTTTAATGTTCTATAGGGACCAACAAAGAAGAAAAGGAATGTTTTTCTAAGAAAAGAACAAAAATATAACATGAAAATGAAAATGAATTGCTCCTTAGCTCATCTGTAGTGGTGATGGAGGTTAATGAAAGATGGGAAAACTTTTACAAAAATTTGAGAGATCTAGTGGAACGAATGTATAGACGTTCTTTCCACTTAAAATACAAAAATAAATCCAATGATTCCTAGAACAAATTTTTTATTTAAACTACAGGATGAGTTTCTAGATAATTGGTCAATGAGACATGTCAAATTTTAATAGCAAAAACATACAACAACAAAAAGGAAGGATTGAAAAATTAATATTCCTTTAAATGTTTTTCTAGAATTATATGTATATATTACTACAAAGAAATCATTTATAAATATCACTTTTGTTATATTTACTTTTCATATATCAATATAAAAATTAAATATTTCATTGTCATGTTACATTTTCAGGACGATTATGATAATCTCAAAGGATGAACGAGCTGATATCAGAAATATGCCAGTAGGAATGCGCAAAAAGGCGTACAAGAAGATGATCAAAGAAATGGACATAATATAATTGCATCGTGCGAGGAACCATCTCAAAAACAACGTGCTTCAAATGTAATATGTAATCATTGAATTTTTTGATTAGGTACAATAAATAAATAATTTAGCATTAAAATTAATTTTCAAGTATTTTCTCGCAAAAAATGAAATAAAATGGAACCCATTCAGCACATAAAACAGGACGACAAGGAAGAAAAAGGTTGATATCTATGTTTGTTAGTAGTTGTTACTTCGTTATAACAACTTAACTAGATTTAATTTTTTTATATTTTAAATTGTTTTACAACAATCATCATTGAGTGTCTTCAAACATGTCCTAAGATACGAAGAAGAACTATCAAAAGAATTGATTGACATTGGGTTAAATATGGGTTTTCAGTATATGTTGGCATATCAAAAATTAATTGTGGAATTTGTAACCATATATATTGTTTTACTTAGCTCCGTCTATAATTAATAGAACAAAAAAATATTTTATATTAAATCTATGATTTGTTATGGGGTATAAAACTTGCAGGAAACAAAGTATGTAACTACGCCAACAAATGAATTATTGAGAGATGGCATGCAATTTGGTTTTGAAAGAATGTGTATAGTTCACGAGTCAATGCTTGCTATGGTACATTTCTTTTCGATTTACATTGATGTATATTATTTAATATTGCAATTTTCATTATTTTCACCAATGTATATACACTCATTACCCTTTATTTTAATGTTTGTAGATGGAAATTTAAGAAGAAGAAAACAATCAATGAAATAAACAAAACATTCCTCCAAATAACCCAAGTCATTGAAGTAGCTCGAGCAGTGATAGCAGTTCCAATGGAAAATGGTGATGAATATGTTTGGATATCAAAGTAAGGCATTGTATTTTTTGAAATATTGGTCTGTGAAATCATACATTTTGTTTAATATAATGGACATAGTGTCCCAATTTAAAGACAAAGGGATACCAATAACTGCCCCATTTTGTATGAAAAAGAGTGTCTTATTCATATATATATATATATATATAATAAAATATTTTTTTAATGTATTCTATTGCATTCTCCGTTATCGCTATGAAATGTTACACTACTGATTATATATATGGATGATTAAATATTATAATGAAGAGATGTGAAATCTGATGGTATGATATAACAAATTAATCCAAACATCACATTCAAATGCACTAATAAAAATTTAATTGATATGAATATTGTTATAAGATATGTGTCGACTTTTGATGAATAATAAATTTTAAAAAATCACAATAATTGCACTATCACATGTCGATGTTTCTAAAAAATAGAAAATGAACATTGGTGCCTGTTAGTTACTGTGCACTGGTGTGCTTGTGTGATACTGTACACCGGTGCGTTTCTACGACCTATGGGCAACACACAAATACCAATACCAATTAAAAGCCCAGTACGCTTTATCGACCACTACCACCCGGTCAGCCAGATAGGCATTACATGCACTGGTATAGTTTGCCTTTAATGCATCGGTGCATCTTTTATAACTTAATGGCCCAATGTGTTTCAACACCTAAATGGCCTGGTACAGTTTTTCACCTTAACAACATGGGTGCATGCACCTTCCATTAGCCCGATGTGTCTTTATGGGTGACACGCACCAGGACATTGCTAAATTCCCTGGGGCATCCAAAATTTATTTTGCATCCTGGTGCTTGGTATGTTTACAATACTGGTGCTTACATGGTAAAATAAACAGGTGCATTCACACATGATGCACGCACCAATGAGAAAAACATTTGTAAAAACCTCTGGTTGCCCAGGTTTTTTTAGTTGTGTTAAAGTTCCATTAGAAGCTCTGTCAAAACCTCCGTTACCCAAATGAATGTTGTAGAAAATGATTTTTTGACAATTTTGGCCAATTTTCTAACACTAATAACCTCCTTTATAACCTCAGATATAGGGTCTTTTCCTTGTAGTGTTTGGGTAAATTGCTACATCAAATTCCTGCGGATGTAACTTTGGCATATGATCTCCATTTGACGCGCTCAATACCTCATTAGAAACATCTATCTGAGGACTACCACTTTTGATGTGAGAAATATCAAAGGAAATTTCATGTTTCTCCCATGTTTCCCAAAACACATTGTTTAGGGTCTCAAAATGGCTCCAGATGTTTAGGACCTGAAAAACTTCTAAAAACAGTAAGTTATGCTGAAATTGTAAAACTGAAAGAAATGATGGCGGGGGTCTAAATGGAACAGGTGGGTGGCCACCAATATCCACCTAGATCATTCCTCCCCCCTTATAAAGAAATGGTCCACATTGCGTTGAGTTCATCCATAAGATGAGGCAAATTCTATTGAACTTGGTATTGGATTTGTCGAAGATGTTGTGGACCTACTAGTTGACGTGCTGGATGCGTTCAATAAATTTGGTTGCTTTATCAGTCGTAGACAGTACACATGTGGATTCTGTTTGTGTGGTTGCATGAGGTATGGAAACATCAGGCGGTGACGTACCTCTAGTCAGATCAATGGAGTGCTTGAATTGATAGTGTAGAGGAACCTCTATGGGTGACGAGAAAATGTCCTCGTATTCCTCCACGACTTCGTCCATCTGTTGTTGCTTTTTAAGGGAGAATTGTTTTGAGGTTTTGATCACAATATTCTTCTTGTATTGTGGGCGAATTGTAATGAAAATAAATTTCTTAGTTTGGGAAACAATCTTACTACATTGTTTTGCAGTAGTCAAAGAGATGGCAGGAGGTGGTACTACCTCCAGTATCATGTTCAATTTATTTCCCAAAGTAATATCAACAGAACATGACCTAAAATCATACACAACTTGTATCTTCCACAAGTATGGTTGGCCCAATAATACATCAGACACATCAAGAGGAACAACATCACACAATACCTCATTCGTGAATGACTTGATGATGTACGGAAGGCAGCACGACAGGTGGAAGCAAATATCTCTTCCTTGGTGAAGCCACCCAATGGCATACGGCTATAGGTGTGCTATGGTTGGTAGGCCAAGCCACTTCACGAACTCTACTAAAATGAGGTTCTTTTAGCTTCCGCTATCGACAAGGAATTGAATTGGAGAACCCGTCACCCACATCTGCGAATGGAAGAGGCACTCCCCCTCCTCTAGATCCTTGGAATCCTCCTTCTAGAGCTTGGTGGTGGAAATAATGAAACTGAGATCTGCATGAATTATCTGCTTCTATTTTTCATTTCCCTTGTGTGGTTCTGACTCAGGATCAGAACATGCTTTTGATTCAGGTGCCTTCAGTTCAACCACCAGCAACTGTTTGGCTCGACACTCATCTGTGCTATGAGTGGGGATGTTATGAAATTTACAGCACTTCCCTGTGTCCTTATTTGGATTTGTGGTTTTTTTCTGAGTCACCCCGCTTTGGCTTGGCCCCTTGTTCTACGTTTTGGGGGTGCCTTTCCCTGGCTTCAGATTCGCAGATCCAAAGTCTCGCTTCTTCTGCTTAAATTTTTGCTCGATCTTGAAGGCATAGAGATATGCCATGCCAAGTGAGGTAATGTTGAGGAACTCCATTTACTCTTGAATGTGTCTGTGCAAATAGCTGTGGTACTTGAGCACCAAATGTCTCTCTAAATCTTTAATACTCAAATTTGTGCACATCTTGTTCCCTTTGCTGCCACAACATGGTCCATTGGATGTACTTGTCCTCATAGCTCCCCCACAGAGTAATATTATTCCTTGATGTCATCTTGGAATGAATTCCAAGTGGGTGTGACTGAGAACAGAGAGGGTTCACTCTCGTTCTTCTGTTGACAATAGGTTTCCCACCAGTCTTGGAATATACTCTCTTTACAAACCTCTGACAATTGTTCAAAATCCCAATCTAACTTGTCTATTTACTTAGCATAACATTACACATATATAATGTTTGGGCTATACCAAAAATAGCCACTTAATAAACCACCATATCAAAAATCCCACCATATTATATGATTTCAAAACAAACCACATCTCACTTATTTAAACAAACCCACATAGTATGCCACATATGGAATTCAAATCTTACCATTCTCATAGCCTTACCCCTCCATCCACATAATATTCTCCACATGTTTCACTATCCCATGTATTAAAATTATTCGAACCATATTTTATATATGATTACCACAAATATGCCATGAATCAATAATATTTGGAATTCATTGATTATGGAGTTCATTAATTATGGAAGGCGGTGTTAGTTGAGATATGGAATTTGATGGATGTGCTGAAAGGTTGTTTGGATAGTGGAGTGTAGGTATGGTGGAGGTAGATATGGTGGGGCTGCCAATCTTGGCTGGCTCTGCCATTTTTTTTGGTTAAATAAATAACCACATCCCTTTAAATATATGCGGAACCATAACTCTAATAATAAAAAAATGCTAGTGCAGTTGGTAAGGTGTTGGATTTACCGAGAAGAGGTCACGAGATCCAATCCCATATGGTCTATTGGTTTGATAAAACATAATTTTTAACTACCCGTGAATGCCACGTGTCACACTCTGATTGGGCCACATTTCTTCTTTCTATCAGTCCATATCCCACCAATAAAAAAATGACACTCGTCTCGATCTAGATGTGCACATGTCAAAATTGCATTGGTTATGTAACCTTGACCACATAACCCTGAACCAAAACCTTTCTTTTTGGAACTGTGAGCATAAAATTTGACCAATTTGACTTTGAAATTTTGGAGTTTGTCCTGAAAATTTTCACTTTGCATAAATTCTTCATACGAAGTTGGATTTTTCCCATTCAAGTTGTGCTGGAATATTTTTTCTGAGATCTATGTGATGGAATCACTTTTGCTCAAATAAGATGATTTTGAATTTTTCCATTAATCCATTTTAGATCAATTTGGATCATTTATTGATCATTTCATATCATTCCTGATCAACAAGTCACAAGTCCCTACCATGATTTATATAATTTTGATTAAAAAAAGGTGCAATATTTGGGGATAATCAAGTATCTGGCAATGACCACATAAAAAATTCTTGTTAAAAGTGTTGTAATGGATATATTGGTTATAGATATCCCTCCATAATTTGGTATGGTACTATCAAGATCTGGGTGTGTTATACTGGTAGGGAGTTTACAAATGAATATGTCATATGCTACCGTTCTACTCTATGGAGGTGAAAATTTAAGATTGTACAACAAAGTAATGTTTATAAACACTGTGTGTAATTCTAGCCAAGCTGTAAATCACCCTATATATTTTTTGGACCAGGATTTAGTTTGTTTCATTTTAGCTATAAATGATGAGTGAAATGTAGAGAAATAACTTGAAGACATTGTAGATATTACTCATTCTACAGAGAATGATATTTGGAAGATGTATTTTGTTGGGGCTTTTCCCAAAGACGAATCTAGAGCTGGTATTGTTTTAGTTTCATCTGAATTTTTATTATTATTAATTAATCTTGTAAAATCAACTTTGAGGTCACTAACAATGTGGTAGAATATGAAGCTTTAATTATAGGATTGGAACTGGCCAAGAAAATGAAAATTTAGAGATTGTCAGTGTTTGGTGATTCATAATTAGTGGTGAGACAAGTTATAAATATTTTTCAGACAAAGCATCCCAAACTAAAAGCCGACACAAATGAGACATGGTATTGTATAGAGAACTATTTCCAATATTTTGACATTGAAGACATACCAAGAGAGGATAACATGCAATCAAATTCTTTGGCAGTTTTTACAAGTACTTTCAAAGTTCCTGAATATTTTTAATTGCAATATTAGATTGAGGTTAGGTATAAACCTTTTATCCTTGATAATGTGAAATGGTGGAAAGTATTTGAAGAAGATAAGAAATTGAAAAAATTTATGCAAACAATTAAGAAATTGTCTTACCTACACATTGATGAAGAGAATAATGAAATAATCACATAAAGTATTGGTGATTCAGAAATAAAATTCAAAAAAAAAATAGCTGACCATGAGATTATTCAACTATATAACAATCATATTCCTAAAGGATTATCTCCCCCTTAAATATTTTTTGATCAGAATGATGTTATAAAACCTTTAGTGTTGAATTCACAGGAAGATGATATGCAGCAATGTAATATTGGTAAAAAAGAAGAAGTTAGAAGCATTAACTTTCAAAAATACTTCCACAAGAGATTAAAGAAAAATATGTTTAGTTATTCAAGGATGTAAAGATGTTTTTGCATGGCAGTATGAACATTTGAAGATTTACGATACATCTATTATTGAAAATAAGATCCTTTGAAACCAGGGGATAAACCATTTCAGCAGAAATTGAGGAGGATAAATCCAATTCTGTTGCCAATAATAGAAAAGGAAGGAAAGAAACTACTTGATGCAAAAATCATAGTTCCTTTAAGATATTATGAATGGATAGATAGTTTGGTCCCTATTAGGAAAATGAATGGGGAAATAATACTACGTGTTGATTTCAAGAATCTTAATAAATTTTCAATGAAGGATAATTACCCACTGCCAAAGATGGATCATATGCTTCAAAGAGTAACATGGTCAAACGAAATCTCAATGTTAGATGGTTTTTTTGGATACAATAAAATATTGGCTAGTGAAGAAGAAATGAAAAAGCCAATTTTTATAGCACCATTGGGTACATTCATGTATGCTAAGATGCATTTTGGCATAATAAAATTCAAGAGAAACCTTTTAGAGGGCCATGGACTTAGCATTTGTTGGAAAAGTAATTAATTTCATAGTAATTTACCTTGATGATTTAAGTGTATTTTCAAAAATTTTGGATTTATCTTGATCCCCAGAAATCAATATTTTCCTTGAAGGAAGGAAAATTTTGTAGGCCATATCATTTCAAAGGAAGGAGTCATAATAGATACCAAAAGAGTATCAACTATTCAGTTAATTTTTTTTCCTAGAACAAAGAAATAAATTGAAGTATTTTTATGGAAAATAAATTTCTTGAGAAGGTTTATACCTAACTATGAAGAGACTGTAAAGGATATCAATGATATGCTTAAAAAGAATCATGAGGTTAAATGGGATTCTCAGGCTAGATTTTTATTTTCCCAAATAAAAAAATCACTCTTGGAAGCACTAGTACTAGTCAGTCCAGATTATTAAAATCCTTTAAATATTTTCTCTTTTGCATTAGATAGTACATTAGCAATAGTCTTATTACAAAAAAATGAAGATCATCATTGAAAACCAATTTCTTTATTTATAAAATTTATTAGGGATGCAAAATTGAAGTATGATATAATTGAGAAACGAGCTTATCCTTTAGTTAAAGCCTTAAAATATTGTAGAATTTATGTGTTTCATTCTGCAATAATATATTTTGTACCCAATAATGTATTAATGATAGTACTTACCCAACTTGATATAAATTGGAAAAGGGGAAGTTGTATAGCTAAAATTTTACAGTTTGATTTGGATACTAGACCAACAATGCTAGTTAAAGGACATGGATTGGCTAAGTTTTTAGAAAATTGAATTGTAAAGTTGATATGAATTTATGCAGGAATGAAATAAAATACATAAATATACATAAACACAAAGATGCAGTGGAAATAATACTTTATTTCATTAATGTCAAATAACAGGAATATGCTTACAAACATAATGAAAATAAACTAGCTAGGGTGTTGGTAGCTTATCTTTAAGAAGAGATGTGGCATCTACAAGCCTCTGAACTGTGTTACAATGAGGCTCGAATGCTTATTAATTTTTGAGAAACAATTGAAAACCCTAAACATTCAAAAACCTAACCCTAGGAGATGAAGCGTCAAAACTATGGGCCCCGTTTGGGTGAATTGGTACATAAAATTCTCGGGGATGTAACTTTGGCTTATGATCTCTGTTTGACATGCTCAATACCTTGTTAGAAAAATATATCTGAGGACTACAACTGTGGACCTAAGCAACATCATAGTAAGATTCATGGTGCTCCCAATTTTCCCAAAAAATGTCGTTTAGGGCATCAAAATAGCTCCAGAAGTTCAAGACCCGAAAAATTACTAAAAAATTAAGATGTGCTGAAATTGAAATGATGGGGGTCCAAATGGAATAGGTGGGTGGCCACCAAAATCCACCTCGATCATTCCTCCACCCTTAGGAAGAAATGGTCCCCATTGCATTGAGTTTTTACAATTCCATCATATACCTAATTAGAGTATGAGTCTAAGAACCATCAAGGTTCAATTTTAGACTTGTGTCCCATAGAATGATATGCATATTCAAAGATATTTCACTCACAACTCGTTGTCCAACAATCACAGAGCACTCACCTTGATTCTCTTAGAGACATAACGAGTTACCACAATGAGAACTTTTATATTTCTTTAAAACTTGTTGAATATCCCTTTACACAATAAAATTCCATAACATATATACAAAATAGATCTATCCACTCTTCCTCTTCGAATGAGGAAAAAAACAAGATCAAAATTTAGAATTTATATCCCTAAATAATATCTAACCAAATACCACGTGTTTGATCAAAATGGTGACAAGAGGAAGGCACCAGCCTCAAACCAATCCATACATGCTCCTGAGGAAGTGCTTACTGAAGAGAAAATTTGTATGTCGATCGATCTGATTCAAACAGTCAAGAGGGTTCTTGTAAAATTAAACAAGAGTCTCATTTTTTTAATTACGATTAAGCCATAGACAGAAGATATAAGAGACCAAATTAGAACCATGATGACCCAAATCCGTCAACATGGGGTAAGAAACTCATATAATTATCACATTTCTTTATTTATGATTTTAATTTTCTCATCCTTCATAAAATAAATCTTTATTTTATAGGTTTTTTTGAGGGAGTTTGATCCTCATGGTGAGACTATGGGGGTAGATGCTGGTAGCAGTATCATTTCCCCACTTGTGAGTGACACATTGAACATAATTATCGTTAATGAAAATCCTAAACAGGGTGGAACACAATTATCTACACCCATTGAATAACACATAGAAGGATGTGCACATGATGCAGACCATCATTCCATCACATCTAGCCAAGAAATATTTCCTGGGTCTACTCGTGTAACTAGCATGGGAACACTGCCAGTTACATTCTTGGTATATGATGACCATTTTCCCATGAAATTCAAAAAGATTCCAGATATTTAAGAAGTTTTTTACATATTATGTATGATCTAATTGATATTTACATATAGAGTGTCATTATTTTCAAGTAATGATAATATCATTTTATAGGAAACGATACCTTCTATATGTTCTTGAATAAGGTAGCCTTGCAACTCTTTGGGCCCACCATTCGCATAATGTGGAATTCACAAAATTCAAAATTGAAGGAAGAACTTATCAATAGGTTGGTTGGCATGTTCGGAGATGGTACCTTCAATAATAATGGAGTTATCGTGAAGGCAGGCCTGTATTTAAAATATATGTGAGAACAATATAGGGTTCATTTGCAAAAAAACCCTAAGCATGAGTGCCCTCTAGCGATTTCATAAAGTAAGTGGAAATCCATCCTAGAAGATGTAAAGGAGAAAAAAATTCGAAAAGAAGGAAAGACACCACTTAGACCAGGAAGGTATGAGGCACTTTTATTAATTTAATTATGATGCTTTCTCATCAATATAGAGACATGTAATTAAATTTATCAATAATGTAAATATAGGCTGCCAGATACATCTAAATCCATGAAGGCGAGAATACAAAAAAACTGGCCAACATCAACTTGGCCCTGGGGCTTACATAAAGCTGGCTGCAAAAATTTTAAGTATAAAAACAAAGTTGCATCCAAATTTTAGAACCTTAATAATTTTAATTTAATATTGCAGAAGAAAAAAAAATCATGTTGTCATGCAAAATTTAAGGGCGAACAATTCAATGAAACTCCCATGGAGGAAGACCTCAACCTTTCTTACCAGCATGGATATCAAGCCATTGTTGAACATTGGAAAAGCACGGGGTCTTCACATACTAGTTCTGATCCCCCACCTGAGACTGAGGTAAATAAAAACAACAAAGATAATCTATAAATTAATACTTGTATACAATCTATTGGTTTTTATTTTTGGCCATAAAGTAATGTTCTTGATTGTAAAAAGGAGGCAGAAATTGTAAATACATATGTCCAAAGAAATTATGGAAGACATGAGCCTAGTGACAGTGGAGTGCAAATTGAAACTGGTGTTCAGCTCGATTCTGGAGGTATTTCATGTGAATTATAATTTTTTTTAGTATGGATTAGAATTATAAATATTTAAATGCAAATGATGTATTAATTATAAATCTTCTTAGTTCTACTCTAGAGCATGTATGTGATGAGGCTAGAAAAGAGGAGGAACCTATGGCCACATCCGAAAGTATCATGTTTCCCTCTACTACTAAAGCAGGTAACAAAAACTCTACTACCTTTTTATTAATAAAACACTTGTATTAATAATTACAATAAATAGGAATCTAACATTCTATTCTTATTGAAGTTGATGCTCTCCCACCATTACAAAATCATAGACATTTCACCAGGTTGGTAGCAACACATTTTACAGCTGAAGGGGATGACGTCTTTGCTTCATACATGAAAAATTAAAAGAAAACAAAGAATAATTGATTTTACTTGTAATTTACTTAGAACAACCTTGTTGCAGATTATGTATAGCATATAGTTTATTATAAATCATATTGAGATCAAAATTTTTTAAAATCTACGAATGAATGAATGAATACATGTTTACTATATAGTTCTATATTTATGATGTATCTTAATGTATTTCTATCAAATATTTCCTAGTAGATAGATTTGGTATTAGAGAATTGAGATTGATGTGAGGGGTGGAGGGGCAATGAGAGCTTCCACCTTCACATGGTTGGCTCTGTTTAGTAGAGAATAAATGAATATTTGGACAATATTTGAGTAAAACTCTGAGATCCAACAATGCAACAACAAGGTCAATGTTGACTTTGTTGCTGCTTTGTCGAGTGGAGGGAGGTTTTCACCAATATTAAACTATACCAATAATTTTTTCTCGAAACCAGGAGGAGCTCATTCAGGTATTTAAGAACTCAAGTTTTTTTAATTATTATTTATTGGTGTGACTATATTTAATAATTGGTCAAATTTACTATAAGTTTGCCTCATTGATATGATTAATATGTGTAGGATAATCTTTGCCGATTTGGATGTTGAAGAGGAAGAACTATTAGAAGAAAATGTCACAAAAAGGTAACATTACATTTAACATTCAATTTTTTGTTATTGTTATTAGGAATTTTTTTGGTGGTTTTTATTATTTGAGAAACATGTGTTTTAGCCCTTTTATAGATTGTCATGTGTATCCTATTTCTTAGAATTAGATATACTTGTCGTCTTTATCTATTCATTATTGCCTGGTTTTCAAGCTAAAGTTTGGGAAAATGGAGGAGGCTGCAAGGAATGGTCGTTAACTTTAACAAGGTATTTTCCTTTTGAAGCTATGGAAAATTTGATTTCAAACTAACTAGTCTAGATATTTAATGTAGATGTAGCCTAATTACTCAGGTTATGGTTCGGGTAGAAAAAATTGGAGAATGTGTAATTGTCATGTGTTACATTTCAAGAATTCACTCATATAAAATAATGTACATGGGATGCGAGGCTCAACAATGTTGTGCTAGAAGAGGATTGTACTGCAATTATATGTAGATTGCATGCCAATCCCCTTTTGGCACAACATTGTTGAAGGTCGCACCCCATGTAAATTATTTCATTTGAGCAAATTCTTGAATTGAAACACATGAAAATTACACATTCTCCAATTTTTGTTGCGTGAACCATAATCTGAGTAATTGGGTTACATCTAAATTAAAGTTCTAGACTAAGTTATTTTGAAATCATTTTTTCTAAAACTTCAAAAGGAAAATACCTTGTTAAATTTAACAACCATTCCTTGGAGCCTCTTCCATTATTTTTCAATACTAACTCGTAAAATATTCGACGTACACTTATCGGATATACGTCTCCCGTCCAATGAAAAATATCATCGAACCCATAGCATCTTCATTGAAGGAACAAAGATAACTTTGATTATCAGACGTATACACAAACCATCAAACCGATATTTTGGTCGTCGAATGAAAATTCACAACGTCGGCTAATCGACGTATGATGGTTGGATATTTGATAAACACATCTGAAAAATTGATGTCAAGTATTTGACCTTGGTTAAAATTTAAAACGTCGCTTATTCAAAGACTATACGTTAAACAAATGCTTGGCTAGCCAACAGTTTATTTGGTATCAAGGACAAGGAATATCTAATGTACAAGTCTGATGATTTCCTAATTGTTGAATATCCGACGAAATCCCACCAAAAATATCTATGTTTCAGGTTCATCGAATCATAGATGAAGTTGAGTCGTATAACTGACAAAGTGATGTTGGATTTTGGCCCTATTTGTACTAGTGTCACATCTAAGGGTATTTGGATGTGATTCATATGTACATGTTCCAAAGGAGAAAAGTACCAAGTTGGATAATAAATCTGAAAGGTGCATATTTATTGGGTATAAGCATGGTTAAAAAGGTTACAAGGTTTGGAACCCAAAAAGAAGGAAGGTTGTGTACAACCAAGATGTGGTGTTCAGAGAGGTGAAAGATGTTGTTAGACATGAAGTACTACCAAAGGAACTTGAGAAGATAGATTTTGAGCTAAAGGATGATGAATCAAACTCTACAACATAACAAGATTCAGAAGAGGAAGAGCCACAAACTCCAGTTGTGAGAACATTAGTTCAGTAAAGAAGGCAACGAGAAAGGTATATTC
This sequence comes from Pinus albicaulis, assembly GCA_034641835.2. Lineage (NCBI taxonomy): Eukaryota > Viridiplantae > Streptophyta > Pinopsida > Pinales > Pinaceae > Pinus > Pinus albicaulis. Next base: position 776,232,739 of record CM076569.1, on the reverse strand, counting down.
CATCTCCTTTATGTTCAAATTTTCCTTTAAATATCACTGATGATGAATCTAGTACTGTCAGGGAGTGAGTGGATTCAGAGGATGGAAAAATATGGAAGGAGGCCATGGTTGATAAAATGGAATGCTTGCACAAAAATGAGGTATGGGATCTGGTGGGGTTGTTGGCTAGAAGGAATCCCATCAATAGAAAATGGGTGTTTATGAAGAAGATGAATGTCGAAGGTAAGGTGGAGAAATACTGAGATCGATTGGTAGCAAAAGGCTATTCCCAGGTGTCAGGAACTGATTTTGGTGATATTATTTCTCTTATTTCCAATGTTACTTCTATTATATTATTTTCATTTGTTGTTGTTGCATTTGATTTTGAGGTAGAATAGATGGATGTGAAGACAACATTTCTTCATAGGGATCTTGAAGAGGAGATCTACATGAAGAAACTTGAAGGTTTTGCGATGAAGGGTAAGAAAGAACTGGTATGCAGGTTAAAAAAGACTGTATGGGTTAAGACAATCACCAAGGATGTGGTATCATAAATTTGATACATATATACATGGACTTGGTTTCACCATAAGCAAAGAGGATCACAATGTGTATTTTAAATTAATTGGTGACCATGTTATTTATTTGGTCTTGTATGTGGATGATATGTTGCTGGTTGGAAATGAAAAATAAATTATCTAGGATTTGAAGACCCAATTGTTATCCAAATTCTACATGAAGGATCTTGGTGCTAGAAACTATATTTTTGGCATCGAAATCAAGAGAGATTGGGCAAAGAGGGAGCTCTGGTTGAACCAAAGGAAGTATGTCGAGACAATATCGCATAGGTTCAATATGCAATATAGTAAACCAGTGAAGGTTCCTATTGCTGTAGGTGTAAATCTATCTACTGAATAGTGTTCAAAGACACAAGAAGAAGAGGAGGATATGTCCCATGTTCGATATGCAAGTGTAGTGGGTAGCATGATGTATTCAATGGTCTGTACTAGATCAAAAAATGCACATGCAATGGGAGTATTGAGCAGTTTTATGTCAAAACCAGGGAAGGAGCATTGGACAACAGTAAAGCAGGTTTTTAGATATTTGCATGGCACTAGCGATTATGGTTTGTGCTACCAAGGAAGATCAAGATTGGACAGAGTTTTGGACATCCGTGTTTTTGTTGATGCAGACTGGGCTAGAGATCTTGATCAAAGAAGATCTACAAGTGGGTATGTGTTTAGCCCATTTGGAGGTGCAATCAATTATATGAGTAAAAGAAATTATGTATTGGATCTTTCAACTACAGAGGCATAATCCATGGAAGCCACTCATGCAAGCAAGGAAGTAGTTTGGTCACAGAGAGTATGCTCAAGTATGGGGTTGGTGCAACGAGCTATAAGGATAGACTGTGATAGAAATGTGAAATTTTCTTGGCTAAGAACCTTGATTATCATTAAAAGACAAAGGACATTGATGTTCAATATCACTTTGTGAGAGATATGGTTGAGGATAAAAGGTGTTGCTGGTAAAGGTGGACACTTTGAATAATGTTGCAGATGCATTGACGAAGTCTGTGAGCACTGAGAAGTTTTCTTGGTGTAGATAAACAGCGGGCATTCCAGGGTTGGACCAATGATTAAGCTCTCCTCTGCCCCCCTATGGAAAGAAAACAAAAAGTGAGAGATGTTGGGTTTGCGTTATATTATTTCCACGACTAGAAGTAGAAACGAAGTGGGGTGTAAGAGGGGGGTGGTAACCCCCCTTTGCTTGCGTCGAGTGTAGCAGGGGGGTCAGAGGGGGGGCTGTCCAGGGGTTTGCAGGGGGTGGGCAGCCCCCTGCACAAGGTCGAGGGCAACACCCTAGTGAAAAAAAAATTGACCCTATTTTAGTTGGGCGTACCCACCTATGGTTTTGCGCATTGGTTTGCACATGGTTTTGGGGCATGATGGTTTTATGCACCTAGTGTTTTGTAGATCTTGTCAAGAGAACTATGGTTATGTTCTAATCTAGGGTTAATGGATTGGGGTTTATGAATGTTTCGACATGTATATATATGTGTTGTAACACTAAAAGGAATATAATGAAAAATCAAGCTAGTAGTCCCGATTTGTGATCCAGGGGAAAAATCCCTATTTATATCTGTTTTATGTTTTATTCTCTCGCTATTGTTTATTTTCTATTTTAATAATTTGTTTGTAGATAATCTCTGTACAAGATTAAAACCTACAAATTTCTAGTATAAACTGTTTTAGAGCCTATTGTTCCTTTATTATAAGTTGGCATAAGTAAAAAAGAAGAAAAATGATTTAATTACATAGGTACTTAAAAATTATTTTATCCAAATAATTATAATATATCCATATACATATATATAAACCACCTTAATCATTTCTATATTGTTATACATCACATGTTATATAATACCAATACCATAAATTTTTTTCCTTTGCACTACACTAATACATTATGAAATACAGTAATACATTATGAAATATGGCTACAACTTTTCTAATTCTATATTCATAAAATACCAATTTTTATGGCTATGGCTATGAAAACATTTATTATTTCTCTACACAAAGAAGTTATAATATCATAGAAAGTAAGATATAAATTTGTAAAATTATATTAAAGTATAGAACCATTTATAAAGTTTCTCCAATTATTTTAACTTTGATAATAAGTTAACACATTTTGACTATATCCTAAATATATGGAAATATTATAATATATTCCATAATTGTTAAAGGTACACAACACTGTAACTTGAATGATGATATTTATGGAAATGTTATAATACGTTCCATAATAGTTAAAGATACACAACATTGTAACATTAATGATGTTTTTATGTTAATCAAATTTACATTATAAATAATTATTATAATATATTTTCAAACTTTGTTCCTAGCATTCAAAATGTAATAATATATCCTTAAGTATAGTTAAAATTCTAAATTTATGATTGAAAATAGAAAGTATTTTTAACGAGCGAGATTGTAAAATAAAAAATACCATAAATAAAGACCAGAAACGAAGCTTATTTATGATTGAATAGTCATATTAGTTCCAACAAAATTTCGGTTGAAAAATAATTTCGATATATTGGCATAAACAATTATTTTTTTAAATTAATTAATATAATAAAAGTATGTACCACGGTTTATTCATCATGGAGGGATTTTGCTCGAAATCATAAGTTGATATTTAATATAGTAAAAGTATGTACCGCGATTTATTCATCCTATCTAGGATTTTACATGAAATCATAATCAAGTTGATATGGAGGATATAGACTTGTATAAGTACAATGGTGTGATAATATTTTCTGATGTGTTGATTTTTAATATAGTAAAAGTATGTACCGCGATTTATTCATCCTATCAAGGATTTTGCACGGAACCATAAAAGTTGATATGGAGTACATAGACTTGTATAACTACAATGATGTGATAATATTATGTAATGTGTTGATTTTTAATATAGTAAAATTATGTACCACAATTTATTCATCCTATCAAGGATTTTGCATGAAATCATAACAAGTTAATATGGAGTACATAGACTTGTATAACTGCACTGATGTGAATATTATTTGAGGTGTTATGATAATATTATTTGATGTGTTGATTTTTAATAGAGTAAAAGTATGTACCACGATTTATTCATCCAATCAAGAATTTTGCACAAAATCATAACAAGTTGATATGGAGTACATAAACTTGTATGACTACAATGATGTGATAATATTATTTGATGTGTTGAATTTTATTATAGTAAAAGTATGTACCATGATTTATTCATCCTATCAAGGATTTTGCACGAAACCATAACAAGTTGATATGGAGTACATAGACTTGGATAATTACAATGATGTGTTCATTTCCATCCAATCTAGTTACACCTAGTTACACCGAAGGATTTTCCTTCTGAAATTTTTCATGGCCAACTTTTATCTATATTTCTGTTTTTGTTTTTTACTATTGGTATTATTCGTTTGAACAAACAGTTGTCATTGTCATATTTTATTTCTTGTCCCTATCCAATTTTTTCTTTCAACAATGGAATCGTATTTAATAGGTGTTTTTTTGGGGCTTATTCTCCATATTTTATATCTTTATCATTCTTAATTAAGTTTATTAATTTCTTGAGCCAGTATATTGTTATATTATATTTCTTCTTCTTTTCAATTTGTTGTGAAATTGTACTTAATAGTTTATTTCTTTCTTATTTCTTTATATTATATATCTCCATGATTCAATTTAAATTTCCATTTTTGATTTCCTCTTAGCCATTATTTGATAAGAGAATTGACAATATCGTCTCTAACTCCTGCCTATTTTGAAAATAGGTTTTGATCGAGATCTATGGTATAAAAAAATCCAATAAAATAGTTGTTGGCTTTAGGATATGCTTCTATTATCTATCTGATTTCATTTGTATAAAACCAACTACTAGAACTCAAACAAAATATGATTGTTCAAAAAGTAGCGTTGTTAAAGACAATATGATTGTTTAAAAGGTAGTGTTGTCAAAGCATGGGGTTTTACATCTTGATATTACCTCAACAAAAAAATTTAAAAACCATGACCCTGAGCAAAATTTTTAACATTCATTGTGATTAACTACCACAACACGACATGTTTAAGCTCCCAAATTAAGATGCATAAAAACATTATATCAATTATCTCCAACCTTGATGGAATAAATCATGGGTTTTCAACCCCAACATCTACTACAAATAATCAGAGACTTCTTACTAGAAAATCAGCTACAATCCTTGTCATAGTAAGATGCATAAAAACATTATATCAAATATCTCCAACCTTGATGCAATAAATCATGGGATTTCAACCCGATATAAGCAAAAAAAGGTTGCTTACAAGAAGCTAAAATGCTTCTCGTAGTATAAAATTTGGATTTATAGTTATAAATATTTCGAGTTTAAATGTTATTCTCTTAAGTGACGTTGTGCATTTGTTTCATTCTTGAATCCCTAAGGAAAAAGACCACGTGCATTTTTTTAATATCAGAAGCCAAAGAAAAAACACCCATGCATACGAGCATAAAAAATTCAAGCAAATTAAATGTACAACATGCTTGACTTCTTAGAGGTGATAAGAGTTTGGAATGTCAACGTGTTGAGGTATCTGATCATGAGTGATGCAAGAGCATTAAGGTAGAGCCAACAAATCTTAATCATTTGAAGACTTTGATTTTTTTAAAGTTTTATTTGGACTAATTCAGCCAATGTAATTTGCAGAATAAAAGAATGGTTTATTTAGGAATAGTTAAGATTTTAGTTGAATAAGCTGAATAACCTATTTTGGAAACTGAATGACAGTTTCTCAACCATATGGGGATTTTGGGAAAGGATAAAACCAAACCAAATCCACCATTGTGGAGTGCTGCCATCCGTAGAGAGAAATGAGAGATTAGAGAAGTGGAAGTGAATGTAAAAACCAACTATTAGAGGGTTTGGATCTATGTTTTCCATCTCCGAACTATTTCTAAGTGTTTTGTGTTTGATTGGGATTTCTATTTTTTAAAACAACATTTCTTTTCCAAATGATGTCTAAGTGTTTCGTGATTTAATCGGGTTCCATATTGTAGATTAATTATTTGAATCTCTCTTGAAATCAATTAATTATATTTGAGATGCACAGCGAGAATATTAATTGGATTTGGAGGCACGATAGGGCCATAAACCTTGCGTATTCCTTGTTGAATCGAATATTGTGTTAATAGCAGGGAAAAAAATCCAATTTTAGACGCATCAAGGCCTTGAATTTTATACTTTCCTTTGTTAAATTGCATATTTCTTTAACCACAGAACAAACCCCAATGAGACTTGGAGGTTTGACGAGGACCGTCGATACGAAATTGATCAACGGCGATAAACACACATCGCAACCAAACGTTGTCGCACATCGCAAAGAATAGAAAACAACGATAAGATTTCACAGGTTAAAGAATTTAGTTTGCAATGCGAAATGATACAGAGGAGAAATAATACAGGTCGTTGGATCTGTCCGAGATCGAATGGTGGAGATTGGAGGCGGCGATCACAAATCGCAATTCGTGAGGTTTCACGTTAAGAGCCATCGCAAGGGAAGTTAAAAAAATTGTGATGCGAAGTGCAGAAAGCCATGTGTCTACACGACGCAACATCGCATCGCATAGAACTTAAGGTTTAGCACTTAACGTTTCAAGGTTAAGTTGCGGGTAATGCAAAGTGCGACTATCTGTTGATTGGTCGAAGATTACAGTGGGAGCCTCCGGAAAAAATTCCGCATGTTTTCATTTCGTTTGTTTTGTGAATTAGCTTGGGTATTTGTTTAAGTCTGCGTATATTATAACACTTCATTTTTTATCGCACAAATATGTATGTTGATCTATGTTACGAATAAAAGGGATCTTTATTAAGTCTTAAAAACTCCTTTTCCGCAATGTTATTCTGATATATTGTAGCGGGTCTGCATCAATGAGACTAGGGAATACAGTGTTGCAAATGAAATTGAAACAAAATGGAAACTTTAATGTCATATATTTTGATCACTTCTAAACAATTATTGGATAGCCTACCATGTCCAACACCTACATTTTCTCTGAGTTGCGCATATGAGAAACTCAATTTTCCACGCTAAAATATTTGCTGAGGGTGATAATATCAATAACTATGGAAATTATAATAATAAAAAATTTCAATTAAAAATAGAAGTATTTAAAAGTAATCATAGAATATTATATTTGATGTGACACCAATAAAAAGGAAAGTAAATATGGATCAAGCATTTTGATGTGTCAAATCTCCAAAGCAGGAATTGTGGATAGTGTGGCCTCCTCCCCTCAGTTAGTAGCACCTCCAATGTTCTTCCTTCAGTTAATTAATCATCATGTTCAGTGGTATTAAAGATCATTTGGGACGATCTGGATACACTAGAGCTACTGGTTGTATGGATATGATAAATTCCTTTCCATAATTAGGTTAATAGAAGTTACTGTCTGTATATAAAAAAAATGCAAATACACAGATTTAATATTATAATAATTCACTTCAGTCAAGAATTATACTAGAAGTAGAGTGGCCTTGTAAGCACCCACTGTCATTTTATCAAGCTTGACCGAAAAGTCAAATCCTACGTGATATTAGAAGGCAATGACCAAGAGAATACAACTTGGCAAGCTGCTACCAAAACAACGGCTTTAGAGGTAAGCATATGAGGGTGAACTGGTGAAATTTATTGTTGTAAAAGTTGGTATGTTTAATCATCAATAAACGATATGTAAACAATAATGGTTTTATTATGAAGGAGAGTTTTCCTTCCTAAAATAAACATATAAGAGACTTGTGAATAAAACTTGAAATTGCAAACCAAAAGCGAGAAGTAAGCCAATGTTCAAGACATTTACAAAATATCGTTCAAAAAACTTTCATCATTTTTAATAAAGAATTTCATTTTATTATGATGAAATATGGGTGCATCCTAGTCACAATATATACTTATGCATGTAAAACGAAGAAATCATTTGCTTTGCAATACAAAGCCATAGATGGCGAACAAAATCAAACAATTGAAGATTTTGTAAAGCGCCTTCGAGAAGGTGAACGTAAAATTTCTGAAAGTGAGCTCCTAAAAAGAAATTTGCACAACACTATCTTGGTAATTTTCAAGCATATATTTTTGACTTTATTCACTGTTATTTTTATGTTTATTTTACATCAAATTAATGTCATTGACCTATACATTTCAGGAACTAAAAATAAATATTAAAGTCTTTTGTAAAGTAAGGCCAAGATTACCAGTAGATGATTGTATAAGTGTAGAGTCACTAATTCTGCAATATCTCACAACAAAACCGAAGCATTGATCTAATACATGTCGGTAAACTACACACTAAACCATACCTCTTTGTTAGGTTGCCTCTTTGTTAGGTTGGTAGGTGTCTTCTTTATTGGAATTCGCTATTTTAATGATTTTGCTAATTAATTTTTTGGTTTGATAGTATAAATTGCAAGATGCCAGGGTATTCTCATAATAGCCACTACATCAATGAATGAAAAATAAAACTCATAACTTCCTTACATATCTAAATCATATGTTTAAAACTTGTTTAAAATAATTTTTTACCAAGTCATGATTAAAATTTTACTACATCAATGAATGAAAATAAAACTCATAACTTTTTTTGCATATCTAAATCATATGTTGAAAGCTTATTTAATTTTTTTTTTTACCAAATCATGATTAAAATTTTATTGTGCCTTTTATTTATCGCCACTTATCAAGATTAGAGAAAAATAAAGATAAATATCAAATTAAAAATAGAAATACATTGAAACTTCGTTGTTGTTAACTAAAATGTGTCCCATAACCTAAAATGTGTTACTTTTGTGGCAGCTAGAGCTGTAACACTCCTAATTTAAATTTATATTTTAGGGAGGTTTTATTTATATTAAACATTGAAATTCAAAATATATTGAAACATGGCTATGTGGCCTATGCATTACAAGGTAAAACAATTGTGGGAGATTTTATTTATATTAAACATTTAATATTAAATAGTGAAATTAAAAATATACGAAAATTTAAATATTGGCATGTCACTAAAACATAGTCTGGAGGTTGATCTTTGAATTATTGTGGGCCTCTGCATTTACATTTTAATGTAACTATAATAGTATAGTTTTTTAATCTTTTGGCATGTAGGTTTTTCTTTCATTATTATATTTTAATATAATAAGATAAATTTTATCATTAAATTTGTATTTATTTTTGTTATTAGGTTTAGTCTATTATTATTATTATTAACTTTTAATTAATGCAATAAAAATAATATTTTTTATAATAATATAATATTTTTAGTAAGACTTTAATAATATTAATAATAAGTTTATTAAATTTATAATAATATTCGTTTGTCACAATAAATTAGTTTTATAATTTCTTTAATTTTATAATGAAATAATAATACTAATATTAATAACATTAATAATTAATATTATTGTTATTATTAATATTATTAATTGATTAATATTAATAAATAAATAATTAATATTAATATTAATCAATATTGATGTTAATATTAATAATAGTATTAATATTGATTAATAGTATTATTTTTATTAATATTGATTAATTATTTAATAATATTATTAATATTGACTAATATTAATAATGTCTAATGGATATAATTAATATACTTAGTGTATTAAAGTAAAAGTATATATTAATAAACTATGTTTTATTTTTTGATTTTAAGTTATTTTATGATTTTATATATTTATACCTTATAATACTAAGTTTCTCTAAATTTTAGTTTTCATATTTTTATAATATTATGTTTTATAATTTAGAACTCCAATATTATAAACTCAATATTAAAAACTCTACAATAATAACAATGACATTAATAACATTAATATTTTAATCTACACTAAAAATATTATTAATAATTAGTATTTAAATAATGATGATTATGATTTATATTAAAAACTATATTAATAATGAAAATAACATTTTAATTGCTATTAAAAACAATATTATTAAAATATCATTAATACAATATTAATGATGTTTATTTAAAATTAATGTTCATAATTGTATTAATAAAAATAAGTTTCAAACATTATTAAGGTTTATTAAAATTATTAATAACATTTAAATTATAACAATACTATTAATAACATTTTATTAATAATATTAATATGATTAAGTATATTAAAGTTGGCCATATAAATCCTATTAACATTAATAGTGATCAATAATATTAATAATGTTTACTTTATAATAATAAATAATTTATTTATTATTATATATATATATATATATATTTTAAAATTATATTCACTCTAAAAATATTATTTTTTAGATTAAAATTATGAATGATAATTCTAAAATTAACACTATTAACATAAATATTATTAAGATCATTAGCGATAAATAATCTTATTGATACTAAAATTTACACTATTAATATAAATAATATTAAGATTATTAGTTATAAATAACAATATTAAGATTTGCATGGTAATAATTCTAATCAAACATGATAAAATAAACTCAACCATGTTTATACATGGTCAAAACATTTCCATCATAGTTAATCATTGTCACTCATACTCCAAAATACACAACCATAGTTAGTCGTATTCAACCATAGTAGCCTATGGTCAAATTTGGTCAACCATAGTAGTCTATTATCAACCTTGGTCAACCATTGTAATCATTCTAATAAAACATGGTAAAACAAACTCATCCCAGTCATGCATGGTCAAACCTTTCCAACATAGTTAATCAATGTTACTCACTGTCACCGATGCTCCATAATACACAACATTACTTAACCATATTTAATCATGGCTGTTCTTTATAATACTAGCCCTAGGGTTTAATATTATTCCATTGGGTTAATAATTTTAGGGTTTAATAAACCCTAGGATTTATTAATAATTTGGGTTCATACCATTAATACAAAGGATTTATAATGTTAATCCCTTGGTTTTATAATATTAATCCTAGGGTTTATAATACTTTGCTTTATAATATTAATACCAGGGTTAATAATATTCCATTGGGTTTATAATGTTAGGGTTTAATAAACCCTTGTGTGTATTAATATTTTGAGTTTATAATTTTAATCTCAAGCATTTATAATATGGATCCCTTAGGTTGTTTTCATCATTTTGGTTTTGGTTTCTAATATTAATCCATTCGGGTGGTTAATTATTTGATTTTATATTATTGATAATCCTTTATGTTTATTGATCCCTTTGGTTTATAATTTCAATTTATTAGATTTATAATATATGGTTTATTAATCCCTTGGGTTTATTAATCCCTTGAGTTTCTAATATCATAAAACCCTTGGGTTAATTAAAATTTTGGGTTTATAATATGAATCTCAAGGATTTATAATATTAATCCTGTGGGTTTATGATATTACAATCCAACGGTTTATAATACTTACCCTAGGGTTTAATATTATTCCCTTAGGTTTATAATGTTTGGGTTTAATAAACCCTTGGGTTTGTTAATATTTTGGATTTATAATATTAGACCCAAGGATTTATAATGTTAATCCATTGTGTTTATAATATGAATCTTATGGTTTATAATACTAACCTTAAGGTTCATAATACTTTGGTTATAATACTAACCCTAAGGTTTAATATTATTCCACTAGGTTTATAATGTTAGGGTTTAATAAACCATTTGGATTATTAATATTTTGGAATTATAATAGTAATCCCAAGGATTTATAATGTTATCCCCTTCGGTTGATAATGTGATTGAATGTGGTCTACCATTGCCAAAATGTGGAGCCATAATCTATCATAGAAAACTATGGACAACCATGGCCAAACATGTTATACCATGGAAAGTCATGTTCAATGATGGGAAACCAAGGTCAACCATGGTTAATCATGGTCATTCTTGGTCAACTATAGCCATCATAATCAACCTTTAAAAGTGACGGTTGACCCATGCTCAACATTACTAACAATGATTAATATGGTCTAACATGGTTAACATAGTTCACCATGGTAAGACATGGTCAACTGTAGTTTTCCATTATCAATATAGGTAGCCATATTACATCATAGAAAAATATCATCAACCATGGTAAAATTAGTCGATCATGTTCACCCATACTTAAATCAGGCACACCATAGTCAATGTTAATTTTTTTTTAATAATATAAATATTAACATGGTTTAAAATGGATTAGTTTACTAATGGGATTCGATATGTTTGACCATGTTTAATAGTAAATAATATTCAACTTCATCCGAATATAATTTCCTATTAATTTTATTAATTAATGCTAATAAGTAAACATGTTTTGACATAAAACAAAGTCAACCATGGCCATACATGGTCAAAAATTGCCAACATAGTTAATCATTGTCACTCATGCTCGACAATACAAACCTTAGTTAGCCATATTCAACTATAGTATCTTATGGTTAACTATAGTAGGCTATGGTCAACTTTGGTCAATGATAGTAGTCTATGGTCAACCTTGGCCAATCATAGTAACCTATGGTCAACCTTTTTCAACCATTGTAATCATTCTAATCAAGCATGGTAAAAAAAACTCAACCATGGTCATACATGGTAAAACATCACCAACATAGTTAATGAGTGTTACTCATTCTCACCCATCCTCAACAATACACAACATTAGTTAGCCATATTTAACCATGGCTATTCTTGGTCAACCATAGTAGCCTACGGTAAACTTGGGTCAACCATAGTAATCCCTCTAAACCTACAAATACCCTTGGTTTATAATTCTTTTCGTAGGGTTTAGTATTATTCCCTTGGGTTTACAATGTTAGGGTTTAATAAACCCTTGGGTTTGTTAAAATTTTGGGTTTAGTATATTTGTCCCAAGGATTTATAATGATAATCCATTGGGTTTTTAATATTAATTATAGACTTTATAATATTTTGGTTTATAATACTAACCCTCGAGTTTAATATTATTCCATTTGGTTTCTAATATTAGTGTTTATAATATTAATCCTAGGGTTTATAATACTAATCTTAGGATTAATATTATTACATTGGGTTTATGATGTTAGGGTTTAATAAATCCTTGGGTTTATTAATCTTTTGAGTTTATAATATTAATCTCGAGCATTTATAGTATTAATACATTCGGTTTTTTTATAATTTGAGTTTATAATAAACTAAAATGAATATATACATTAACATTAATTTAAATACAAATATATAATTACTAAAATTATTAATATTTTATTTTAAACATAAAGTTTACAAAGTTGTGAATTTTTGTTGACTATTCTAATAAGGGTCATATAACTCATTTAATTTTATCACTCATTTCCTGTTTATAATATGTATTGCTAATGAGGCTTATATTTGTAGAATTTTTTATATCATTTCGTTCATGTAGCGTTAGGTTATTTTAAAGAATGATGTTTTTAAGATAAAAAAATTTAACAATAATAAAAAAAGGGTGTTATGTTATTTATATGTGTGTGTGTGTACATATATTTTTGTGTGTGTGTATTATTTTTGATTTTATCATTTTTCCTTTCAAATGCAGATATGGATAATAGTGATGGCATCCGTTATAATCAAGTGATGGAAAATATTTCTAGAGTGATAAGTTCTCTTTCGTATCTTCAGAACAAGTTCGAATGAAAACATGGCTTCCATCTGGCATTTATTTATGAGCGCATTCTTGTGCTAGATGAAATGAAAATGAATGTAAAATACTTGGTCATGTAAACATGAGGGAGGATGGGAGGGAAACAAGAAGGGAATTGTTGGAAAAAGTTAAGTTTGGTGATCATTATCGTATAGATTTAAATTGGTGTTCTTGTTTTCATCGGCTTGGTTGTGTTTTGGAAGAGGCTATTTGATAAATGAGTTTTTGTAGGCTTTATTAATCTCTTAAGTTTTTAATATTGATCCGTTCACCTTATTGATCCCTTAGCTTTTTAATATTCATCCCTTGGGTTCACCTTTATTAGTTCTTTTGGTTTATAATAGTAATAATCCCTTGGGTTTTAAAATATCTTGAGTTAAAAATATTAATTCTTAGGGTTTATTAATTTTTTAGGTTTTTGAGTTTAAAATATTGATTCTTATGGTTTATTAATCTCTTGTGTTTTTAATATTGATCCCTCGGCCTTATTGATCCATTAGGTCATTAATATTTATCCCTTGGGTTCACAAATTTCTTTGGTTTGTAATATTAAACCCTTAAGTTTAATAGTTCTTTTGGTTTATAATACTAATAAACCCTTGGGTTTATTAATATCTTTATTTTAAAATATCAATTCTTATATTTTGTTAATCTCTTGAGTTTAAAATATTAATTCTTAGGTTTTATTAATTTCTTGGTTTATAATATTAATATTTTTCCCTTCAGCTCACCAATTCCTTCGGTTTATAATATGAAACCCTTTGGTTTATTACTTCTTTTGGTTTATAATATTAATAATCTATTGGGTTTATAAATCTTTTGAATTTAAAATATTAATTATTAGGTTTTATTAATTTCTTAGGTTTTTTGAGTTTAAAATATTTATTCTTAGGGTTTATTAATCTCTTGTGTTTTTAATATTGTTCTCTTGGCCTTATTGATCCCTTAGATTTTTAATATTTATCTCTTGGGTTCACCGATTCCTTTCATTTATAATATTAAAACCTTGGGTTTATTAGTTCTTTTGTTTTATAATATTAATAATCCCTTGGGTTTATTAATCTCTTGAGTTTAAAATATTAATTCTTATGGCTTATTAGTTTCTTAGGTTTTTGAGTTTAAAATATTAATTCTTAGGTTTTATGAATTTCTTGTGTTATTAATATTAATCCCTTGGCCTTATTGATCCCTTAGGTTTTCAATATATATCTCTTGGGTTCACCAATTTCATTGGTTTATAATATTAAACCCTTGGGTTTATTAGTTATTTTGGTTTATAATATTAATAATCCCTTCGGTTTATTAATCTCTTCAGTTTCAATTATTAATTCTTAGGGTTTATTAATTTCTTAGGCTTTTGAGTTTAAAATATTAATTCTTAGGGTTTATTAATCCCTTGAGTTTTCTAAATCTTTGGGTAGGTAATATTAGGCATTAAATATTAGTCATACACTTTAATATTAACGCATGGTCCAATGTCATCCTATGAAAAACATTGTCTGAATATGAAAAGAAACCATGGGCGACCATTTGTAATGATCATTAGTCGTATTTGATCAAGGTATTCCATGGTCAAATGTCAAATTGTGACAAAGATTGTCCCAATATGAAAATAAACCATCTCCAAAGATGGTCATTCTTCGTCCAATGTTGCATTGTGACAACAATTGTTTCAATGTTTAAATCAATCATGCTCAACCACATTTATTTTACAGTTTACAGTATTTATCTAAATGTTTATATATACTTGAGGCTCATAATATAAATCTCTTAGGTTTAATGTTATTCTCTTTAACTTATAATATTGATAATCATGTGAGTTTATCAATCCTTTATGTTTAAGATATTAATTTGTAGGCTTTATTAATCTCTTCTCTTTTTAATATTTATCCCTTCACCTTATTGATCCATTAGGTTTTTAATATTTATCCCTTGGGTTCACCAATTCCTTGGGTTTATAATATATAAACCTTTGGTTTATTATATATAAACCTTTGGTTTATTAGTTCTTTTGGTTTATAATATTAATAGTCCCTTGGGTTTAAAAATCTCATGAGTGAAAAATATTAATTCTTAGGCTTTATGAATCTCTTGTGTTTCTCATTCAGTGAGGATTATCAAAAATATCTAACATAGGGACACTGGTTTTGGGGAAAAGAAGGGCTTTTCCTCACACCATGGTTCCCAGACTTCGATCCTTCCACTTCCATCATCACCAAGCTACCTATCTGGGTCTAGCTCCCTAACCTGTTGGCTCATCTTTGGAAGTTCTCAGTCTTTCATGGAATCAGAAACACCCTTGGATGCTTCTTGGACATGGACACCTCCAGAGGGGAAGCAAGATTATACACCTACAATAGAATTTGTGTTGAAATAGACATCAGCAAAGGCCTGCCTGATAAAATCATTCTCAAGGTGGGAGACTTACATTGGACTCAAACCCTTGACTATGAGAACACAAATTTTAGATGCCGAAACTATCATCAAACAGGGCACCTCCAGAACTCTTTCCCCTCCTTCCCTGCTTAAAAGGAGAAGAGCAACCGAAAATTAAAATCCTAAAGCTGGAAACCTTGTGCACCGCCTCCCATGGATGACATTGACTCCTTTAGCATGAATGAGGAAGAAATCGAGGTAGATAAGGAAGAGGAAAAGAAAGCGAATGAAATGAACTCAACAGACACTGGTGAACCCAATGACCCATCTATCACTCATAAGTGATCTCATGAAACCTCATCCTCAGACTCAGACAAAGATAAATCTCCTTCAGTTACCAACAATATTCAAGTGGTTATGGCATACCCGCCCCTGGTTGGTTGGGTTAGAGTATCAAAAAAAGAAGGGAAATAAATGTCGTACTGACGACTCCACCCATTCTGGGTAGAATTTTGTCTTTTAGCCCCCATTTTCACCTTCTAGGCCCTCTTTGCTTCATTCTTGGCTATTCATGGGACCGAGGTTGACTTTTCATCATTTTTGGTTACCTGGATCTCTAGCCTCTCTTCTTTGTAATCTCATTATACTATACACTTTTCTCTCTTATAATAGAATTAGTCTAATTTACCAAAAAATAAATATCTCGTGTTTCTAATATTGATCCCTTGGCCTTATTTATCCCTTAGGTCTTTAATATTTATCCCTTGGGTTTACCAATTCCTTTGGTTTGTAATATTAAAACCAGGGGTTTATTTGTTCTTTTGGTTTATAATATTAATAACCTCTTGGGTTTATTAATCTCTTGATTTAAAAATATTAGTTCTTAGGGTTTGTTAATCTCTTGAGTTTAAAATATTAATTCTTAGGGTTTATTAATTTCTTTGTTTATAATATTAATATTTATCCCTTGGGTTCACCAATTCCTTTGGTTTATAATATTAAACCCTTGCGTTTATTACTTCTTTTGGTTTATAATATTAGTAATCTCTTGGGTTTTTTAATCTCTTGATTAAAATATTAATTATTAGGGTTTATTAATTTCTTCAGTTTTTGAGTTTAAAATATTTATTCTTAGGGTTTATTAATCTCTTGTGTTTTTAATATTGATCCCTTTCCCTTATTGATCCCTTAGGTTTTTAACGTTTATCCCTTGGGTCCACCGATTCCTTTGGTTTATAACATTAAACCCTTTGGTTTATTAGTTCTTTTGGCTTATAATATTAATAATCCCTTGGGTTTATTAATCTCTTTCATTTAAAATTTTGATTAGTTTATGGATTATAAATTTTTTAGGTTTTTGTGTTTAAAATATTAATGCTTAGAGTTTATTAATCTCTTGTGTTTTTAATATTAAACCCTTGTTCTTATTGATCCCTTAGGTTTTTAATATTTATCCCTTGAGTTCATCAATTCCTTTAGTTTATAATATTAAACCCTTGGTTTTATTAGTTTTTTTGGTTTATAATATTTATAATCCCTTTGGTTTATTAATCTCTTGAGTTTAAATTATTAATTCGTAGGGTTTATTAATTTTTTAGGCTTATGAGTTTAAAATATTAATTCTTAGGGTTTCTTAATCTTTGAGTTTTCTAAATCTCTAGGTTGGTAATATTAGGCGTTAAATATTAGTCGTACACTTTAATATTAATGCATGGTCCAATGTCACATTATGAAAAACATTGTGTGAATATGAAAACCAGCCATGGGAAACCATTGTTCATCATAGTTGATCAAGGTCTTCCATGGTCGAACGTCACATTGTGACAAATATTGTCTCAATATCAAAATCAACCATGGCCAACCGTGTTCATTCTTTGTCCAACATCACATTCTGACAACAATTGTCACAATATTTAAATCAATCATGCTCAACCATGTTTATTCTATGGTTTATAGTATTTATGTAAAGGTTCTTATATACTTGAGGTTTATAATATTAATCTCTTAGGTTTAATATTATTTCCTTGAGTTTATAATATTAATAATCACGTGATTTTATAAATCATTTCTGTTTAAGATATTAATTTGTAAGATTTATTTATCTCATTTGTTTATAATATTGATCCCTTCCTCTTATTGATCCCTTAGGTTTTTAATATTTATCCCTTGGGTCATTGGCTTTGAAATATAAAACCCTTGGGTTTATTAGTTAGTTTCGTTTAAAATATTAATAATCCATTTAGTTTTAAAATCTCTTGAGTTAAAAATATTAATTATTAGTGTTTATTAATCTCTTGTGTTCTTAATATTGATCCCTTGGCCTTATTTATCCCTTATGTCTCTAATATTTATCCCTTGGGTTCACCAGTTACTTTGGTTTGTAATATTTAACCCTTGGTTTTATTAGTTCTTTTGGTTTATAATATTAATAACTCCTTGGGTTTATTAATCTCTTGAGTTTAAAATATTAATTCTTATGGTTTATTAATCTCTTGAGTTTAAACATTAATTCTTAGGGTTTATGAATTTATTGGTTTGTAATATTAATATTTATCCCTTGGGTTCACTAATTCATTTGGTTTATAATATTAAGCCCTTGGGTTTATTACTTCTTTAAATGTTTTATAATATTAATAATCTCTTGGGTTTATTAATATCTTGAATTTAAAATATTAATTATTAGGGTTAATTAATTTTGAAGTTTTTTTTCTGAAATATTTATTCTTAGGGTTTATTGATATCTTTTGTTTTTAATATTGATAGCTTGGCTTTATTGATCATGTGAGTTTATAATTCATTTGTATTTAAAATATTAATTTTAAGCCTTTATTAATAGCTTCTCTTTTTAATATGGATCCCTTGGGCTTCTTCATCTCTTAGGTTTTTAATATTTTCCCCTTGAATTCACCAATTCCTTAATTTTATTAATTATTTTGGCTTATAATATTAATAAACCCTGGCATATTGGTAAGATATATATACTTATTATAAATAGTTATAAAATATTATTATTAAGTTATATTTGAATTTTAGTATAGTTTGAATTATAACTATTAATGTATTAAAAAATTATATTATCATTTTATTGTCTATATATATATATATATATATATAATATGCATACAGTTGATATTATTAGTATATTTTAAGTAGATATATAAATTATAATTGTAATTATATTCATAAATATATAACAATTATTTTGGTAAAATACATGTGCTAGGTGGTAGATCTCGGCCTATGAGTGTATATCAACCATTTTGAGTTGTAGAGCCAAATTAAAAATAAGATAAGATTGAACTTTTATTTATTTCTAGACTAAATTAATATGAAAAAATTACATTTAAGCTTATAATCAAATTGAATTTTTCAAAAGATTGCAAATGGTTAGTTTGGAGAAATGTTGGTATGAAAATTTGTGAAATTTTAAAATTCTATATTTAAAATAACAAAAGGAGCAAAATTTAGAGTTCTTTTAATTAAAAATATTGTGTGCTTACCATCCTTACATATAATTAAATTTTTTGAGTTACTTGAATTTTATAAAAAATAATTTCATTTTGTAAAAATTATATGACTTATTTCCAATTTTAAAATTTAGTCATCTTAAAATTTAGACTAATTGATTTAACCATTTAATTTATATAAATAAAGTAGTTTTGAAATAACTAAATTTAAATCAAATTATATAAGTGTTTTTAAGATAGAAATGAATTTGTAATTAATATATATATATAATAAAGATATTAAATATAATATATTTATTAATTTGAATTAACATAATTAGATATTATAAATTATTAATAAACAAATATTATAATTTTCATTTTTAATAATTTTGGAATTTAAATAATAATTTAAATATTTAACCATCTTCTATTAATTTTAAGTTCTTTTCTCCATTAAACCTATCTAGATTTGATCAACACTAGAAGAAGTGTTCTTTTGGACTTGTTATAACAGTAAAACTGTGTACTATTTTTTTTTAAATTATATTTACAAATTATATACTATATATATATATAAGTGTTTGATAGAGAGATCATGCATTTTGGGTTTTGTTTTGACTAGATTATATATATATATATATATATATTATTTTTGCATCTAAAAAAAATTGCTAGTATTTACTAAGAAATGTAATTATTCCCTACGTGTATATTTATATTTAAAAAAAAAAGAAATTACTAATATTTACTTATATATAATAAAAAACCAATCATATAATCGATTTTAAAAAATGAAATTATCTTTTAAATATTATTTTATTTCATATTTAGTTGAAAGCGATATATGATTTTGTAAAATTTGTGAGAAGAATATTAAATTATTAAATCAATTATTTATTAATTTACAATTTTAAAATAAACATTATGTCATTAAATCAACTTATTTAATAATTTGTACTTCACTTACTTTACTTTCAACACTTAGATGTATTTTATTTATTTCCACCTCAAAAATATCACAAACAACAACACTAACATAATATTTTTAATAGGAAATATCAAATCCAATGTCATCATCTTCTAGGAAATATGAAAATTTAATAACAAACTTATTTCATAAGAAAAAGTATTAAATTGTTTATTTTTTAATGAGAGGCTCATCTCTAAAAATGATGTTATCTTTAAATATCTAAATTTTAAGCTACAAGTCCCCAAAAGTGTTAATGACTCCAAAACTTTAATGTTTTGATTTTTTTTAAATAAAAAATATTATCTATATGTTTTAAGAGATTCCACACATACATAATTATATAACTCAAATACTGTAAATTTTTTTTAACAGTTATAATAACAAAACCATTTATAAAAATAAAAAAAGCAAACACTATAATCAAGATTTAAATTTAATGTTTTGATTTTTTTTAAATAAAAAATATTATCTATATGTTTTAAGAGATTCCACACATACATAATTATATAACTCAAATACTGTAAATTTTTTTTAACAGTTATAATAACAAAACCATTTATAAAAATAAAAAAAGCAAACACTATAATCAAGATTTAAATGAGATGGGAATATGCACGAGAAGTGAATTATTCCAAGATTTAAAAGGAAAATGCATATATATATATTTCTTTAGAATTAATAAATATAAAATAAAGCCTTCCATGATTGTAGGATACCAACCGAAGAAGGTAATAGAGACTTGTAATTAACACTTATAATAACAAAACCATTTATAAAAATAAATACATCAAACACTAAAATCAAAATTTAAAAACCATTTATAAAAATAAATAAATCAAACACTAAAATCAAGATTTAAATGAGATGGTAACATCAGTAAAGAAGTGAATTATTCCAAGATTTAAAAGAAAAATTATTCCAAGATTTAAAAGAAAAATGCATATATATATTTCTTTAGAATTAATAAATGTAAAGTAAAGCCATCCATGATGGTATGATACCAACCGAAGAAGGAAATATCAAGATATTTTTGTAATAGTAACTTGTAATTATTAACATTATCATATAGAAATACTTAATTATTAAAATTATATATATATATATTCAAAAAAATATATATATTTTAATTTTGTATTATTTATTTTTATTTAATATTTTATTTTATTTTATATGGTTTATGGGTCCGGATATTGGTGACTACTATCTCCAAAAAATATTTATATTAGATAGATACATTCAAAGGAATCACTTTCTATAGACTCAATCTTGATCTCTATAGTATAGAGAGAATTGAACTTGTAAACTCTTAGTAACAAATATACTTTAATTTCATCGATCAATTAAATTCTTTGTGTAACATAAAAACTCTTTATAACACTTTTGCAAATACTATAGTTTAACTAGACTGTTTTTTTGCCCTGAAAATCATGGAAATTCTAGTAAGATTTTAAGAAAATCCAGCAGAGATTTTTGTAAATCCAGGTTATAGCTATCAAAATTCAATATTTTGGATGTCCTAGAGGTTTTTGATAGTGTTGAAATCATTTCTACCATCAAAAACATGATTCAAACACTGCTACTACAAGATTTCTTAATTTGTTTTTGCTTAGATTCCAATCACTTTTAGCCGTCCGGACAATTCCTCTGCCTACTTAGACAACTCTTTTGTAAACATTCCAAATCTCTAATTATCCAACAATTTTATCTCACCAATAGTGAATTTTCAAACTGAAAAGTTTAAGAATTCAAATTATGTGGACAATGTGTTTGTTAAAATATTTATACAAACTAGAAAGAAAAAAACATAATCAGAGTATTTAACTAAATAATTAAATGAACCATCTTCTCATAAATTATAATGATGGCACATTATGAAAAACTTAGGCTTTCTAGATAACCCAAATTATCATAAAATTGTATATTCATAACCATTAACTTTGAATTTGTAACCCGTCACGCTACAAAGTAGCCTAAAATGAGGATTTAAAGGGCTTGAATGGGAAACTGAGGGCCATAGGATCTAAGATCCTGATAAATTTTATGAATAACTTAGTTCAACTATACGAACAAGTTGTCCTAAATTTAATAAGCAAAAAATAAGTCATTTTGTTATTTATGTCACATGCTTTTTTTAAATGAAAGGTTATGATTTGGATTCTCTTTAGACCACATTTATCCACTATGCTCATCTCAACCATAAGAGGACAGAGGACACATGATTCATGTTTTAATATCCATAAACTCTTGATATTAAAAAATATTTTCAATACAATTTGTGTAATGCTAAACTAAGTCAAAATAATTTTTTAATAACACATCATTGAGGTGTTAATTAAATTTGATACATTGTATATTTTAAGCAGAAGCCTCTACACAATAACAACATAATCTTCATAATAACTCCTGCTAGCATTATTCAAAAATAAATTTCAGACATACTATAACCACATATGTTCATAGATTTGCAAACATGTCTTGACATCCGTACTTAAAGTAAGCTTTCGATTCCAAATACGGGTCATTCTGGTATTTAATTTTTTGAGTATGTTTTCACTTGAATAGATGCTTGAATCAATGATAAATTATAGGATATGTGATATTTAAAAGTTTAAATTTCACAACTTTGTATGTGGTGTGGCTTCATGAAATGATAAATTATAGGATATGTGATATTTAAAAGTTCAAATTTCACAACTTTGTATGTGTTGTGGCTTCATTAAATGATAGATAATTGGATTTTAGATTTATAATTTTATGAATTTGAATTATTTTATAAAATTATATATAATTAATATTTTCATAAAAAAATGTTTATATAGTTAAAAATATATAGAACAAACAAACATACTCTATATATATATATTTTATAGATTTTATTAAAGATAGGTATGAGAAAATACCATTTCTAAAAACACACAGAATAAATATAATACTAATGTATTCATAATTCAGTATATTGTATAAAATAGAGGTTACATAACCCTAAAAGTTATATCTATACTATAATATCACATGTAGTACCCATATCAAATAATCACAAGGCTGATGCCATTAACCTCAATACACCTTTTCTTTTTTAATATACACGTTTCAATTATATAGATAATATGGAATCATATAATAAAAAAATTTCAAATTTCAAATTTTTAATTTTTCCAATCAAATATAGAACTATTTTAATTAGTTAGTACAATAGTTAGTTTTTCTCCGATGAGAATTATAAGATAAAGTATTATACTAGTAATTTAATTGGAAGGAATGTGGAATCTATATTATACCAATTCAACACTGATACATCACATTAATCAAATTTTGTTAAGCCAATAGTAGATAATATAACTAACCAATCTAGATCCATCTTAACTCTAGATCTAGCAAATGGCAAGAGAGACCGAATCTCTTGTCACTTAAAAAAAAAATTCACCTCAAGAAATTTGATGTCTCTCAAAGCTTGGTAGTTCAAGAGTTAAGATAGATCTAAAGTGGTTATTCTTATTTTTAGTTTAATCTTTTAATGTGTTATATATATATATTAAATTTAAAAATAAAGCTTTAAATTAGTATTAGTCTTATTATTATTAATAATATTATTTAATGTAATATGTGTATTATGATTAAGTTATTTATTCTTATTTTTATTTTTCAAAAAATTGTTGATGATATTATTAATAAAAATAAAATTGCAATATAAAAAATTAATTTTAGCTTATTTATTATTTTTATTATTACTTTTATCATTTTTAGTTTAACCAACATTGTATTTTAACAATTCACTATAACATCTTTTCATTCATAATGAGTGATATTATATTTTGATAAAAATTACTGAAAAGTACTCAATTACTAAAAAACACTCATATTATACACAAATGGTGTATGTGTAAACACACTCACACACACTAATTACATTTAGATTACTCTATTAAATAGAGTTTCTGAGATCTAACTTATTCCTAATTTAGAGAGAGAGGTTGAGAGAATTTCTCAACAATCAAAAACCAACTTCTCAAATATAGGATGTAAGCATTAATTCCAACATCCCCTCTTAATACTTATATTACATAAATTTATTTAAAAGCACAATCATTCTTTAGCTTCTCAGTGTAGGCTCCATCAAGTTGCCTCATAACCCTCGTAGAGGTGTAGTCTGCAAGTTGGATTCAGGAGCTCGACTCTTGAACTCCGAAATCAAGGACCTCCTGAAGTCAATTACTGGCCAGCATCCCACAACATCCCAAACTACCACATAACCTCATTAGAAGATCAATCTATATCTTCAACGAATGAGGGATCCTTCCCTAGATCCGCAACTACCATACTATTTGGACAACCATTTATATTGAGCCTTACTTCCAGTCGATCTCTTAAGTACTAGCTTCAGACACATAACTGAACTGCTAGTCATTCTATGGATGAACTTTCATCTACCAAGATACATGGGTGCTAATTGCTATATTTGCTAGTTGTATAGAGGAGCAGTCTAAATACAGAATGTATCTAGATTCAGCTACTACATCATGACCTTTTTATCTAATTTTGAAAAATTCATCTTTACTTAATTTACAAAAAATTCATAACACTACTTAACCACAAAAAAATTTGGAAGTGGTGAAAAAAATCCACACTTTGCTCCTTCTCCCACTCCATGGAAAAACGTTACACCCACCGATGGCTCGATATATTCATTGGTTCGGCGTTGGCCCTTGAACAACTACTCTCATCCGTTGTCGTGTTTACACTGTGCTTGGAGATCCACGCTCAACTACACACACAATATACCCTTCTTGAACCTTGTGGAGAAATTTGTACTATGATCCACTGATCCCAAACCTCCTTTCGAACCCTCCAGACTTTTCCAATCCTGAACTGCTTCAAACCACCAAGCTAAATGTTATGCAACTACGATCAACTTGTCACAGATCACATCATCCACCACGATTCACCAAATCATCCACCACGATTCACATTCATCCACCACGTTTCAGATCCAACTGCAAATCACTTCTCTGAGGCTTGCCCTCCTCTGAAACATAGCGATCCCTAGTGGAGAAACGCAACAAACAACACCAGAAACACCATGGACTTTCCAAACTTCTGCGAAATGTAGCAGACACTTGCTCCAAAACGATGCCCTCAACAAATTAATGCAGAGATCGATATTGATCTCTTCAGGTGGGATCGACGCTTCCAAAGTCGTAGCTCCACTCATGAAAGTATGACAACCCACACACTCACGCAACACAAATATTTAAATGCATGGAAGATAAACTTATACACAAACCTGCCCAGGTTACACCTGAACCTCTGATACCATGATAAAAACTACTAAAAAACACTCAATTACTAAAAAACACTCATATATTATACACAAATGGTGTATGTGTAAACACACTCACACACCCTGGTTACATTCAGATTACTCTATTAAATAGATTTTCTGAGATCTAACTTATTCCTAATTTAGAGAGAGAGGTTGAGAGAATTTCTCAACCACCACAAACCAACTTCTCAAATATATAATGTAAGCACTAATTCCAAAATATTTTTATATATTTATCTACCTCTGCACTACAATATTTATACTCTATATTATACTGTAATGTAATACAACTCTCAACATAATCACCTTTAAAATTCGTCCCAAGATGAATGTTTTTTTGGAAAATTTTCATGCAACATAACATGAATAATCATCCCCCTTGCCTTACAATGAAAATGTTTGTGGAGGGAAGCTTGTGGAAATGGTACATAACCTAATGATCACAAGAGATATCCCCTTAATAGTGATAAAGAAAAGAAATAATTACGGGACGGGGAATTCAAATACAGAAAAAGTAAGAATTGTAGCTAGGTTTTGGTCCATGAGGTGATGGCATCAATAAGCATAGGATTGGGTGAAATATATCCACACCCCTCAGCGAAATTCCTCTTACACCAACAAGAACAATATTATAGCTGTTGTCAATCCTAGAGACAGCCTTGAGTTGTGAAAGACCAGTGCCTAGGACATCTTATATAGCAAGGAGCAATAAGATATGACAGTGATAATTAGCAGAGCAATGCTCTCATGCTATTTCTTGTAACAGGAAAATTAGCTTTAATGGGACCAAAAATTTCAGAAGCTTGATACAGAGAAAGTAATACTGCAGGGGCAAGATGCGAAACTCTAACACGAATTGTATAGACAATTCAAAGGAAGCTTCACTGCAAAGAGGCCTGGATTCTAAACACTTCACAGAGATTGATAATCATAAAGTATCTACTACATATGTAGAATAAAGATAATACTAACTGTTATTGAGACAACATCCAGAAATATATACCAGCATGTAGTGGGCTTACGAAATTAAGAATCCATACATGATGACAACATTTGTAAATAACATCTCATAGCATCTAGTATAGCAGAAATACGGGTGAATTGAAAATGAGACAACATATCACGCACGAGCAATATTTAAAGTGCAAACAGGTTATGACATAAGTATCAACTAGGATAAATTTATATAAAAAACAGTGGGCTACTCGCATTCCAAAACGTGATACAAGATAAATGGATGTAAATGAAATGAACGGCTAAGCTACAACATATAGGAGAGAATTACACACTGTAAAGCACCAAGACCAGAATCCTCATTAAAAATAAAACTCCTTCTCATTGAGACCCAATGGGCTCCTCACATTTGTATTAAAGCTTCCACAAAATGCATACAAGAATTTCTTCTACAGTCAATTCTTAAGAAAATTTGGAACCTGGTTTCCTCTTCTGATCTAGCTTATATAGAAACCTCCATACATGAGCGAGAAGATATTTTTTGGAAAAATATCTTCTACGCATGCCAAAAATTTGTTAAAGGTCCTTATCAAAATAACCAAAACTTATGATGAGGAATAAAGGCCTCTCATCATTTACAGTTAGGCACTGGGCTGTTCTAAAACAAAATGTTAAATAACAGTCTTAGAAGAAAATTAAAATGCTGGAGTGAAACATAAATTCCACTTGAAACTTGAAAATAACTAACTAAAGTAAAAGTAAAAATGCCGCTAGGACCGGATCATGAATTAACGGTGTTTCAATGACGAGACGGGGTCGAGTCAGTTGTTGACACAGGTGGCGGAACATTTGCGGACGAGCTGGCGATCTGGTTGGCAAATTGGGTGCACCTCTGCTGACTGTCCACTGAAGGTTCAGGCATAGCAGCAAATACTTCCACCTTGATAAAGGCCTTAGTGAGATCATTTAGGCTCACCTCGTTAGGGATCTTATGTTTTATTAGATGAAGGAGGACGAACTCTTGGCAGAGCGCTGAGACAATTGTTTCTGCTTTTAATCGAGCAGTTTTATCTGACAAGGCGTCCGTTCAGTCCCTTTCTTCTTGGATCTGTGCTTCATATTTTGGTGATGATCGTACTATGGAAGGGGTGGTAGGGTCCCAGCATGACGGAAGTCCTGCCGTAGTGATCTCGGCCCAAACAGCATCAAATCGGTCCATGTTGGCTGCCAACTGTTGTAGGGCCCTCAAAGCTATAATGCGGGTCGAATCCTTGTCAATAATATTTTGGCATTCGACGGCTTCCTTAAACCGGCTTGCTATTCCATCCTGCTCCGCCTCACTAGCTCTTAGCCCTTTCAATAAAGAAACATATTCCCTGGCGTGCTGGGCTCTGCTGGACAAGTCGAGATCCCCTTCCTGAAACTTCTTCCTGAGATAGAGTACAGAAGATTTTATTTCCTTGATGACTTTCAGGAACTCCCACTGCTCTGTTACTGCTGAAATGATCTCTAACCAAATAATATTTCTTCCATCTCTAAGGGTGATGTTACCTTTCAAGCGGGTGTTGAGATCCTTGATGGTTTTCTACTGGTCGACTCTTGCCTTCTTCTCTTGTTCAATCTCTTTCTGTAGTGTCTCTATTTTTTTGGTATTCTCAGCCAGGGAGTTTTCCAAATCAATGATCCTCTACCTCGCGGTGCATGCCTATTTTTCTAATATATCATTTGTAGCTTTCTCTGCGTTCAGCTGCTCTGACAGCGAACTTTTCTCTGGTGGGGTTGTAGTAGGCGCACAGCTGTGCGTGTCCCAGGTGTTCTGCAGCTCCGTCAACCTACTCTGAAGAGTGGTGATTGTTTCTGCCATTTTTTTCTTTTTCCTCCTCCTTTTCTAGTGTCTCGACCAATTAGTTTTTCTTTCTCTACTTGAGCCAATTCGGCCATTTGAACATAGTGGGGCTTGGGTATGCGACACTTTTAATGACGCAACCTACCTACATAATTGATCTATAACATAGCAGGGGTTGGTGTCTCCGGTTTCTTTTCCTTTATTCGACTCCATGAGGCCTCGTATCGATTCACCTTCAGCGCGGGAGTTTTCATGTTCGTTTTTTAGGTCTTCCCTCACTGTTCATGCTTTCTCCAATTTTCTTAGTGCGATAGTGACACACGTACCTCGTCCTTCAACATATCGCCCACCACCTGAAACAGATTGCATTTGTCGGGTGCTGGTACTTTGGCCATGCAAATCACATATTCTAGCACCCTGTAACTAGTGGTACCTGCATCAGGGTCCAAGATGGCCTCGACCATAAAAAATACCAGGTGCTTTGTGTCCATATTCATGGAAGTTGAAACCCTGGTGTGATATTTCTTGACATACCCTTCCAACTCAGCTTTGTACTTATCCCTGATCGTTCTGTTTCTCTGGGTCCTTTCAACTGCAACTGGTGAGGTATAATCTCCGATGGCCTGTGAGACTTCAGAGAAGTCGGAGGAGGTGACACTGTCTCTCAGTACTTTGATCCCTGCCTTGCTACTGTCGAGATGGCCATATGGTGTAAATGGTTCAAGCAGCTGTTCTTCCCCTATAACCCCAGCCTCGCTTGAGACTGTTTTCTGCTTTTTGCGAAAGGGCGAACCTGCTCCTGAGCGACCCACTTCTTCTTCTTCTTGGCCTCTATTGACGTCTTCTCCTTCCCCTGTGGTAGATGAATCTGTCTCCATCTGCGAAATCAAAGGCCAAGTTTCAAAGTTAGCCCTCCACTCCATGAATGGTCTCGATTCATGTACATAAGGAGTGGACTTGTTTCTCTTTCTTCTGTTTGAGATAATCTCCCGAGGATCATAGGGCCAAGTCTTCCCTTGTCTTAGGTCCATGCCTTGCAACAACTTCTCAACAATGGGAAGGGCGTGTCTTGAATTCACAACAAAGGGGCCGATAGTGATAGGGAGTCTCAGGATGAAACCCTTCTTTGCAGGGACAAAGTGGAGTTGGTCAGCCTTGAGTGTCTACCGAATATACTCCAGAGCATAAACTCGTCGAGCAGGAAACACAGGCAGCTGGTAAGGGGGAACCTCGGCTCCATAGACCCGAATTTCAGTGTAATTGTCGAATAGGTACCAATCCCCAGTGCTCTGGGTTTTACTAGCTTGCAGTCAGCTCTTCATTTCAAGAAAGACCCTAGGTGAGGGCGAATCGTGTATG
Organism: Pinus albicaulis; assembly: GCA_034641835.2. Lineage (NCBI taxonomy): Eukaryota > Viridiplantae > Streptophyta > Pinopsida > Pinales > Pinaceae > Pinus > Pinus albicaulis. The sequence continues at coordinate 776,203,298 of CM076569.1, read as the reverse complement.
ATAGTATAGACAATGGGAATGAACTCATTTAGGAACCTAGAATAACCCACCCCATTAGGTATTTGGCGTACTAAAAAGTTCCAGTCAAAAACAGGTCGGGGTTGAGAATTGACATCGTATACCCTATCTAAGCCCAAACCCGCGAACTTGTCATCATGCTGATATAAGAAAAGGTAGAAGACCATCGAACAAAAACGAAAGTGACCCGTTTCTGAAAACTCTTGGAACTGGGTCTGAATTTTAGCAGCAAGAAAGCCAGGGATATCCAGAACTACCCCCTTTTGAGACATTAACCACAAGAAATAAACACATACCCTGGAAATTTCCCCTGAACTGCCTACACCTAAAAGACCAGCGATGATGGCAAGGATGGGCTGCACTTCCTCTTTGAACAGATTCAACGGAAAAGGTTCTGCAACAGGAAGAGATGTAGCCTGATTGCTGGTTATAGAGGAAATGAAGGCGTGTTGATGTTCCCATGGCAATTTGGTGAACTGGGAGGTTAAATCCACTTCATTGAGGTACTAAGGAGGTGGCCTTTGGTGGGAAACGGAGGACTCTTCTAATAATGTCGGGGAAAGAGAAAAGAAATATTATTCCCCTGTGCGAGAGGTAAACATGCCTCGGCGCTCATCGTAGGCCTCCCTAAGCCGGAAAATAAGATCGACCACGGGGTAGGCGGGGGAGTAATCGATGATATAAACACGATACAACTACCGCGATATCAATCTCTATTCTCGACATGGCACCTAAAAATCTTGGGTTTTATACGCGATGGGAAAAGGGTGTGGGGTCACATATTCAGCTTGCCAGGTCAATAAAAAGCTCGAACCCGAAAAGCTCGAACCTGGGAGGGTTTCTGGTTTCTCAGACCTGAGGAGTCTCTGGTTCAGTTTTCTTGGGTGTGCCCCTTCCCATGACGGACATATAAAAACTTTTAAAAACAAAAGGAAAGAAGAGGGAACATGAGGGACGGAATACCTATGCATTAGGGAAATCTGCTTGGGAAAATGACGCAGGGGTGTTTATAGTGACTAAGTAGACTTTGGCAGTAGCTCCCACTTAGTTTATATCGTAGCTGGAAAACCTGTGAATTTTACTGCCGTAAAATATGGGAAGACTGTTATCTATGACTGAGCATTCTGAGGTAAAAGGAGGAGAGGTGGAATAAACGGGGGGAAGTGTCGTAAGGACACTGACAGTGGAGCACGCGGCACATAGGGATTGGGTGACAACTGGGAGCAGGTGAACACTGCGTGCCGGGTTTAATACTGGTACGCGCTTCAATACCAGTTCACCTAGAAAACTTACCTTACCTCTCTGCCGCATAAACCATATGATTCTTGAAACACATTATTCGCGAGACGAGTTAAATACACAGCATACTAGTCTCTAGGGCCCGCATTCTGTTTTTTCACGTCACTATAATTCCGCGCTTTGCTTTGCCACGTTGCCTTTACCTTGGGTCCACCCCGTGGCACGTCGCTGTAATTCCGTGGGGGTATGGGCCTCTTCCCTCTTCTACCTCTTGACCCCCGCGGAAATCCCATATGGGGAGTTCCCTCACTTGCATATTATGGTTGCGGCAAGCCTTTTAATTATTTCTCTTTGCATCCTTTGTACCATACCTTTGTGCTTTTTGCATTATCGTTACCCTTTTTGCTTTATATTTTGATTCTTCTCATACATATTTTTCGTTTTAAGCACAATACTTGTCTCATCATCGTTTCCCCTTAATCGACCTTTTAAATGTTTCACTATCAGCCATAACATTCAACACATGTCCATCCAAAGGTTAATTCGGAAAAATGACTGGTGTTAATTAATGATCAACATTGGCTCCACCTGGGGATGGCACGTTCATTCTTGAGCATGTCGAGAACTTCGCAGACAACCTGTTTATTTTCTGTGGACCCCATTCCTCAGCCCTTTTAATTTTCCTCTTCATGATCCATCGCGACACACGCATTATTCAAGCAAAGATGAAAACATAAACTAATATACAATACGATACATCAAGCTCTCTCGGCCCGACTCAGAACTAGAAATAAGGCTTGAGAAACTGACCGTTTATAGGGGCGTCGAGCATATCTCCCTGTAAATTTTCCATCCTGAAAGTATTGTTGCCTCGTTCAAAAATTTTAAAGGGGTCGAACCAGAGGGGGTCGAATTTACTGTGTTTCCTTTTATCAGCTCTTCGAATATCCCATCTGAGCACTAAATCCCCTATTTGTAACTTTCTGTCTTTGGCATGTTGATCGAAAAGATCCTTCATTTTATCCTGGTATTCAACTAGCCTCTGACTCACCTGATTGCGCGTTTCTTCCAGCTCCACCAGCTGGTTGATTCTCCTGGCCACATCATCGGGTTCTTCCTGACTTTCCTGCATGAATTGAACTACTGGTAAAGCTAACTGCATAGGGAAGACTGCTACCCTCCCATATACTAATTCGTATGGGGACTTCCCAGTTGCTCTCTTGCTGGTAATCCTGTTGGCCCACAGAGCAAGTTTTAGCTAGGAATCCCAATTCTTCTGATTTTCATTGATAGCTTTCTTCAGTGCTCTTACCAGTGTTTTATTTGATGACTCTACTAGGCCGTTTCCCTATGGGTATTAGGCTATAGAGTGACCTAGTGCAATGTTGTATTGTTGTCAGAAGTTGACAAAATTTGCAGATTTAAAGGCTTGTGCATTATCGGTCACAATCTTGGTAGGGCATCCAAATCTGGACATGATGTTTTCTTCTGTGAATTTCATCACCACGGTATCTATTGTGTTACTGGCGGGTATAGCTTCCACCCACTTTGTGAAATAATCCATGGCAGTTAATATCCATTTATGCTGACCACTGGACGAAGGATGTATTTCACCGATAAAGTCAATTCCCCACAGCTAGAATGGTTCATCTTCATGAATGGGGATCATGGGTAGAGGTGCTAGCTTCTGTATTTTGGCAAACCTTTTGCATTTCTCACAAGCTCTGACCCGAGCAAACACATCCCCCAAAAGTTTGGGCCCGAAAAATCCAACCTTCAGGATTTTGTGAGCAGTAGCCCTCCAACTGTAATGGCCCCCATAGATACCTTCATGAAACTCAGCCATTATGCCCTCTACCTCTTCCTCTATTAGGCATAGAAGCAGGATTCCTGAGGGGTCCCTCCAGTACAGCCGGCCATTTTCAACCATGTACATCTGTGACTTCAACCTCAGTGTTCTGTATTTAGCTTTTTCACAGCTGGGTGGGCAAGTTATTGTTAGAAGATATTCCACTATCTCCTTGTACCACTGGTTGGTGAGGTACTTCATATGTGTCTTCTGGGAAGCTATCTCTACTCCTTGTGGTTCTTCTTTCCCCTCAGATGCCTCGTTTGCCACCATGGACAGGTTTATGCCCAGATCCTGACAATTTGACTCAGACAAGATTTTGGCTAACCCTTGTCCCTTGATTAGTTTAGTAGGGTGGATGTCTAACTCATACTCCTGTATTTTGGCTATCCATTTTCCTCTTTTTCCTTCACTATCTCCCTGGATAAGGATATCTTTAACAGCTGCTGTGGGCACAAATGCAGTGATATGGGACTGGAGGACATACATACGAAAGACTTTAAGGGATTTCACCAGAGCATATGGCTGCTTTTCCAATATGTTATATTTCAGCTCAACATCATGAAGCACCTGAATGAAAAAGGCAATAGGCTGGTCGTACCCATCTTCATTTTTCTGCAATAGCACTCCTGCAACTATATGAGGTGATGCAAAGGAAAAGATCATAAAAGGTTTGGAATAGTTTGGCCCGGCTAACACAGGGGCTTCAGCGAATGCATTTTTAATCCTCGCAAAAGCTTCTCGTGATTCTTCTAACCAATTAACCTCATTGTTCTTCTTTAGCATGTCAGTAATATGCCTAACTATCTCAGCATAGTTAGGGATGAACCTCCTCAGAAATTTTATACAGCCTAGGAATACCTGAACTTCCTTTTTATTTCTAGGGAGGGAAATGCCATTTATGACTTCTACTCTCTTAGGATCTATCTTTACTCCATCTTTGGTTACAATATGTCCCAAGAGCTTGCCCTCTTCCAGTGCAAACAGAGACTTCTGTGGATTGAGAGAGAGGCCATACTTTCTACACTTCTCGAAGGTTCTGCGTAGGTGTTCAATGTGCTCTGCATCATATTTTGAGAACACAGTAATGTCATCCAAATATACCACCACAAACTTATCTTGCTCTTCGATAAAATCAATGTCCATGGCCCTCTGAAAGGTGTCCCCTGCATTAATCAACCCAAAAGGCATCCTGGCATACATAAATGTCCCCCACGGAGTGGTAAAGGTAGTCTTCTTTTGATCTTCTGGTAGTACAGCCACCTGACTGTGCCCAGAGAATCCATCCATCATTGACATTCAAGACGCCCCTACCACTTTTTGCAAGATGTGGTCCATCTTCGGTAGTGGATAATTATCCTTTAAGGATGCTCCGTTTAGATTCCTGAAATCAACACATAGCCTTATTTCTACATTCTTCTTCTGTAGAGGGACTAGATTAGCTACCCACTTAGAATATCTCAATGGTACAATGATTTTGGCCTTCAGAATTTTCTTAATTTCTTTCTCAATAAAGGGTAGCAACAGGGGATTTATCTATTTAAGCTTCTGTTTATGTGGTTTTGTGTCTCCCTTCAGTGGAATTTTATGCTGCATAATGCTGATATCAAAGGTTTTTAGGTCTTGATAAGACCATGCAAACACATCTTTATAGGACTGAAATAACTTCTGCTAAAGCTGTTTATACTCTTCCGGGACCTTCTTGGATAGCTTCACGATCTTGGGGTCAGCCTCAGTGCCAAGATTAAGATCTTCTACCTGATTCTCCTCCACAACTTTGTTCGGCTGTAGTGGAATGTCATTCTTGTTAAACAACCTTTCTAAGGGTACTAGTCCTCAGGGAATGACATTCCCTTTCAACTGCAAAAATTTCTGGCCAACTACCTTTTCTTCCCACTTATCTCCTGAAGTGTCTTCAGTCTCCTCCTTTTCACAACTATCAATCTCCATGTTGGAGAATTCTCCAACTGTTTCCAAGAATCTCTTCACCTGCTCTTCATCTTCAAACACTTGCCAATGTTTGATATTGTCTGGGATTGATGGCCGATAACGTATCTCAATTTTATATCTCAACAGAGGATTCTGAGGTGGACGAAAAGTACTGGCAGCCCCTACAAGGGAGTCTACCATTCTATTTTTCGCCCGGGGCATGAACTAGATATTAAATTCCAAGAAGAAATTCTCCACCAGATCCCAAACTTCATTCCTATAAGCCCTTAGCCTAGGATGTTTGGCTTGGCACTAATTCCTCACATGTCTGACTACCAGTTCTGAATCTCCCAGAACCTTTAGAATTTGTATGTTCATACTCCTGGCTGTCTGCAGCCCCAGTAGAAGTGCTTCATAATCGGCCACATTATTTGTGGGTTCATACTCTAGCTTGAAAGATAAAGGGACCCATTGGTCTGCAGGAGAAATCAATAACACCCCAGCCCCATTACCTTCCCTGGAGTTAGCCCCATCAAAATGAAGTGTCCATATTTCTGATTCAGGACTTCCTATGGACTGCTCTATCTTGATCTGGAAAAATGACGGTTCGTGAGTGTACTCCTGATCTTCCTCCAGCATTAAACATGAGAAATCTCCCTCCCTACTATAAACTGGAGAATTAACTGAGTCATCTGCCTTGGTAACTGTCTTGAAAAATCTGGTTTCTCGGTACAACCTCCTCTCTTGACCACCAAATACAGGGATAGTGGCATAGGTCAGGTCTAACTTGATCGATCCACCAATTTTTTTCCCCCAAGATCTTGACAGTAGCATGCCAAAGCGAGCTGGAATGTTAGCCACCACTATATCCATCACTGCACTTTTTTCTGGGATCTGAGCCAGATTGGAAACTAAGTCCTTTATCATGCCCAAGCACTTAACTCTTTTGGAGTCAAATGAGTAAAGGTATTTGTATGGGCGGATGATCTGTAGTCCTAGTTGTTCCATGACCGAGAGGGGTAAAATATTATGAGAGGCTCTCGAATCTAACATACAGTTATGCAGCAGCAGGTCATGTATTACTAAAGACACATAAAATAGGGGGGTAGTAGCATCTAATTCTTCGACATGCAGACCAAAAAAAACCATAGGCCTTTCTTCCTGAAGGTTCAGATTGTCTGGAATGTGTATCACTTCTGGAGGGAGCATAAAGGACATGACCTAGGACTGATATGCAGGTTGTTTTAACAATTCAGTCAAGGGAAATGGGATTTTCACCTTCTCGAGCTCCTTTTGTAAACTGAAGGCAGAGGAGGACCTATCTACCGACACCTCTTTTGTTTCTTTATTTTTGGAGTCTTTGTTCTGGGGAAGAGGCTTAACTTCCTTTATGATTGGCTTGACACTAGGGGGTGTGGCCACTTGTGAAGATGAAGGAATTTGATCAGCAGACTGCAAAGATTGGTTAAGGGGCCTCTTACCTTTGTCCGGGGTCCTTTGAGATGTTGCCTCCTTCTGAGCAGGTGCTTCCTCTTGAGGTGTGTCCTCCTCCTGATCCTGAGTGCGAGTTATCTTCCTAGAAGATCTGAGGTCATATCTTCTATTGAACTGAGCTTGCATGAAATCGACGAACTGCTTGCAGTATTCATTGATCTCAGGATCTTCGGTGTCTTCATTAGCTTTTCCTTCTGTGTGTGCCTACACCTCCACTTCGTCACTTTCATGTAGGGGGCATTCAGCTTCGTCACTATTTGAGAAAGAGACATGTGCCTCCTCTTGCTCATAACTGATGTCTTCTGTAGGGCCCTCTACTTGTCCTTCCAAGTATAGAGGGTGTGGTACCTGATCTTGTTTCTCCTTCTGTCCCCTACGCAATATCTCCAAGGGTGGCTTCCTGTATTAAGGGTTATAACCTCTGTTTGGGGCATTTTGGAAATTCTTGGAGGATGAATATTTTGCCTCCATTTCAAGTTTAACCAAATTACTTGAAAGGTTTTTGATCATCTTTTTCATCTCCTCAATCATATCATTAGTTGAATCCCTATCTTGGTTCGAGGTGGATACATCTTCTTTTCCCCTTCTTCTAGTATCCTACTCAGATTTTCCCTTGGATTTACCAGTGGAGATAAAGTTTGCCTCGAGTTCCAGTGCATCTGTCTGAGCATCGTCCAGGGTGGCTGGCTTTCTTTCTCTCAGAGAGAAGTCGAATTCTGAGTCAAAGGCTGCCACAAACACAACCTTGGTAGCGGTTTGGTGCGGTTTCATTTCTGCGGGAAGGCTCAGGTACAACTTGTTAAATCTCTTAATAAACTCGGCCACCCCTTCATTGTGTCTTTTCTTGAGTGTATTAAACTCAGTTAGACAATGTCCATGATCTTTCTTCTCTCCCCATTTTATGAGAAAAGTGTCTTCCATTCCTTCCCACGTGTTTATAGAACGTTCTCCCAGCGTCTTGAACCATTTTCTGGCTTCACCGTCAAGGGATTGCACAAATAGTCTTACGACTACATCAAGATGTTCCACGTTGAAATTTTATGTGAAGGAGCAGAAGACCTCAAGGTGTTTTTGAGCTTCGATCTCGTTCTCTCCATTGAAATGGGGCAGGATCTTTAGATAGTCCTATGGCATGTTGTTCAGCACTTGAGGTAATGCCAGGGGGCATATTTATTCAGCAAGAAGCCCAAAACATTTTCCATCAGAGGAGGAGGTGGAGGTAACAGAAGGATTTGATGTGTAAGCGGAGGAGGAGGTGGAAGTGAGGTATGAATGAAAATGGGAGTGCATTGGATAGCAGCTTGGGGTGATGATGAAAAAGGAAGAGTATTAATAGCAGATACTTTAGTGACTTCTTTTACTTCTTCAGCCTCTGGAGTGGGGTGGAATGTGTAACGAGTGGTATCTATTGATTTAGCCTCATCCTTTACTTGGATGTTTCCTAGAGGTGGACTGTCTGAGTAGCAACCAGTTTCTCCCGCAGCGGAGTCAGAACCTTGTACTTGGGCTACTTGAGAAGAAGAGGACGGAAATTCTTCCAGAGAAAATTGTGGGATCTCAGTATGGATGAATTTTCTCTCCCTCCAATTTCTTCTATGCATGATTCTCTCTGGGTCAGACACAGAGGGTGTCTTAGGTTGAGACGTATCTGACCTAAGGTGTGGCTTCTAAGGAGCCAGGAATGCAAATAGATTTACTTTAAAAATGGATGTGGAGTCGCCAAGGTGAGGGATATACAACTCTCAACTCTCCATGCTCACCTAATTTAAGAGTGAATAAAGGTTTTGTCGAGGCCTAGGGATTTCAATTTTTCTCAACTTTGTTCCCCGACAACGGCGCCAAAAAGATGTTGTCAATCCTAGAGACAGCCTTGAGTTGTGAAATACCAGTGCCTAGGACATCTTATATAGTAAGGAGGAATATGATATGATAGGGATAATTAGCAGAACAAAGCTCTCATGCTATTTCTTGTAACAGGAAAATTAACTTGAATGGGACCAAAACTTTTAGAATATTGATACAGAGAAAGCAATATTGCAGAGGCAAGATGTGAAACTCTAACACGAATGTATCAGACAATTCAAAGGCAGCTTCACTGCAAAGAGGAATGGATTCTAAAAACTTCACAGAGATTGATAATCATAAAGTATCTACTGCATATGTAGAATAAAGAGAATACTAATTTTTATTGAGACAACATCCAGAAATATATACCAGCATATAGTGGGCTTACGAAATTAAGAATCCACACATGATGACAACATTTGTAAATAACATCTCATAGCAGCTAGTATATTAGAAATATGGGTGAATTGAAAATGAGACAGCATATCACGTCTGAGCCATATTTAAAGTGCCAAATAGGTTATGACATAAGTATCAACCAAGATAAATTTATATAAAAAAAAATGGGCTACTCGCATTCCAAAATGTGATACAAGATAAATCGATGTAAATGAAATGAATGGCTAAGCTACAACATATAGGAGAGAATTACACACTGTAAAGCACCAAGACCAAAATCCTAATTAAAGATAAAACTCCTTCTCATGGAGACCCAACGGTCTCCTCACATTTGTATTAAAGCTTCCACATAATTCATACAAGAAATTCTTCTACAGTCAATTCTTAAGAAAATCTGGAACCTAGTTTTCTCTTCTGATCTTGCTTATATAGGAACATCCATACATGAGAGAGAAGATATTTTTTGGAAGTTATATTCCTCGCATGCCAAAATTTGTTAAAGGTCCTTATCAAAATAATAAAAAATTATGATGAGGAATACAGACCTCTTATCATTTGTGGTTAGGCGCTAGACCGTTTTGAAACAAAATATTAAACAAATGTTTGGGCAGAAAGTAAAATACTAAGGTGAAATATAAATTCCACCTGGAACTTGAAACTAACTAACTGAAGTAAAAATAAAAAGGCCACTAGGGCCGAAGAATGAGTTAATAGTGCTTCATTGACGAGACGGGGTCGAGATGGTTGCTAACACAGGTGGCGGAACATTTGCGGACGAGCTGGCGATCTGGCTAGAAAATTGGGTGCACCTCTGCTGACTGTCTGCTGAAGGTTCAGTCATAGCAGAAAATCCTTCCACCTTGATAAAGGCTTCAGTGAGATCATTTAGGCTCACCTCGGTAGGGATATTATGTTTTATTAGATGAAGGAGGATGAACTATGGGTGGAGCGCTGAGACAATTGTTTCTGCTTTTAACCGAGCGGTTTTATCTGACAAGGCGTTCGTCCAGTCCCTTTCTTCTTGGAGCCATGCTTCATATTCCGGTAATGATCATAGTATGGAAGGGGTGGTAGGGTTCCATCATGACGGAAGTCCTGCTGTGGTGATCTTGGCCGAAACAACATCAAATCGATCCACGCTGGCTGCCAACTGTTGTAGGGCCCTCGAAGCCATAATGCGGGCTGAATCCTTGTCAATAATATTTTGGCATTCGACGGCTTCCTTAACCCGGCTTGTTATGCCATGCTGCTTTACCTCACTAGCTCTCAGCCCTTTTAAGAAAGAAACATATTCACTGGCATGTTGGGCTCTGCTAGACAAGTTGAGATCCCCTTCCTGAAACTTCCTCCTGAGATAGAGTACAGAAGATTTTCTTTCCTCGATGACTTTCAGGAACTCCCACTGCTCTGTTACAGCTGAAATGATCTCTGACCAAATAATCTTTCTTCCTTCTCTGAGGGTGATGTTACCTTTCAGGCGGGTGTTGAGATCATTGATGGTCTTCTGCTGGTCGGATCTTGCCTTCTTCTCTTGTTCAATCTCTTTCTGCAGTGTCTCTATTTTTCTGGTATTCTCAGCTAGGGAGTTTTCCAAATCAGTGATCCTTTGCCTCGTGGTGGATGCCTGTTTTCCTAATATATCATATGCAGCTTTCGCTGCATTCAGCTGCTCTGACAACGAACTCGTCTCTGGTGGGGTTGTAGTAGGCGCACAATTGTGCATGTCCCAGGTGTTCTACAGCTCTGTCAACCTACTCTGAAGAGTGGTGATTGTTTCTACCATTTTTTCTTTTTCCTCCTTCCCCTTTGCCAGTGTGTCAGCCAATTCCACTTTTTATTTCTCTACTTTTGCCAATTCGGTCGTCTGAACATGGTGGGAGGCCGGTATGATGACCTTAATTTTTAATGATGCAACCTCCCTCTGTAATTGATCTATCACATAGCGCTAAGGGTTGATGTCTCTAGTTTCTTTTCCTTTGATCGACTCCATGAGGCCTCGTATTTGATTCGCCTTGGCACGGGAGTTTACCTGTTTGTTTTTTAGGGTTTCCCTCACCTGTTCATGCTTTTTCTCCAGTTTTCTTAGTGCAATAGTGACCCGCATTACCTCGTCCTTCAACATATCACCCACCACCTAAAATAGATTGCATTTGTCGGGTGCTAATACTTTGGCCATTTCAATCACATATTCTAGCACCCTGTAACTAGTGGTACCTGCATTAGGGTCCAAGATGGCCTTGGCCATAGAAAATACCAGGTGCTCTGTGTCCACATTCATAGAAGCTAAAACCCTGGTGTGATATTTCTCAACATACCCTTCCAACTCGGCTTTGTACTTATCCTCGATCGTTCTGTTTCTCTGGGTCCTTTCGACTGCAACTGGTGAGGTATAATCTTCGATGGCCTGTGAGACTTCAGAGAAGTCGGAGGAGGTGACACTGTCTCTCAGTACTTTGATCCCTACCTTGCTACTGTCGAGCTGGCCATATGGTGTAAACGGTTCAAGCAGCTGTTCTTCCCCTATAACCTCTGCCTCGCTTGAGACTGTTTTCTGCTTTTTGCGAAGGGGCGAACCTGCTCCTAAGGGACCCACTTCTTCTTCTTCTTGGCCTTTATTGACGTTTTCTCCTTCCCCTGTGGCAGATGAATCTGTCTCCATCTATGAAATCAAAGGCCAAGTTTCAAAGTTAGCCCTCCACTCCATGAACGGTCTCGATTCATGTACATAAGGAGTGGACTTGTTCCTCTTTCTTCTGTTTGAGATAATCTCCCGAGGATAATAGGGCCAAGTCTTCCCTTGTCTTAGGTCCATGCCTTGCAACAGCTTCTCAACAATGGGAAGGGCATGTCTTGAATTCAAAACAAATGGGCTGATAGTGATAGGGAGTCGCAGGATGAAACCCTTCTTTGCAGGGAAAAAGTGGAGTTGGCCAGCCTTGAGGGTCTGCCGAATATAATCCAGAGCATAAACTCGTCGAGCAGGAAAAACAGGCAGCTGGTAAGGGGGAACCTCGACTCCATGGACCCGAATTTAAGTGTAATTGTCAAATAGGTACCAATCCCCGGTGCTCTGGGTTTTACTAGCTTGCAGCCAGCTCTTCATTTCAAGAAAGACCCTAGGTGAGGGTGAATCGTGGATGATAGTATAGACGAATGGCATGAAATCATTTAGGGACCTAGAATAACCCACCCCATTAGGTATTTGGCGTACTGAAAAATTCCAGTCAAAAACAGGTCAGGGTTGAGAATTGACATCGTATATCCTATCTAAGCCCAAACTCGCGAACTTGTCAGCATGCTGATACAAGAAAAGGTAGAAGACCATCGAGCAAAAACGGAAGTGACCCGTTTCCGAAAGCTCTTGGAACTGGGTCTGAATGTTAGCAGCAAGAAAGCCAGGGATATCCAGAACTACCCCCTTTTGAGACATTAACCATAAGAAATAAACACATACCCTGGAAATTTCCCCCAAACCGCCTACACCTAAAAGACCAGCGATGAGGGCAAGGATGGGCTGCACTTCCTCTTTGAACAAATTCAACGGAAAAGGTTCTGTAGTAGGAAGAGACGTAGCCTGATTGCTGGTTATAGAAGAAATGAAGGCATTTTGATATTCCCATGGCAATTTGGTGAACTGGGAGGTTAAAGCCACTTCATTGAAACTGGTATAGGTGGCACTGGTGGGAAACCGGAGGGCTTGCCTGATAATGTCAGGGGAGAGAGAAAGAATATTATTCCCTTGTACAGAGGTAAACGTGCCTCGGCACTCATCGTAGGCCTCCCTAAGCCAGCAAATAAGATCGACCACAGGGTAGACTGGGGGAGTAATCTAATGGTCTAAACCTGATACAACTACCCGATATCAATCTCTATTCTCGACATGGCACCTAAAAAGCTCGGGTTTTATACTGCTGATGGGAAAAGGGTATTGGGGATCAAAGATTCTGGCTTGCAGGTCAATAAAAGGCTCGAACCCAGGAGGGTTTCTGGTTTCTCGAACCTGAGGAGTCTTTGGTTCAGTTTTATTGGGTGTGCCCCTTCCCATGACGGACATATAAAAAATTTTAAAAACGAAAGGAAAGTAGAGGGAATATGAGTGACGAAATACCTATGCAGTAGGGAAATATGCTCAAGAAAACGACGCGGGGTTGTTGATAGTGACTGGGTAGACTTTGGCACTAGATCCCACTTAGTTTATACCGTAGTTGGAAAACCTATGAATTTTACTGCAGTAAAATACGGGAAGACTGTTATCTATGACTGAGCGTTCTGAGGTAAAAGGTGGAGAGGTGGAATAAATGGGGGGAAGTTTCGTAAGGACAATGGCAGTGGAGCACGTGGTGCATAGGGATTGGGTGTTAGCTAGGAGCTGGTGAACACCGCGTGCCAAGTTTAATACTGGTACGGGCTTCAGTACTAGTTCGCCTAGAAAACTTACCTTACCTCTCTACCGCATAAACCATACGATTCTTGAAACACATTATTCGCGAGACGAGTTAAATACACAACATACTAGTCTCTAGGGCCCGCATTCTATTCTGCCACATCACTATAATTCCGCGCTTTGCTCTACCACGTTGCCTTTACCTTGGGTCCACCTCGTGGCACGTCACTGTAATTCCGCGAGGGTATGGGCCTCTTCCCTCTTCCGCTTCTTGACCCCGGCGGAAATCCCATATGGGGAGTTACCTCACTTACATATTATGGTTGCGGCAAGCCTTTTAATTATTTCGCTCTACATCTTTTGTACCATACCTTTGCGCTTTTTGCATTACCATTACCCTTTTTGCTTTATATTTTGACCCTTCGCATACATATGTTTCCTTTTAAGCGCGATACTTGTCTCATCATCGTTTCCCCTTAATAGACCTTTTAAATGTTCAACTATCAACCATAACATTCAACACATGTCTATCCAAAGGTTAATTCGGAAAAATGACTAGTGTTAATTAATGATCAACATTGGCTCCACCTGGGGACGGCACGTTCATTCTTGAGCATGTCGAGAACTTCGCAGACCACCTTTTTATCTTCTGTGGACCCCATTCCTCAGCCCTTTTAATTTTACTCTTCATGATCCCCCGCGACACACACATTATTCAAGAAAAGATGAAAACATAAACTAATATACGATATGATACATCAGGCTCTCTCGGCCCGACTCAGAACTGGAAATAAGGCTTGAGAAAATGACTGTTTACAGGGGCGTCAAGCATATATCCCTATAAATTTTCCAGCCTGAAAGTATTGTTGCCTCCTTGTTCAACAATTTTAAAGGAGCCGAACCAGAGGGGGTCGAATTTACTGTGTTTCCCTTTTTAAGCTCTTCGAATATCCCATCTGAGCACTAAATCCCATATATGTAACTTTCTGTCTTTAGCATGTTGATCGAAAATATCCTTCATTTTATCCTGGTATTCAACTAGCCTCTGACTCACCTGATTGCGCGTTTCTTCCGGCTCCACCAGCTGGTTGATTCTCCTGGCCACATCATCGGGTTATTCCTGACTTTCCTACATGAATCAAGCTACTGGTAAAGCTAACTGCACAGGGAACACTGCTGCCCTCCCATATACTAATTTGTATGGGGACTTCCTAGTTGCTCTCTTGCTGGTAATCCTGTTGGCCCACGGAGAAAATTTCAGCTGCGAATCCCAATTCTTCTGATTTTCATTGATAGCTTTCTTCAGTGCTCTTACCAACGTTTTATTTGATGACTCTGCTAGGTCATTTACTTGTGGGTAGTAGGCTGTAGAGTGACCTTGTGCAATGTTGTACTGTTGACAGAAGTTGAAAAACTTTGCAGATTTAAATTCCTGTGCATTATTGGTCACAATCTTGGCAGGGCAGCCAAATCTGGACATGATGTTTTCTTCTATGAAATTCGTCACCATGGTATCTGTTGCGTTCTTGGCAGGTATAACTTCCACCCACTTTGTGAAATAATCCATGGCAGTTAATATCCATTTATGATGAACGCTGGACGAAGGATGTATTTCGCTGTTAAAGTCAATTCCCCACTGCTGGAATGGTTCATCTACGTGAATGGGGATCATGGGTAGATGTGCTAGCTTCTGTCTTTTGGCAAAATTTTTGCATTTATCACAAGCTTTGACCCAAGCAAACACATCCCCGAAAATTTTGGGCCAGAAGAATCCAGCCTTCAATATTTTGTGAGCAGTAGCCCTCCAACTGTAATGGCCCCCACAGATTCCTTCATGAAACTTAGCCATTATGCCCTCTACCTCTTCCTCTATCAGGCATAGAAGCAGGATGCCTGAGGGGTCCCTCTAGTACAGCAGGCCGTTTGCAACCATGTACTTCTGTGACTTCAACGTCAATGTTCTGTATTTAGCTTTTTCACAGCTGGGTGGGAAAGTTAGTGTTAGAAGATATTCCACTATCTCCTTGTACCACTGGATGGTGAGGTACTTCATATGTGTCTTCTGGGAAGCTATCTCTACTCCCTGTGGTTCTTCTTTCCCCTCAGATGCCTCGTTTGCCACCATGGAGAGGTTTATGCCCAGAGCTTGACAATTTGACTTAGACAAGATTTCGGCTAACCCTTGTCCCTTGATTAGTTTAGTAGGGCGGATGTCTAGCTCGTACTCCTGTATTTTGGCTATCCACTTTCCTATTTTTCCTTCACTATCACCCTGGATAAGGATATCTTTAACATCTGTTGTGGGCACAAATGCAGTGATGTGGGACTGGAGGACATACATATGAAAGGCTTTGAGGGATTTCACCAGAGCATATGCCTGCTTTTCCAATATGTTATATTTCAGCTTAGCGTCACGAAGCACCTGACTGAAAAAGGCAATAGGCTGCTCGCACCCATCTTCATTTTTCTGCAACAGCACTCCTGCAACTGTATGAGGTGATGCAAAGGAAAAGATCATAAAAGGTTTGGCATAGTCTAGCCTAGCTAACACAGGGGCTTCAGCGAATGCATTTTTAATCCTGGAAAAAGCTTCTCGTGATTCTTGTTACCACCTAACCTCATTGTTCTTCTTTAGCATGTCAGTAATATGCCTAAATATCTCAGCATAGTTAGGGATGAACTTGCTCAGAAAGTTTATAGGACCTAGGAACACCTGAACTTACTTTTTATTTCTGGGGAGGGAAATGCAATTTATGGCTTCTACTCTCTTAGGATCTATCTTTACTCCATCTTTGGTTACAATATGTTCCAAGAGCTTGCCATCTTCCAGTGAAAACATAGACTTCTGTGGGTTGAGGGAGAGGCCATACTTTCTGCACTTCTCGAAGGTTCTTTGTAGGTGTTCAATGTGCTCTGCATCATCTTTTGAGAACACAGTAATGTTGTCCAAATATACCAGCACAAGCTTATCTTGCTCTCCGATAAAATCAATGTCCATGGCCCTCTAAAAGGTGGCCCATACGTTAATCAACCCAAAAGGCATCCTGGCATACATAAATGTCCCCCATGGAGTGGTAAAGGAAGTCTTCTTTTGATCTTCTGGTAGTACAGCCACCTGATTGTACCTAGAGAATCCATCCATCATCGACATTCGAGACGCTCCTACCACTTTCTGCAGGATGTGGTCCATCTTCGGCAGTGGATAATTATCCTTTAAGGATGCTCTGTTCAGATTCCTGAAATCAACACATAGCCTTATTTCTCCATTCTTCTTTCGTACAGGGACTAAATTAGCTACCCGCTCAGAATATTTCAATGGTACAATGATTTTCGCCTTCAGAAGTTTCTTAATTTATTTCTCAATAGAGGGTAGCAACAGGGGATTTATCTGTCTAAGCTTCTACTTATGTGGTTTTGCGTCTCCCTTCAGTGGAATTTTATGCTGCATAATGCTGATATCAAAGGTTTTTAGGTCTTGATAAGACCATGAAAACAAATCTTTATAGGACTGAAATAACTTCTGGTAAATTTGTTTATACTCTTCCAGGACCTTCTTGGACGACTTCACGATCTTGGGGTCAGCCTCAGTGCCAAGATTCAGATCTTCTACCTGATTCTCCTCCACAACTTTGTTCGGCTGTAGTGGAACATCATTCTTGTTAAACAACCTTTCTAAGGGTACTAGTCCTTGGGGAATGACATTCCCTTTCAACTGCAAAAATTTGTGGCCAGCTACCTTTTCTTCCCACTTATCTCCTGAAGTGTCTTCGGTCTCCTCCTCCTCACAACTATCAATCTCCACGTTGGAAAATTCTCCAACTGTTTCCAAGAATATCTTCACCTGATCTTCATCTTCAAACACTTTCCAATGTTTGATATTTTCTGGGATTGATGGCCGATAACGTATCTCAATTTCATATCTCAAGAGAGGATTCTGAGGTGGACAAAAAGTACTCGCAGCCACTGCAAGGGAGTCTGCCATTCTATTTTTCTCCTGGGGCATGAACTGGATATTAAATGCCAAGAAGAAATTCTCCACCGGATCCCAAACTTCATTCCTATAAGCCCTTAGCCTAAGATGTTTAGCTTGGAACTGATTCCTCACCTGTCCGACTACAAGTTCTGAATCTCCCAGAACCTTTAGACTTCGTATGTTCATACTCCTCGCTGTCTGCAGCCCCAGTAGAAGTGATTCATACTCGGCCACATTATTTGTGGGATCATACTCTAGCTTGAAAGATAAAGGGAACCATTGGCTTGCAGGAGAAATCAATAACACCCCAGCCCCATTACCTTCCCTGGAGTTAGCCCCATCAAAATGAAGTGTCCATATTTCTGATTCAGGAATTTCTATGGACTGCTCTATCTTGATCTGGAAAAATGACGGCTCATGAGCGTACTCCTGATCTTCCTCCAACATTAAACATGAGAAATCTCCCTCCCTGCTATAAACTGGAGAATTAACTAAGTCATCTGCCTTGGTAATTGTCTTGACAAATCTAATTTCTTGGTACAACCTCCTCTCTTGACCACCAAATACAAGGATAGTGGCATAGGTCAGGTCCAACTTGATTGATCCACCAATTTTGGTCCCCCAAGATCTTGACAGTAGCATGCCAAAGTGAGATGGAATTTCAGCCACCACTATATCCATCACTACACTTTTTGCTAGGATCTGAGCCAGATTGACCACTAAGTCCTTTATCATGCCCAGACACTTAACTCTTTTGGAGTGAAATGAGTAAAGGTCTTTGTATGGGCGATTGATTTGTAGTCCTAGTTGTTCCATGACCTAGAGGGGTAAAAGATTATGAGAGGCTCCCGAATCTAATATACAATTATGCAGCAGCAGGTCATGTATTACTAAAGACACATAAAATGGGGGGGTAGCAGCATCTAATTATTCGACATGTGGACCAAAAACAACCATAGGCATTTCTTCCTGAAGGTTCAAACTGTCTGGAATGTGTATCACTTCTGGAGGGAGCATAGAGGACGTGACCTGGGACTGATATGCAAGTTATTTTAACAATTCAGTCAAGGGAACTGGGATTTTCACCTTCTCGAGCTCCTTTTATAAAATGAAGGCAGAGGAGGACCTGTCTACCGACACCTCTTTTGTTTCTTTATCTTTGGAGTCTTTGTTCTGGGGAAGAGGCTTAACTTCCTTTATGATTGGCTTGACACTATGGGGTGTGGCCACTTGTGAAGATGAAGGAATTTAATCAGCAGACTGCAAATATTGGTTAAGGGGCCTCTTACCTTTGTCTGGGGTCCTTTGAGACGTTGCCTCCTTCTGAGCAGGTGCTTCTTCTTGGCGTATGTCCTCCTCCTGATCCTGAGTGTGAGTTATCTTCCTGGAAGATCTGAGGTCATATATTCTATTGAACTGAGCTTGCATGAAATCGATGAACTGCTTGCAGTAGTCATCGATCTTAGGATCTTCGGTGTGTGCCTGCACCTCCGCTTTGTCATTTTCATGTAGGGGGCATTCAACTTCGTCACTGTTTGAGAAAGCAAGGTATACCTCCTCTTTCTCATAAGCGATGTCTTTTGTAGGGCCCTCTACTTGTCCTTCCAAGTATAGAGGGTGTGGTACCTGATCTTGCTGCTCCTTCTGTCCCCTTTGCAATATCTGCAAGGGTGGCTTCCTGTATTGAGGGTTATAACCTCTGTTTGGGGCATTTTGAAAATTCTTGTAGGATGAATTCTTTGCCACCATTTCAAGTTTAACCATCTTATTTGAAAGGTTCTTGATCATCTTGTTCATCTCCTCAATCCTGTCATTAGCTGAATCCCTATCTTGGTTCGAGGTGGATACTTATTCTTTTCCCCTTCTTCCAGTATCCTGATCAGATTTTCCCTTGGATTTACCAGTGGAGGCAAAGTTTGCCTCGAGTTCTAGTGCATCCGTCTGAGCATCATCCAGGGTGGCTGGCTTTCTTTCTCTCAGAGAGAAGCCGAATTCTGAGTCAAAAGCTGCCACAAACATGACCTTAGCAGCGGTCTTGTGCGGCTTCATCTCTGCGGGGAGGCTCAGGTATAACTTTTTAAATCTCTTAATAAACTTGGCCACCCCTTCATTATGTCTTTTCTTGAGTGTATTAAACTCAGTCAGACAATGTCCATGGTCTTTCTTTTCTCCCCATTTTCTTAGAAAAGTGTCCTCCATTCCATCCCAAGTGGTGACAGAATGATCTCCCAGAGTCTTGAACCATTTCCTGGCTTCACCATCCAGATATTGCACAAATAGTCGTAGGACTACGTCAAGATGTTCCACGTTGAATTTTTCTATAAAGGAGCAGAAGACCTCAAGGTGTTTTTGAGCTTCGATCTCGTTCTCTCCATTGAAATGGGGCAGGATCTTTAGATAGTCCTGTGGCATGTCGTTCATCACTTGAGGTAATGCCAGGGGGGCATATTTATTCAGCAAGAAGCCCAGAAAATTTGCCATTGGAGGAGGAGGTGGAGGTAACAGAAGGGTTTTATGTGTAAGCGGAGGAGGAGGTGGAAGTGAGGTATGAATGACAATGGGGATGTATTGGACAGTAGCTTGGGGTGATGACGAAAAAGGCAGAGTATTAACAACAGATACTTCAGTGACTTCCTTGACTTCTTTAGCCTCTGGAGTGGGGTGGAATGTGTAACGAGTGGTATATATTGATTCAGCCTTGTCTTTAACTTGGATATTTCCCAGAGGTAGACTGTCTGAGTAGTAACCAGTTTCTCCTACAGCGGAGTCAGAATCTTGCACTTGGGCTACTTGAGAAGAGGAAGAAGGAAAGTCTTCTAAAGAAAATTGTGGGATCTCAGTATGAATGAATTGTCTCTCGCTCCAATTTCTTATATGTAGGATTTTCTCTGGGTCAGACACAGAGGGTGTCTTTTGCTGAGACATATCTGACCTAAGGTGTGGCTTCCGAGGAGCTAGGAATGCAAATAGATTAATCTGAAAAATGAAAGTGGAGTCGCCAAGGTGAGGGATGTACAACTCTCAACTCTCCATGCTCACCTAATTGAAGAGTGAATAAAGGTTTTGTCGAGGCCCAGGGATTTCAATTTCTTTCAACTTTGTCTCCCTGGCAACGGCGCTAAAACGATGTTGTCAATCCTAGAGACAGCCTTGAGTTGTGAAATACCAGTGCCTAGGACATCCTATATAGCAAGGAGCAATACGATATGACAGTGATAATTAGCAGAGCAATGCTCTCATGCTATTTCTTGTAACAGGAAAATTAGCTTGAATGGGACCAAAACTTTCAGAATCTTGATACAGAGAAAGTAATACTGTAGGGGCAAGATGCGAAACTCTAACAAAAATTGTATCAGACAATTCAAAGGCAGCTTCACTGCAAAGAGGGCTGGATTCTAAACACTTCACAGAGATTGATAATCATAAAGTATCTACTGCGTACGTATAATAAAGAGAATACTAACTATTATTGAGACAACATCCAGAAATATATACCAGCATGTAGTGGGCTTATGAAATTAAGAATCCATAGATGATGACAACATTTGTAAATAACATCTCATAGCAGCTAGTACAGCAGAAATGCGGGTGAATTGAAAATGAGACAAAATATCACGCCTGAGCCATATTTAAAGTGCCAAACAGGTTATGAAATAAGTATCAACCAAGATAAATTTATATAAAAAATAGTGGGCTACTCGCATTCCAAAACTTGATACAAGATAAATGGATGTAAATGAGATGAATGGCTAAGCTACAACATATAGGAGAGAATTACACACTGTAAAGCACCAAGACCAGAATCCTCATTAAAAATAAAACTCCTTCTCATTGAGACCCAACGGGCTCCTCACATTTGTATTAAAGCTTCCACAAAATGCATACAAGAAATTCTTCTACAGTCAATTCTTAAGAAAATTTGGAACCTAGTTTCCTCTTCTGATCTAGCTTATATAGAAACCTCCATACATGAGAGAGAAAATATTTTTTGGAAAAATATCTTCTACGCATGCCAAAAATTTGTTAAAGGTCCTTATCAAAATAACCAAAACTTATGATGAGGAATAAATGCCTCTCATCATTTACAGTTAGGCATTGGCCGTTCTGAAACAAAATTTTAAATAACAATCTTGGAAGAAAAGTAAAATGCTGGAGTGAAACATAAATTCCACTTGAAACTTGAAAATAACTAACTAAAGTAAAAGTAAAAAGGCCGCTAGGACCGGATCATGAATTAACAGTGTTTCATTGGCGAGACAGGGTCTAGGTGGTTGCTGACACAGGTGGCGGAACATTTGCGGAAGAGCTGGCGATCTAGCTGATAAATTAGGTGCACCTCTGCTGACTGTCTGCTGAAGGTTCAGGCATAGAAGAAAATCCTTCCACCTTGATAAAGGCCCCAATGAGATCATTTAGGCTCGCCTCGGTACGGATCTTATGTTTTATTAGATGAAGGAGGACGAACTTTGGGCGGAGCGCTGAGACAATTGTTTCTGCTTTTAACCGAGCGGTTTTATCTGATAAGGCGTCCGTCTGGTCCCTTTCTTCCTAGAGCCATGCTTCATATTCTGGTAATGATCGCAGTATGGAAGGGGTGGTAGGTTCCCAGCATGACGGAAGTCCTGCCGTGGTGATCTCGGCCCAAACAACATCAAATCGGTCCACGCTGGCTTCCAACTATTGTAGGGCCTTCGAAGCTATAACGCAGGACGAATCCTTGTTAATAATATTTTGACATTCGACGGTTTCCTTAAACCAGCTTGTTATGCCATGCTGCTCCACCTCACTATCTCTCAGCCCTTTCAAGAAAGAAACATATTCCCTGGCGTGCTGGGCTCTGCTGGACAAGTCGATATCCCCTTCCTGAAACTTCCTCCTGAGATAGAGTACAGAAGATTTTATTTCCTCGATGACTTTCAGGAACTCCCATTTCTCTGTTACTTATGAAATGATCTCTGACCAAATAATCTTTCTTCCATCTCTGAGGGTGATGTTACCTTTCAAGTGGGTGTTGAGATCATTGATGGTCTTCTGCTGGTCAGATCTTTCCTTCTTCTCTTGTTCAATCTCTTTCTGCAGTGTCTCTATTTTTTTGGTATTCTCAGCCAGGGAGTTTTCCAAATCAGTTATCGTCTAACTCGTAGTGGATGCCTGTTTTTCTAATATATCATTTGCAGCTTTCGCTGCATTCAGCTGCTCTGACAGCGAAATCGTGTCTGGGGGGGTTGTAGTGGGTACACAGCTGTGCGTGTCCCAGGTTTTCTGCAGCTCCGTCAACCTACTCTGAAGAGTGGCGATTGTTTCTGCCATTTTTTCTTTTTCCTCCTCCTTTGCCAGTGTGTCAGCCAATTCCGCTTTTTTTTTCTCTACTTGCGCCAATTCGGCCGTCTGAACATGGTGGGAGGCCGGTATGCTGACCTTACTTTTTAATGACGCAACCTCCCTCTGTAATTGATTTATTACATAGCGCTGAGGGTTGGTGTCTCCAATTTATTTTCCTTTGATCGACTCCATAAGGCCTCGAATTTGATTCGCCTTGGTGCGGGAGTTTTCCTGTTCGTTTTTTAGAGTTTCCCTCACCTGTTCATGTTTTTTCTCCAATTTTCTTAGTGCAATAGTGACCCGCATTACCTCTTCCTTCAACATATCGCCCACCACTTGAAATAGATTGCATTTTTCGGGTGCTGGTACTTTGGCCATGTCAATTGCATATTCTAGCACCCTGTAACTAGTGGTACCTCCATTAGGGTCCAATATGGCCTTGGCCATAGACAATACCAGGTGCTATGTGTCCACATTCATGGAAGCTGAAACCCTGGTGTGATATTTCTCGACATACCCTTCCAACTCGACTTTGTACTTATCCCTAATCATTCTATTTCTCTGGGTCCTTTCAACTGCAACTAGTGAGGTATAATCTCCGATGGCCTATGAGACTTCAGAGAAGTCAGAGGAGGTGACACTGTCTCTCAGTACTTTGATCCCTGCCTTGCTACTGTTGGGCTGGCCATATGGTGTAAACGGTTCAAGCAGTTGTTCTTCCCCTATAACCTTTGCCTCGCTTGAGATTGTTTTCTGCTTTTTGCGAAGGGGCGAACCTGCTCCCGAGGGACCCACTTCTTCTTCCTCTTGGCCTCTATTAACGTCTTCTCCTTCCCCTGTGGCAGATGAATCTATCTCCATCTGCAAAATCAAAGGCCAAGTTTCAAATTTAGCCCTCCACTTCATGAACGGTCTCGATTCATGTACATAAGGAGTGGACTTGTTCCTCTTTCTTCTGTTTGAGATAATCTTCCGAGGATCATAGGGCCAAGTCTTCCCTTGTCTTAGGTCCATTCCTTGCAAAAAATTCTCAACAATGGGAAGGGCGTGTCTTGAATTCACAACAAATCGGCCGATAGTGATAGGGAGTCTCAGGATGAAACCCTTCTTTGCAGGGACAAAGTGGAGTTGGTCAGCCTTGAGGGTCTGTCGAATATACTCCAGAGAATAAACTCGTCGAGCAGGAAAAAAAGGCAGCTGGTAAGTGGGAATGTCCACTCCATAGACCCGAATTTCAGTGTAATTGTCGAATAGGTACCAATCCCCGGTGCTCTAGGTTTTACTAGCTTGCTACCAGCTCTTCATTTCAGGAAAGACCCTAGGTGAGGGTGAATCGTGGATGATAGTATAGACGATGGGCATGAACTCATTTAGGAACCTAGAATAACCCACCCCATTGGGTATTTGGTGTACTGAAAGTTCCAGTCAAAAACAGGTCGAGGTTGAGAATTGACATCATATATCCTATCTAAGCCCAAACCCGTGAACTTGTCAGCATGCTGATATAAGAAAAGGTAGAAGACCATCGAAAAAAAACGGAAGTGACCTGTTTCTAAAAGCTCTTGGAACTGGGTTTGAATGTTAGCAGCAAGAAAGCCAGGGATATCTAGAACTACCCCCTTTTGAGACATTAACCACAAGAAATAAACACATACCCTGGAAATTTCCCCCAAACCGCCTACACCTAAAAGACCAGCGACGAGGGCAAGGATGGGCTGCACTTCCTCTTTGAACAGATTCAACGGAAAAGATTCTACAGCAGGAAGAGACGTAGCCTGATTGTTGGTTATAGAAGAAATGAAGTCATTTTGATGTTCCCATGGCAATTTGGTGAACTAGGAGGTTAAAGCCACTTCATTGAAACTAGTATAGGTGGCGCTGGTGGGAAACCGGAGGGCTTGCCTGATAATGTCGGGGGAAAGAGAAAGAATCGTATTCCCCTGTTCAGAGGTAAACGTGCCTTGGTGCTCATCGTAGGCCTCCCTAAGCCATCAAATAAGATTGACCACAAGGTAGACTAGGGGAGTAATCTAATGGTATAAACCTGATACAACTACCCGATATCGATCTCTATTCTCGACATGGCGCCTAAAAGGCTCGGGTTTTATACTGCTGATGGGAAAAGGGTATTGGGGATCACAGATTCCGGCTTGTAGGTCAATAAAAGGCTCAAACCCGGGAGGGTTTCTGGTTTCTCGAACCTGAGGAGTCTCTGGTTCATTTTTCTTGGGTGTGCCCCTTCCCATGACGGACATATAAAAAATTTTAAAAATGAAAGGAAAGCAAAGGGAATATGAGGGAAGGAATACCTGTGAAGTAGGGAAATATGCTCGGGAAAATGACGTGGGGGTGTTGATAGTGATTGGGTAGACTTTGGCACTAGCTCCCACTTAGTTTATACCATAGCTAGAAAACCTGTGAATTTTACTGCAATAAAATACGGGAAGACTATTATCTATGACTGAGCGTTCTGAGGTAAAAGGCGGAGAGGTGGAATAAACAGGGGGAAGTGTCGTAAGGACACTGACAGTGGAGCACGCGGCGCATAGGGATTGGGTGTTAGATGGGAGCAGGTGAACACCGCGTGCCGGGTTTAATACTGGTACGGGCTTCAGTACCAGTTCGCCTAGAAAACTTACCTTACCTCTTTGCCACATAAACCATACGATTCTTGAAACACATTATTCGCGAGACGAGTTAAATACACAACATACCAGTCTCTAAGGCCCGCATTCCGTTCTGCCACATCACTGTAATTCCACGCTTTGCTCTGCCACGTTGCCTTTACCTTGGGTCCACCCCGTGGCACATCACTGTAATTCCACGGGGGTATGGGCCTCTTCCCTTTTCCGCTTCTTTACCCCCGCGGAAATCCCATATGGGGAGTTCCCTCACTTGCATATTATGGTTGCGGCAAGCCTTTTAATTATTTCGCTTTGCGTCCTTTGTACCATACCTTTCCACTTTTTGCAATACCGTTACCCTTTTTTCTTTATATTTTGACCCTTCTCGTACATATGTTTTTTTTTAAGCACGATACTTGTCTCATCATCGTTTCCCCTTGATCGACCTTTTAAATGTTTCACTATCAACCATAACATTCAACACATGTCTATCCAAAGGTTAATTCGGAAAAATGACTGGTGTTAATTAATGATCAACAATAGCAATACTAATCATTATCACTATCCTCATGGTTATCTTCCTCTTGTCCTCATGTTTATCTTCATCTTGCACCCCCACCTTCTGTTGGTCTACCCTAATTAATGGTTCTTATTGTTTTTCCACTTGGTCCTCTCCCAACTCACCTAAATAATAATAATAATAAGAAAACTTGAAGTGAGCATATCAACAGAAACAATCAAAAAGTACAAGTTGTGACTATTCTCATCTCTAGCCTTACCAAGAAAATGAAGCACCATGAGATTTCTAATCTCTTTCACTTCGAAGCATGTGACTTCAAGATACACCAGTGGTAGATATCGGGTGTTTCTCTCATTTATGCTTTGGACTTGTATCCTATGAAAGTTACTTCCAATGAAAATTTCCACATCAAGACGTGCTAATTGCAGATGTAATTGAAGGACAGTCTATTTTTTCAAAGCTTTTCTTTGGATAATTTTTAAACATTATGCTTGAATACCATATTTTAGGATATATTAACTCACTCAACAGTAACATGTTAGTGAACAACCATAACTACTGATATAGTTGAATAAACAATTACAATAGTAATGGCAAAAATATATATTATTGGGCGTAGACGGAAGAATATGAATCTGAATATATATATATATATATATATATATATAATTTAAGTATACAACGAAGAATGACCAGTATAGGATCATTCAAACTCCCATTATGATAAATAGTCCACTAAATACATAAATACACATTAGGAAAAATACAGAGAGAGAAAACATTATTGTCATAAAATGTATTTTTCTTTTATTGGAATTAAAGTAAATAGTAATGAGGTAACAAATCAAAGCCTTTCCAAACATAAGGACTCCGTAAGATTTTAGAACCAAAGGTCATTAGAGATAAAAAAAAAATACCCTTTACAATATGACAATTTAATTGGAACCAGTGAGCCATTTTTGGCTTTAGCAACTCAATGTTTGCTCAGAAAATAGTTTGGGAACTCTAGCTATAGTCAATCCATATATACACCCTGGAAAGATTACACCAAATCTGCATTTCGGCAACCCCAAAGTAGCAGAGTGAAAGCGGAAATTCCAATATACAAGGTAGGGACAAAATTAGCCCTAAGTACAAAAAGAATAAATTCAAACCTAATTCATTGTTGAAGTCCATAAAACATACATGATCTCCAAGAAGAATAAGTACCTGTGAGGAATTAAAAATGTTGGGGTTAGACAACGAACTAAAAGGATGAGAAATTACAACCACAATGGAACTAAGGAACAATATATTACCTTAAAAAATTAGTGTAGGGATGGTAGTTAACTTCTGAAAATATTTCCATTAGAACAATCAATCAAAAACAAAATTAAAATTAAAATATACACCCAGTAGTAATTCCATAGAGTATTAGTTTTCATTCTTGTGTTCTGGAAGGGGGTCGAGAGAAACATTGAAAATGTGTTGACAAGTAGTAAAATTTTGGGGTTAATGTATGGAACAACCCTCATTAAATACTATGAAGAAATTATTAAACAAAATAGGCAATTCGAAAATACTTGTAGATGAAGGAACAAACTATTAGGGTTGATAATTCTCTGTAAATAAAGGAAAATTGAACTCTACAGAAAACCAATATCAAATAGAAGCACTTATCACCATCTCAATACACTACGTGTATGTATCACGAAACCCTTGAGGGATCACTTGTATAGAGTAGAGAGAAACATAATCTCTTAATGGTTATTACTCAAATGAAAAACTAGAATGGACACAAGAATAAGACACAACAAGCACAATTGCCTTACCAGTAGGGTCGATGAAGTTACAAATTTATGGAGCCATGGGTCAAACCCTCATAGAAAGAAATAGGTGTCTTCAACCCGGCACAATGTCAAAAGAAAATTACTGAAGGAAACAAAAAAATTAATTAGTCATTGCTTAGCAAATAAATCAAAAGAATACAAGAGTGAAGCCATTGTAAATTCATGGTGAATGGTTACTTATCTTAAGAAAGTTGACTCCTATTTAAGGTATTCAATAGTGTAGAAGAAATCCAAAACAAATTTCGAATAACAAGTAGGATATTTTAAACACTGCCAATAAAATCAACTAATTATATTTTCCAAATCTTACAAAATTAATAGAGATGAAACCCTTCACCGTGCACTCAAATGTCAGATTAAGAATCCTCATCAAATTCCATTGGATACAGAGAAGATATCCAATAATAAATTAGGCTGCTTTCCGCAGATCGGTGCCATAGTTTCCAAAAAAATAAAATGAAATAAAAATCACAAAGAAGGCGAACAAAATGTCCCTGGGTTAAACCCATGTGAAGTTCACATGGGCCTGGTTAGGTGCTAAGTATCCAATTTTCCAAGTGGATAGGAATAGGGAAGCGTAGGTTATAAATAAAATTCCACCTTGATATTCTCAACCAACGTACACAAAAA
Source organism: Pinus albicaulis (assembly GCA_034641835.2). Lineage (NCBI taxonomy): Eukaryota > Viridiplantae > Streptophyta > Pinopsida > Pinales > Pinaceae > Pinus > Pinus albicaulis. The sequence goes on along the minus strand of CM076569.1, from coordinate 776,175,243 downwards.
TAAAAGTATGAGGCATATATTACCTTAACAAACCTCATTTCCATTTATACAAATCAGGGAGTCAGATCATGCTCGCCAATATAACATAGGTAACCATAAGGATTATGGCTTAGGAGAGAAAAAAATAAATATATGATCAAAAAACCATGATAATCCTACATGCGGATTGTGTTTAACATAATCAAAGCATATAGAAACTCACAATAGACAAGAGGTATAAATATGGAAAAGAAGGTTGCAAGGTTAACTTTAGGATTAATACAATGTGCGCTCATTTATAAACCTTTGACCATAGTTTAACTCCATAGTTTAACTCTAGCACTATAGTCAAAATGGTTTTATTATAAAGCATGAAAACAATTTTAGTCTCAAAGTAACAACTGGGGACCCAACTCAATATGAATAATTGTATGATTAACCTAATGATCAAGCCAATTGAATCTAATAACAATGGAAAAACATTTTAGTTGACATTTAAAGATAGTACTATGTAAATATGTATAGATGAGCAAGATTATATCACTGATATAAATAGGAAAAAAAATGTTAAGGGAACTAGGGTATGTGACATATGGTATGGGAGTTATAGGTCCAAAAATTAGGCCTACTAGAAACCATCACAACATAATGAGCATGAAAATAACCTTGGATAGTATAATATGATGTGAATGGAAGCTAATATATGTTGTTGTTGGAAATAAGGTATAGAGGATGGTAGAAGCTTCAAATCATCCTCCTATTGAAGGAGAAGGAATTTATGTGGAGTTGGGAGAAGAGAATACTCTTCTGGAAACTCAATTTTTGTTAATAGTGAGAAATTTATAGCAAGAATTGGCTAATATCATAACAAGTCATGAACAATTGTTGAATACTAGTGAGGAACACGAGAAATTGATAAGAGATTTGACTCAAAATTCAAGTCATAAACTTACGGAGGTAGAGGAGGATGGGGATAAATTAGATCCAATGAAGATGAAAAGTAATGAAATGGAAATAGAAAATTATGAAATAGGGAATAAATTTGACAAGACCTATCCCAAGGCACAAAAATAAAAGAATAAAATAAATGGAGTTATAGGTGCAATTTAAGAAAATAAAATCCCCTACATTTGATGGTGAAAAAGAGGTGGATTCTCAACATGACAAAATATTTTCAAGTTTATGAGTATGAAAGTAACTTGAAGGCGAGGAAGAAAATTTATCAGTTACAGGGGAAGGCTACCTTGTGGTGGGAGGAGGCCAAATAGTGAATAATATGGAAGAAAAGACAGTTTCTTGGGAAGAATTCAATAAACAATTTAAGACTAAATATCTAAATGGGCAGTATTATGATGATTGAGAAAATGAGTTCCATGATTTGAGGTTAGGACAAACTATGGATGAATTTATTGCCAAATTCACAAATTTACTACATTATGTCCCCTACGTCAAGGAAGAAAAGGCCAAAGTAAATATATTTGAAAATTGTTTATTAGTATCTTATAGAGAAAGGATTGAATTTCACAATCCTAAAATGATGGACGAAGTAGTGAGGGAAACAAGACAGTGCTACCAATAGTTTAAAAATAGAGGACCATTCTCAAAGTATTGGAAAATTAAGGAAAGGAATAAGTACCTAAGTGGGATAAAGAAAAAAAAACTTGCATACCAAAATTTTTTTCGAAGGGATCACTGATCTAAAAATGGTCTCAATAACTTGTATTTATATCAAGAACCTACCACTCAGTTTAAATTAAAAATGATGTAGCTTGTACTTGACAATTTTACGGAATTATTTAATTGAAAATGGTGTATGAATTTTTACTGTTTATGTGTTCTAACTTCATTTGATCTTGCTGTAATTTAACATGTATGACAACGACATAATGCATGAAGTAATCATTCAAACAAAACAACAATTTTAATCTAGGAGTTGACCCGAAATCTCTTGGGCTACGTCTCCTTTGAGCTTTGTCATCATGACTCAGCTCTTTGGGATTATCGTAAGTTTTTTTACAAAGTAAATAATTAATTCCAATGAATAAAAAAATGATCCAAAGGATGGAAAATACCATAAATATCCCTCAATTGGCTGTCCAAACTTTGAAAAACAGCTTTAGGCTCTTGTTGACATGATTCCTTCTGTCGGGGCACTAAGCTCCTATGAGTTTCTAAATGGAACAAACTCCCTCAAGATTCTATTTCTGTCACTGAAACCACTCCTAATGTATCCAATACACATTAATAATCAATTATCAAATGATAAATTGCTCCAATTGAGGACTGCATTCCCCAAATAGGCTATCCTCCACGGTTTGCCCAGAGCTGCCTAGAACTTCACATCAACTTTTCAAGCTCTACAAGTTCTCAAAATGTTTCGAGACCACTTCCATTAGTTCCAAAATGACTGAAATAGTCAATATAGAGTTTTTTTTCATCAAACATAGCCTCTGGATGCTCCAGTTTCGCCTCAATCACCTATCGGCACCCCTTGGCACTAGGGTTAATGAAAATGTCTCTGCTGAGTTTTTGACCTATAAAGTGTTTAAAACTTGCTTAAACCTCTATAAATAGGTTCATAATGATGTTTTCAGTCAATAATGACCATTGGTTCACTGCATGTGGTCTCAGAAAACGCTTTCTAAGCCCTGCACTACTGTTGGAAAAAGCTAGTACTAATGGCCCCTGGAACTTTACTGAAACGTTTTTTCCTTCAAACGTTCTCTACAGGCTCTAAAAACCACTTCATCAGATTCAAAAAATCTAAATTATCCAATTTTGACTATTGGAACTCTGGAAAATGACTCTAACTCCCCTGGTTAGGCCTCAAATTGAAATTGTCTCATGGTGGCCCTAATGGCTCCTTTATCTACCCTGAAGCAAAAACCTTGGAAGATCACCTCCATTCGACCTGAAACCTATCCAAAAGTGTTCCAGAGGTCGAAGAGACCCAACATTGACTAAAATTTTGTCTAATTTGGTTCAATAATGAGAGAGTTATGACCAAAACAAATTTTCCCCAATTTCCTCCACTAAATGTGGGGCAACTACTAGTTAACTCCACTAAAAGTGGACGTCCGCCTAAAATTGGGAGTCCCTCTAGAATCTCTGCCATGTTAAAATAAGCTTAACTGAAGCTTAATTAAATATTAAATTTGAGATTAGGGTCCTTAAGCACTCTTAACATTAGGCTCCCACACTGGTCATATGATGAAGTTCCATGGGAGGAGGGCTGGCCCCTCTGTGCTTTGCTGGACCTACTCTGCATTCAAAGTGAAATAACTTCTTCATACGATGTCCGTTTTTCAAACTGCTTGCAGTGCCGAAATCAGCAAGACGAGACCTATGCAACCACCATGGTTTCAACCCAATATTTTAACTTTTAATTTTGAGCTAATCCTTAGGTCCTTGATCCAGTTCTGATCACACCTCCAAAATGAGAAGCTTTTGGACCCCAATAGCTCTCTTGGACTACTGAAACTAATTTTTACAACAAATGAGAGTACTTTGCCCTCTTCTCTTCAGCCTCGAAACACTTGCCTTGCATGGCTAGTGACTTTTAACCACAACTAGAAAGCAATTCACACTTCCCTTCCTCGATGCGCTTATCCTCTTGTCAAGAGTTGCCTTTCTTTCACTCACTCAGAAAATTTCAGGCGAGAAATTTGCAGAAGGAATCTGAACATCAACGCCTTGATCAATGATCCAAGGTGGCTCAAACATAATTCATGCAACATGCGATATCAACAATAAGTCGTCATAAAATGTGCTATACAATTGACACAAAATCAATGTAAAAAGTGTGCAACACAATCGACACAAGTCGAAAAACATGTGCGACACAATCAACACAAGTCGATAATCAACATGATATGGCTTGACAACCACATGTGCATGTATCAATGTACAATGAACCTATTTACAGCTCGCTATTTACACATAGAACTTCCATGCACATGTACACCTTCAACTCTTCCTTTCAAGTACCAACAAGTACATAATCCCAAAAACATGTGGGTGACTATAAGAGCTGAACTAAAATATATTGATGAAGTATAAGTAAGTATCATACTCATCTTTTACACCTACACAACAAAATTTTGCAAAAAAAAAGAAATTCTTACAACTGAACCACATTTATATGCAATCTTGCATCAAAATTTTCAACAGAAATACATGCATACAACTAAAATGTGCATATGTACAAAGGAGTATTTCTTACTGTGTTATGAAGTCCATCCACTTCTTTCCAAGCCACCTCCATGGCGATTTTTGCTGCTGCAACACTTCTTCATGTGAATCTTCCATTTTTACATCGATAATGGAATCCTTAGTTCCACTTGCGCCAATCTTTCTGTCCTCTTGTTGCATGTGCTTTGGACGACTAGTTGGATGCAAAGTCTAGCAATGATAGACAACATGTCCCCTCTTTTGGCAATATGTGCAAAACTCATGCACCTTATTTGAAAGTTGTCTTTGCCTCATTTGCTTCCTATATGCTTTCTTCTTCATCTAGCATCTTGAAACATAATGGTTAAATCAACCACAATATGTACATCAAATATTTCTTCCATTTAAGCATGCAACATTATCATGCTTTGCAGAAACACAATCAAATTGATCATGAGAAGATTTATACCTCTTGTGCTGCTTTGAATGTTCATCCTTTTTGTCTTCATGAGAAGATGAACTAGTAGAGGCTACAATTTTCATTTGTAGACTAACATCATCATTCTTCTCTTGAAAACTGTATGAACTTGCATGCTCGCCATAAGCTACATGTCTTCCATATTCTTGCTGCAACAAAGGCTTAAAGCAATGGAAATCATCTTTGAAACAAATTTAACATATTTTCATCTTAGAACTTGGAATAAAGGTTCTCTTTAAAGTAGCATCACATGCCTTCAAGGATTTGGAGTCTTCGCCATTAAATTGCACATAACCAAGACCAAGATTATTGGGTCGTTCCTCAACCGAAATGGGATCAACCATGCCTTGTGCATGCTTTCCTAATCCTTTGCCTTCATATCCCATTTTAATCAATAATTTGGACCCTATACCTCTCGCATGTTTTTCGAAATAACTAACATATCTTTCTAAAGAGGAAACTAAAGATAAGTTAGAATGGATTACCTCTTCCTCATGCATTTTACTGGTCAAAGCCTCTTGGGCTTGATGGAGTTGCCTCTCCATATCATGCAATCTTTGAAGAATCTCTTCCTTCTCTTCCTTCATGGCAAACAATTGTTCATGAATTTTAGTGCTTTCTCGTTTATCCTTAAACAAAATCTGCACCATGTCCTTCAATATAATAAAGTCATGCTTCATATCATCATCGAAGAATCTTCTGAAGGAGGAAACTTCACTTGTAGAATTTTTCATTATGATTTTAATGAACAAAATGAACTTCAGAAAATTTTTCAAAGCTTTCCAAAACAAATGAAAAAACTTTTTTAACCAAATGGTTGTAAATACCAACTCTTATTCAAGAAGTCAAACAACAAAAAAACTCCAAGATCTTCTTAACAAAAAATCATCAAGAGGGTTTGTGTTCCAAGGGTGAATTTGAGGTCCTTTGGGGTAAGGAAGATGCCTTATATTTTCTTCCTTTTCTTTCTATCCAAGACTTATCTAATCAGTAGCTATCCCCAAATCTCAAGCAAGCTAAAACAACAATCAATTTTCAAACAATAAAACAATCAATCTTTTACACTGTTTAAACACCTTTCAAGCTATACAATCAAGCAACCAAGTCCTCTGATACCAATCTGATCTGAAAATGGTCTGGATAACTTGTATGTTTTTCAAGAACCTACACTCAATTTGAATTACAAATGATCTAGCTTGTACTTGACAATTTTGAGGAATTATTTACTTGAAAATGGTGTATAAATTTTTAATGTTTATGTGTCTTAAATTCATTTATTCTTGTTGTAATTTAACATGTATGAAAATGACATAATGCAGCAAATAATCATTCAAACACAACATCAATTTTAATCTAGGAGTTCACCCAAAATCTCGTGGGCTACGTCTCCTTTGAGCTTTGTCATCATGACTCAACTCTTTGGGAATATGGTATGTTTTTTTACAAAGTAAATACTTAATTCCAATGAATACAAAAATGATCCAAAGGACTAAAAATACCATAAATATCCCTCAATTAGTTTTCCAAACCCTGAAAAAAGGCTTTAGGCTCTTGTTGACACGCTTCCTTCTGTCGATGCACTAAGCTACTCTGAGCTTCTAAATGGCACAAACTCCCTTATAATTTTGTTTCTGTCATTGAAACAACTCTTTCTATACCCAATACACATCAAACATCAATTATCAACTGATAAATTGCTCAAATTGAGCACTGCGTTCCCAAAATAGGATATCCTCCACGGTTTGCCCAGGGTTGCCCAGAACTTCACATCAACTTTTCGAGCACTAGAAGTTCTAAAAATGTTCTAAAATAACTTCCATTAGTTCCAAAGTGACTGAAATAGTCAAGATAGAGTTATGGTTTATCAGAAATAGCCTCCGGCTACTCCGGTTTTGCCTTGATCACCTATCAGCGCCCCTTGGCACTAACGTTAATGAAAATTTCTCTGCTGATTTTTAAACCTCTAAAAGTATTTAAAACTTGATGAAACCTCTGTAAATAGATTTAGAATGATGTTTTAAGTCAATAATGACCACTGGTTCATTGCATATGGTCTCAAACTGCTCTTTCTAAGCCCTGCACTGCTGCTGGAAAAAGTTGGCACTAATGGCCCCTGGAACTTTACTGAAGATTTTTGGCCTTAAAACGTTCTATATAGGCTCTGTAAGCCATTTAATCAGATTCTAAACATCTGAATTATCCAATTTTGACTATTGGAACTCTAGAAAAGGACTCTAACTCCCCTGGTTAAGCCTCAAAATAAATTTGTCTCATGGTGGCCCTGATGGCTCCTTCATCTTCCCTAAAGCCAAAGCCTCTGAAGATCACCTCCATTCGATCTGAAACCTGTCCCAAATTTTTCAAGAGGTCAAAGAGACCCAAAATTGACTAAAAATGTGTCCAATTTGGTTCAATAATGAGAGATTTATGACCAAAACAAATTTGCCCCAATTTCCTCCACTAAATGTGGGGCACTTGTGAGTTAACTCCACTAAAAGTGGAAATCTGACTAAATTTGGGAGTGCCTCCAGAATCTGTGCCATATTAAACTCCACTTAACTAAAGCTTAAATAAATATTAGACCTGAGATTAGGCTCCTTAAGCACTCTTAACATTAAGCTCCCACAGTGGTCATATGATGAGGTTCCATGGGAGGAGGGCTAGCCCATATGTGCTTCGCCAGACCCACTCGGTATTCAAAGTGCAATAACTTCTTCATACGGTATCCATTTTTCGAACCATTTGTGGTGCCGATTAAGCTCCCACACTGGTCATATGATGAGGTTCCATGGGAGGAGGGATAGCCCATATGTGCTTCGCCAGACCCACTCGGTATTCAAAGTGCAATAACTTCTTCATACGGTGTCCTTGATCCAATTCTGATCAATCACCAACGAAATTTTTTTAACATAAATAATCCACCAAAACCTTCCCAATCTCAAACAGGGTAAAATCCAATAGAACTGAATAATAAAAGAAAAAATGGAAACAAAGAAAGGGATTCTTTGAAGTGCTGGGGATGTACCACCTGTTGAGGGGCTTCCCACACAAACCAAGATCTATTCAAAATATACAAACAATGAATGAAGCCTGAATAGTAAACGACATTTCCAGAATCATTTGAACATAAGTGCAACACTAGAAGATAGATAAGCAGAGCACCAACTCACTATGATCGAGATTGAAGGTAACATAATGAACCATGTTATGTATTTATTAATTAATCCATGGGATATTCGTAGTTACATTAGTCTAGAAATAGTGGAAAAGTGGAAATTGAAAATTGAAAATTTTAAGAATGCATGATTAGTATAGCTAGCTACAATAACAAAGAGGAACGTAACAAAATATGTAAAAAAATGTTATGTGAATTTAAATGGTTATCAAACTGAGTCAAATATGAATATAGCTCATGTAGGTTCATATGACATTCTCATAGGTATGGATTGGTTAGAAAAGCACATAGTTGTACTAAATTGTCTAGAAAAATAGTGATTTGTGCGAATAAGGAACGAATAACACAAATAATAAAAGGAATACCAAAACTTGTGTTAGTAAAGGTTGTCAATTCTTTGTTCTCCACATTGTAGAAAATTATTAGCATACAAATCAAGAAATACATGAATTACCATTGATTAGAGAATTGAAATATGTTTTTCCTAAAGAAATTCTAGGACTACCTCCTCATAGAGATATAGATTTCTCTATTGAATTAGTAGCAGAAGCTTCCCGAGTGTCTAAAGCACCATACCAAATGAGTATCCTAGAACTATTGGAATTGAAAATGCAGTTACAGGAATTACTGAATAGGTTATATTAGACCAAGTGTCTCACATTGGAGAGCCCCAATGTTATTTGTGAAAAATAAATATGGTACATTCAGAATGTGTATAGATTACATGTAGTTTAATAAATTTAAAATTAAAAAAAATACCTATTACCCCACATTAATGATCTATTTAATCAAGTAAGAGGGGAAATTGTATTCTAAAACATTGATTTGAGAACAAGGTATCACCATTTAAGTATAAAGGATGAGGATATTCACAAAATAATTTTTGGAAGTAGGTTTTACCACTACAAGTTTGTAGTGTTACTATTTGGTATTACAAATGCACTCGCAACATGTATGTACTTTATGAATAGTTTACTTACTATGTACTTGGACAAATTTGTGTTGTTTTTCGTAGATGAAATTCTAGTGTATTTTAAAAATGAAGAAGAACATAAACAACACTTGAGAATAGTGCTTCAAACCTTGAGATAACATCAGTGATACAAAATTTTTTGTAAATGTGATTTTTTCAAGGACAAAATACAATATTTGGGTCAAGTCATTTCAAAGGAAGGACTATTTGTTGATCTTGTAAAGGTTAAGGAAATTTTAAATTGGCCCATACCTAATAATGTATTAGATGTTAGGTACTTCATGGGAATTACAATATATTATAGGAAATTTATTGAAGGTTCTCAAAGATGGAATATCCTATTACTTCCTTATAGGATAAGGATGATTATTTTGGGTGGAAAAAAAAATTTCAAGAGGGCTTTGATGATTTAAAACATGTATTAATGGTAGAACCTATTTTGAATATTGTAGAACCAGAAAAGGAATTTGTGGTGTGTACTAATGCATGTATGGAAGGACTAAGGGGTGTTTTAATGCAGGAAAAATATGTAGTGCCTTATGAGTCAAGGAAATTGAAAACACATGAAATTAATTATGAATTATATGATTTAGAGTTATTTGTAATCATACATGCTCTAAAAATGTGGCGGCACTACTTACTGGGAAATAATTTCACCCTCGTTACCGACCACATTAACTTGAAGTATTTTTTTAGTCAATCAGATGTGAATGTTATGAAATCTAGGTGGGCATATTTTATAAGTGAATTTGAATTTTATATAAGGCATTTAAAAGGTAAGGAAATAAAACTGGCAGATGCCTTAACTAAGCATGGAAATTTATGTCAGCATTAGAAAGATAGATTTTGTGGAACAAATCAAGAAACCAATATAGGAAGATGAGAATTATTTTAAAACTTGGAAAAAGTTGCAGTAAACAGAAGTATCATATTATGTCGATAATTCTAATAGATTATTGACATACAAGAGTAGAATTTATATTCCCAATTCTAATTCTTTGAACCATATTATCCTGAATGAGCATCACAAGAAACCCATTTACAGGAAACCCATGCTATCAGAAAATGATTTCAGCATTAAGAAAGGAATTTTATTGGCCTCGTATGAAGAAAGAAGTAGAAGAATATATTTCCAAGTGATTAGAGTATGAGTAGAAAAACTGGAACACCAACACTCAGTTGGACTATTGAATCCATTACCGATTCCAGAATGGATGTGGGAAGTCATTTCCTTAGATTTTATAATAGGGTTACCAAGAAAGAGAGGACAACACGACTCCATAATGGTTTTAGTGGATAAATTAAGGAAGGAAGCTCATTTTATACTAGTTCAATCTACATTTGGAATAACCAAATTGCAAACATATTTATGTGGGAAAATTTTCTATTACATGGTATATCGAAAATCGTGATATCTGATAGAGATGCGAAATTTACTTCCAAGTTTAGGAAAATTTTATTTGGGGGAATTGGAACTAAAATTAATTTTAGTGTTTCATATCATCCTCAAACTAATGGAAAAACTAAAAGAATTAACCAGATTATAGATGGCATTCTAAGGATGTATGTCATGGACAAACCAACTAAGTAGGAATATTTCCTACACTTAGCAGAGTTTTATTATACAATAGTTACCAAGATTCTATCAAAATTATCCCTTTCAAAGCTTTGTATGGTAGGAAGTTCCATACACCTCTTAGTTAGAGTCATCCAAAAGATTGGTACAATAACTATTACACAACAATTAACATGAACAGATGTATAGATCGGTACCACATAATTATGCCTACGCATATTACATTCAAATAATAGAGTATTAATTAATAGGTGTAAACGGAAGAATATATATGAAAATGAGTTAAGTATACAATGTAGAGTGACCAATATAGGATCATTTGAACTACCAATATGACAAACAATCCACTAAATACATAAATACACAGTAGGCCAAATAGACAAAGAGAGAAAACAATAATGTTATAAAAATGTATTTTTCTTGTATTGTAAGGAAATAAAATATTAGTGAGGTAACAAATGAAAGCCTTTCCAAAGATAACAACTTCATAAGATTTTAGAGCCAAAGGTTCTTATAGATAAATAAAACACTTTACAATATGACAACTTAATGTGAAACAGTGAACCATTTTTGTCTTTAGCAACTGCTTGTTTTCTCAAACAATAACTTGGGAACTCTAGCTACAGTAAATCCATATAGACACCCCAGAACCATTAAACCAAATATGCATCTAGGCAACCAAAAAGTAGCAGAGTGAAAACATAAATTCCAACCTGGAAGGTAGGGACTAAATTAGCCTCGCTGGAAGAAATTAAAACCCAATTCGTTATTAAAGTCCATAAAAGCTATATTCTCACCTAGAAGGATGTGTACCTCTGAGGAATTTAAATTTTTGGGGTTATACAATGAACTAAAAATATGAGAAATTAAAACCACAACATAACTAAGGAACAAGATATTATCTTACAAAATTAGTGCGGGAGCCCTAGTTAACGTATGCAAATATTTTCTTTAGAAAAATAAATCAGAAGAGAAAACAAAATAAAAATATACACCTAGTTGTAATTCTATAGTATTATCTTATACCTATCTTCTAGAAGGGCGTCGTGAATTTTTTTTACAATGTGTTGAGCCTCATCATATATTGCGAAAGGTATCATGAAAAGAAATACATTATTCGGAAATACTTATAGATGAAGGAACAACCCTATTAAGGTTGAAAATTCATTGTAAATAAAGGAAAATTGAACTGTATAGACAACCAATATCGAATAGAAGCACCCATCATAATCTTAATATAATATGTGCATGTATCAAAAAACCCTCAAGGGATCACCTGTAGAGAGAAGACCGAAACTTACACTCTTAAATATTATTACTCAAATCAAAAAATAGAATGGACAAAAGAATGAGACATAACAAGCACAATTACCTTACTAGTTGGGCTGACAAAGTTATGAAACCTATGGAGCCATGGGTAAACCATCACAGTAAGAAATAGGGGTATTTAACTTTCCACAATGTCAAAAGAAAATTAATGAAGGAAACAAAATAAAGTTGCAGACATTCCTTAGTAAATAAATCAAAAGAATACAAGAGTGAAACCACTATAAATTCATGGTGAATTCTTACTTATCTTAAGAATTTTTACCCGTCTTTCAGGTATTCGATCGTGTAGAAAAAAACCAAAATCAATTGTGAGTATAAAACGAGATATTTTAAGCATTGCTAAGAAAATAATATAAAAATATTTCAATTCTAAATGCTACATATATTGATCAAAATCTTACCAAAATAATAGAGACGAAACCCTCCATTGTGCACTCAGATGTTAGATTAAGTATCCTAGTCATATTCCAGTAGATACAAAGAAGGGACACAAGAAGAAATCAAGTGGCTTGTCACAAAGTGACAATATAATTTCCAAAAGAAAAAAATGAAACGAGAATGACAAAGATGGCAAGAAAAAAATACCTAGGGTTTTTCCAATGATCATCACAGTCCAAACATCCCAAGGAAAATCTACCATTCATTTTTTGAGTGCTTAAAACCATGTGAATTTCACATGGGCCTACTTAGGTGGAATTTATCCAATTTTCCAAGTGGATAGGTAGAGAAACATGTATATTATAAAAAAAATCCCACCTTGATAGTTTCACTCAACGTACACAGAAATAATACAAGTATGAGGCATATATTATCTCAAGAAACCTTATTTTCATTTATACAAATCGTGGAGTTAGATCATGTGTTCCAATATAAAATAGTTAACCATAAGGAGTATGAGTTAAGATATATAAAAGTAATATGTGACCAACAAACCATGATAATCCCACATGAAAATCTCCTTTAACATAAGAAAAGAATATATAAAATCACAATAGACAAGAGGTATCAATATGGAAAGGAAGGTTGCAAGGTTCTTCATTTATAAACCTTTGACCATAGGTTAACACTAGCACTATGGATAAAAAAGGCTATATTATAATTCAAGAAAAAAATTTTAGTATCAAACTAACTTTAGAAATTATTATGTAAATTTGCAATCGCTTATGAAATTTTAATCAAAATCAGAAGACACAAACCTACTCTACTGCTCGTCGGAATTCAATTCACAATTTCGAACATCAATGACAAACATGCAATGAGAAATAACACACATGCACACAATATTTTTCTTGGGAAAATAAATATGTTGAAAACCCCAATGTCTGCTTGCATTAATCTGACGAATAGAGATGTATTACAAATTATTTTCTCAACTGAGCACAGCTGTCAAGTGAATAACCTATCTCTATAATCACTGAGAAGATCTGACCTAGACTTACTCAATTTATTCCTCTTCTTCAGCCCTTATTTACTTGTGCAATTCCTTGATAAATTAGGCCCCTATTGTTTCGTAAATCTCTCAAATTGATTGCACAATTCCCAAGGTTTGTCATCCGACTGCATGCAACACATGTATGCTCAAGACTAGTCTACAACTAATGTTACATTGCCTTGGAATATCCACCATATCTTGGGAAATCGAATTATTTTCATGCACTATCTATTTTTGGTTGATTGATCAGTTAACTAGATGATCATTGAGTTTGAATGAATTCCTGGAGCATAATTGACCTTCCACTAGTTCCTTGAATAGTTAGAACTAGTTTAACTGAAAACAACTTGTGATAAAGGAACTTGATTGATAAAAATTAGCAATCACACATGCTTAACTAAAATGTAGCTCCTCTAACTCAAATTTACTAAGTTGAATGAGTGAAAAAAACGAAGTCACACAAGTTAACTACATAAAAGTTGTCTGTTGATGTGGAAATTATAATTTTCTCAATTTAACCAAGGAAAAATCAAATTGAGAATTTCTTGCAACATTTTTCAACACTTCCTCTTAGCAAGAATAGGATTATCAACCACTCCTATCCTTAACCTATGGAACTCAAAAATTCCTCTTGACATGTCCTTTGTAAAAATCTCAACATCTTGTTCCTCTGTTGGAATATCTTATAGCAACATTATCTACCTTTACACACAACCTGTAACTGGTGATACCAGATATCTATATGCTTGGATCGATTGAGAAATAAAAGATTCTCAGAGAGCTTGATGAAACTCTAATTATCATAGTATATCACAGTCGGATCCATCATCTGACCAAGAAGTCCCATAAGTATCTTTCTCATCTAAATTGTCTCACATGTTGTTGGCTTGTAGTCATGTATTCTTCTTCTTCCATGTAGAGCGCCACATATTTTTACTTCTTGTTTTACTAAGAAATGGTTGCAGACCAAACACTGAAAATTCCACTTAATGTTCTCTTTCAGTCTGATGGAATTCCTGCCCAATCTGCATCTGTGAAGCCACACAACTTCATTCCCTCTATCCATGTGTACTATAGTCCAAATTGTGTAGTGCCTTTGAGGTACTGTAAAACATGCTTAGCCGCCTTCCAATATAATTTGGTTGGCCTAACCATAGCTTGGATCAACCAGTTGACTACATAGAACATATCTAGTCGTGTGTTCATAAGATACATTAGTGAACCTACTATTTAGAGGTGTCTCCATGGGTTTATAACTCTCCCTACGTAATCTATGTAGTATGTAATTTGCAGACTTGTCTTGATAGAAAAAAAATTCCCCATATCCTTTCCATACTTCCAACCTGAGGAAGTAGTGCATGAGACAAATGTCCTTCATTTCAAATTCTCTTGAAAGGTCCTCCTTGCAAGATCATATCAGCTGCTCATCACTATTTAAAATAAAATCATCAACATATAAAGACAATAATAAGCAATTTACTTATACAAAGATGTGATAGAGGTTTGCATCCACTTCACTTTTGGTGAATCCCAAACCGGTGAGATAGATATTTTATCTTGGTGTATCAAGCATGGGGTGCTTTTTTGAGATCATACAACACTCACTTGACTCTACACACTTGAGACTCTTGATCAAATTTCTCAAAAGCTTATGGTTTATTGATGTACACCTCATCGTCAATAACTCCATTGAGAAATGTTTTTTCTACATCCATCTAGTGGATCTTTAACCACATCTAGGCAACCAAAGTAAGAATTCATCTGATGGATGAGTACCTTGCTACAAGAGAAAAAATATCCTCATATTCAATTCCCTCACCTTGAGAGTATCCCTTGGCCACAAACCCAACCTTATAATCCTCTATGCTTCTATCTAATACATGCATTACCTTGAATATCAATCTCAAACCCACAACTGATTTATCTATAGGTCTTGGGAACACTTCCCAAAGACTATTCCTAACAATGGATTTGTATTCCTCTACAATTACATCAACCCATACAAGTTTCTCTACTGATTCCTTGAAATAGGATGGCTAAGTCTCTACAATATTGTTCATTAGATCCATGTAGCTAGTGTATCGATCATGTGACCTTATCTTCCTGTGAAAATTTGATGGAGCTCCCACATTCTCCCTTGCATCCTACACAAGTATCTCAGCTTCCTTGGTCATTTTCCTACCTTCTCTAGATGGTTATACTTGAGTGACTATCTCCATTATATTCTCTTTAATTTGTTGCTGCTCCACAACTTCTAGGGGATCCTCCTTTGGAGCTAAAATATCCTCTTCTGGTGGGATCTGAGGCTCTATCTCAAGAGAGAAATGCATCACTTTATGCTCATCAAATTACATTCCTTCGGATAATTATCATTCTAAGGGATGGAAAGTACACATTGTATTTGTGAGGATTTTCTATGCAACCTACAAATACCCCCAATTATTTTATCGGCTCAAGATTCTTCCTCAATTATTTGGAGACATGGCAGTAGCAAAAGGCTCCAAAAATCCTGAAGTGTGACCCATTCAGCTTTCTCCCCAAGAAAGCCCCCTCTAGTGTAATCATGCCCAAAATATGTTGGATCACGATTTCCGTTAGACCAAAACCACAGGCATTATTCTCCACTACAATAGCTGGAGTTAGGATCCACGAGAGGTGGTTAGTCAATGTCATGAAACACACAGGGAGCATTGAATCCAATGTCCAACAATCCCCCCCCCCCTAATGCGATCCGGGTGAGTTTCGAACTCGAGACCTGTTGCTCTGATATCAATTGTTGGATCATGATTACCATTATACCAAAACCCGCAAGCATTATTCTCTGCTACAATCGCCAGAGTTAGGATCCATGAGAGGTAGTTAGTCCATGTCACGAAATAAACGGGGAGAATTGAACCCAATGTCCAACAAAATCGAATGAGGAATCTAGTTCTATTTTTTTTTTTTATGTTGCTTGGATCTTTCCACAAATTTAGTGTTAGGCCTTATTCATACAACATCTCCCTCGCAACTCCCACAATGTTTAATGGTTCTTTCTCTCAACCACCCCATTTTTTTGTGGGTTGTGGGGTGTTGTCGGCTCTTGTCGAATGCCTTATTTTGGACAGAAATTTTTGAATTCATTTGACACGTACTCACCTCCATTATCACTCCTTAGATCCTTTACCTTCTTGTCAGTGTCTTTCTCAAATAGTGCATTGAATTCTACAAACTTGGACAATGTCTCATCTTTCTTCTCCATGAAGAAGATCCAACACTTCTGTAAGAAGTCATCAATAAAAATGTCAAAATATTTTTGTCTAGTAGTGGAGGCCATTGAGAAAGGTCCACAAACATCAGAGTGGATCCTTTCCAAGACTGCATGTTCTTTAATGTCCCAATCATGGAATATGGATTTTGGGTACTTCCCTAGGGTACATCCTTTGCATACATTGTGCTTCTCAATATCTCCATTAAGGAGGCCAGTGGGTATTTTCTGCGTAATATTCAAGGATCTGTGATGAAAATGGCTAATTATTTTATGCCAAAGTTCACCAACATCACGACTCTTCACTTTCTCTACCTTAGTTCTTAATGCAACACAGTCTTCCACATCTAGCTTATACAGGTTCTTCACACGAACCCTAATCTGCTTCACCTATCTCATGGCTATGTGTTTCAGGAATGTCTTTCCTTTTCTCAAGATCACATCATAACCATGGTCTTCCAAAACTACAAAAAATATGAGATTTTTCTTTACGCCCGGAACAAGCATGACATGCTTCAGCTTGAGAGGGGATCCCAACTCCCTCTGAAAGGTGACTATACCAAATTTGGTCACTTTATACCTCATTTTTTCCCCCAAATAGATGTGCATGTGCAAATTTTTCTCCTCAAGTTCACTGAAAAATGACTAGCACCTTGTCATGTAGAACAAAGCACATGATTCCACCTACCACACTCTCTTCATCATTGTGTTGGTCATGCATGTAATATTGCTAAAGTTAATATGGAACAGTGAATCTAAGGCTTTACCTACTTCTCTTCCTGAGGTCTTGGTTCTCCCCTTTTTTTGTGGACACTTCATGGCATAATGCCCAAATTCCTGACAATTGCAACATTTAATTTTGGAAAATTATTTCTTCTTACCCCCTTGGCTAGATTCTGGTTTGGATTTACATTTCTTCCCTTTTCCCTTCTTTCCCTTTACAACCAAGGAAAATTTTTCTTCATCCTCGCTTTTCTATGAAGTCCCATCTCTATTATTCCTCCTTATTTCCTCTTGTACTAAATCATACCATAAGTGTTCCTAATTTACTAGTTTGTCCCTCTCGTTCACCGAATCTTGGCACTTATTCCAGCTCTTGGGAAGGCCTTGAAGGGCTATGCTTACCAAGTCGTATTCTACAACATTAACACCAAACCCACCAAGTTCATGATGAACTTGTGTGAACTTGCCCAGATACTACGAAATAATGTCATTCTTCCACATATTGATATTTCAAAGTTTATCCTTGAGTGCTAAGTTCCTGTAGTCACTACTATTCTTGAACAATTATGTCAATGATTTCCACATTGCGAATGAATTTTATTTTCCATGGATATTTGATAAAATGTGATCATGTACTCCCTCCAAGGTTATTCTACTCGCCTTGGCTACACCTTTCTTCCAATGAACAAGGTTGTGGGCATCAGCTGCTTGTGGTTTTGCAACATCTATCTTGATGTATTCTAGCAATCCATTGTCATCCAATAGCAATTTCATGCAATCCTTCCATGTGATGAAATTAGAGCTTCCTTCCCAGGCATACTATAGTCTCAACCCATTGAAGGTCATCTTCTAAGCTCTAAAGAGGTCCTACTATACTAAACTACAAATTTGATTCTGATAAGAAACAACTTATAAATTCTTGCTCTAGTATGAATCCTAATCTAATATAATGTAGAAATTATGATGTATATTTGCAAATACTCATGAAATTTTAATCAAAATAAAAAGACACAAACCTACTCTACTTCTTTGTCGAATTCAATTCTTAACTTGTAACATCAATCAAAAACATGAAATGAGAAATAACACACATCCACACAATATTTTTTCTGGGGAAAGAAATCTGCTAAAAACCCCAATGTATGCTTACATTAATTTGATGAATAGATATGTATTTCAAACTCTTTTCTCAACTGAGTCCAACCTATAAGTAAATAATCTATCTCTCTAGTCATTGAGAAGCTATGACCCAGACTTGGTCAAATTATTCCTTTGCTTGAGCCCTTATTTCCTTGCCTAATTCCTAGAGAAATTAGGCTCCTATTATTTAGGAACTTCGTCAACTTGATTGCGCAATTCCTAAGGTTGATCATTTGACTCCATGCAACACTTGTACATTCAAGACTAGTCTACAATTGATGTTAAATTTCCTTGGACTATTCACCACAACTAGGGAACTTGCATTCTCTGCATGCACTAGCTATTTTGGGTTGATTTATCAATTAAATATATTATCATTTATTTTAACTAAATTTCCACTACACAACTAACCTTCCACTAGTTCCTCCACTAGTTTGAACTAGTTTAATTGAAAACATATTGAAATAATTGACCTTGCTTGCTAAAAAATAGAAATCACACATGCTTAACTAAATTATAACTCCTCTAACTCGAATTTACCAAGCTGACTGAGTGAAAAGAGCCATGTCACACAAGTTAACTACATTCAAGTTGTTTCTTAATGTGGAAATTTCAATTTTCTCAATTTCTTCAAGGAAAAATCAAATTGAGAAATTATTGTTGCATTTTTAAAGAGTAACTAATGGGGACCCAACTCAATATGAATCATAGGTATGATGAACCTAATGATCAAGACAATTGAATCCAATAATAATGGAAAAACATTTTAGTTGACATTTAAAGGTAATACTATGTAAATACCTATACACGTGCAAGAGTATATGAATGATATAAATAGGAAAAGAAATAAAAAATAGGTAAGGGAAATGGTGTATGTCACAAGATATTCCTTTGATATTTTAAGGAGAAAGAAAATTTTGGTTTTGAATATACTAATAATTTGAATGTTGAATTGACAATTTATTCAAATACCAATTGGGTAGGATATTTTTGTTATAGGAAGTTCACCAACCATTATGTATTTAATATTGTATCTAGAGTTGTGGCATAAAGCAAAAAGAATCAACCAACTATTTCTTTATCTTCCAATGAAGTTGATTATGAGACTTATGTAGTGCTACATGTGAAGTAATTTGGTAAAGGAGTATCCTTGATGTCACAAATAAAAGAAAGGAGAAAATATTATCAAATATTACAATCAAATCTTTATCAAATTGGCCAACAATTAGTCTCTCATGCCAAATCAAAGAATATTGAAACAAAATCTACTTGTCAGAGAAAACTATAGTAAAAGGATTTTTTCTTAATATGTTATAATACAAGTGATAATGGGACAAGTATATTTACTAAACCTCTAGGAAAGGCTAAGTTTGAAATATGTAGAGCCAAGTTACATAGTGTAGAGAATCCATTCTTCTATTAAGAAGGAGTATAAGAGTTAATGATAAAATTGTAATGTTATAATGCATTATTCTATAACATTAGTGTTCCAATGCATTATTTTGAGAGTTGTATTTCAATTTATAGTGTGAAACACACATAGGTGTCATTACCATCTTAGTTATAATAGCTATCACATTGCTATGAAAAAATAAATCTATTATGTGTTAGATTAATGGATCAAACCTAATAAATCTCTATTGAAGATAGTTTGAGTATCTTGTGGTGTTATTAAATGTGTTTTTTTTTGTGATTGAATTTTTTTACTTTTAATTTCTATACATACATATAACTCATACCATTTTATTTTTTATTTTTATTAAACTTTGTGACAAGCGTTTAAATATTTTTTTTGTTATTAATGGTATAATACATGGAGAATTTATAATTTACATTAATTCTTAATATGCCATTTGGGAGTTCTCCCCCCTCTCTATATAAAATAAAACATTATGACTTATATTGAAATATTATTAATATCAATATTATTATTTAATAAATATTATGTATCAACTCCAAAATCCAATCCTAATTTTATATATAAAGAGACATCTATTTTATTATTCAATTCTTAAAAAAAACACAAAAATCTAATAGCTTTTATTTTTTTCATTTAACTTTTAATTAGATATATGTATATACCAATACTAAAATATTTTAAAAAACATAAATACAAAATTATTGTTTTTATACTTAAATTATTATTTTTCTATTAATACAATAATTTTTTGGGATGCTACCTTTAAATTTTACACATAGATGGAGTTACAATAGTCACTTATTAAAAAGCCTAATTTTCAATGAAATCATCCACCTTGGCACAGGATAAAGGAATGCAACCTCGCCTCTTTGTAGTTACATTACTCTAACACAGGTGTATTAACACCTATATTGTCCTCCGAGAGGTTACTATGCTTGCAAATTTTCTCCACCTCTTAGTAAATTTGTCTTTCCGTTAAACCGTTGTACAGTAATCATAGACTTTCTATTCACAGAATGGGTCCACTTTCTTGTAACAACCACAAAATTTAACATGCAACTAATTACATCAAATATGAAATTAACAATCAACACAAAAATTATTCAACTAATTAGCAAAGAATTTTAAGAAACCTGAGTAGAGACGACTTACCTGTAGCGACGATATCCTTACTTGTGTTTTCAGAGTTAAACACTATTTGAATCATGCTATTTGCAACAAAGTTTTGGGGAAAACTCTCCACCCGACCATAGGCTCAGTTGCACATAAGCTTTCTACAACTGGCCACCCCCGAGCCCTCAATCAACGTACTACGGCCAGTGAATCCTTTGTCTCATAACACCTTTCACCCAAGAGAATGGATGAAGGAATGATGAATCAATGAATCTCATCTTCATCACCATCTATTAAATAGACCAAACAATGGAAGGGTGGCTGCATGCACATATTCCATGTGTTGACATGCAATTTTTATTTCTTTATTTTAAGTTTTACTTAATTTAATATTACTCTTAATTTAACTCTTTCTTATTTTAGTTTATTTTACTTTTTCTTAACTTTACTTGTTTTTACTATTTTTATGGTTATCTTAGTTTAACTCTTTCTTATTTTATTCCTTGTTACTTTTGTTAACTTCACTTATTTTATTCACTTTTATATATTTTTATTTTGAACTCTAGTTTATTATTTACTATCTTATTTATTTATTATTGTTTTATTCATTATGTATTATTTATTTACTATTTATTTTAATATTATGTTATATTATTTATTTATTATTTATATTTTGTATTATTATTAGCAGACATTACATACTCCCCCTCTTTAAGGAACTTCATCCCAAAGTTAAATTGAATCATTTAACATTTTATTTATTTACTACTTCAAGTTTTCCCAACACCCTCTGTTGAACTAGTATAACTAGCAGACATCAAAAGTTTCCACAACAGCCGAGAAATCTCAAGGAATCTCTGTCTTTTTTCCCACTTTAGGAACTAGGCATACGCCTCATCGATCTGTACCATATCCAAGGCTAGCCCCAAGGCTCGCGCTTGGCTCATACCTCATCTACCCCAAGGTAGGGACCTAACTCAGTACTCCATTCAGTAGTACTCTAGGCATCTCACAAGGTTGGCCCACTCCCTCCACACTCACTAAGGTGCACATGCCCAGGCATCAAATTCCTTACAACCCTTCCAAACTTTAGAATCCCAATATAATACCAGACACATAACCTACAATATCAAACACGTGGCCTACGCAAGATGGTCCCATAGCCCCTCAAGATGTATCCATCAAGAGCTATACAAGATAAAGGAACCACTGGAATATGTAGTGTTGATTGAGTTTGTCCCCAACCCATATGGTGTTACATATTTTCCCTCTTAGGTATGAGCTCCCATGAGATCATCAAATAAGTTGGCCCTCTCGACCCATTTATAGAGTTCTTGTCAGTCACCACATCTCAACATGCATCCAAAGCATTAATCATAATCATAACACCATAGAAAATAATTTACATGCCAATTCTTGCATTTCATCATGATAATGTAACATCATTCTTAATAACCACATTCTAAATAGTAAAGAACTTCATGCTCATGCATGTCAAAATATGTATGTGATTACCACATAAAACAACCTCATAAGTTATAATATCAACATATCAACATCAAAGACATATCATGACATCACATAATAAACTAACCACATGTCAATATAACCTCAAATCATAACATCATAATCCCCATGCACATCATATTCATCATGGGCATACAACATCATTTTCATAATAACTAAATAAATAAAAACCACATGTGCATCATTACCATCATATAATGAATCATCATCAATATGAAAATCATATCAACACTTATCAAATATATAACAATAATACACTATACGCATATTTATCATGATTCATCAGAAAAATAAAATTCAAAATACCAACTATGAAATGAGATTGTTCAACATCCTTGTAGGATCTAGGTTATCTTACAAACACTATTAGAATCATGTTTTCCACATGATACCAATTACTTTTCAGTAATCATTTCCACTTCCTTTAACTAAGAAGTTGACAGTTTACTAGTAGATATAGTGATTTAATTACATTGTTGAATCATCTTGAGCCTAATATTTTAGCCATATATTATTCTTCCTCGGTGAATTTTAGTGAAATTCATAATTAAGATATTATTGGTTGTACAATAATCAATATTAAAATCCCATGATCATTATACATATTTTGTTTATCTATTCTAGTACCATTCTACTCAATGGGAAACAAATACTAGGTCATCCTTGTTTAAGTCTTTTGTCATGCTTAATCCACTTTCACAAGGGATGGTTGATCCTTGGTGATTTATCCATTAATCAATCATTATTGTTATTTTTTTTCATCAATTTCTCATCTCACTACCATTTACTCTCTTTTATCATAGAGTCACTTTATTTGAGTTGGACTAGGAATTATTCCCCTTAAATTTTGACTTGTCAAATACCATCCTTAATTTAGAATATGACAGGCTAAGAATCACTAATACCATTATTGTTCACAAAAATTTGTTTATTCTTGGTGTGTTCGTATTAAATTATTTCAATAGTAATGTCAAAAAATTGATATGTTGATTTATATGAAGTATCCATATATTTTTAATAACTCATGAAACAATCAAGCACACTCTAGACTAGTTGATTTTTATTTTTGTTTCCAATCTAAAACTAATTCTTCTCAATATCTCCTTATAGAATTTCAATAAACATTCCTTCTTATAATTTAAGTTTTATTTCTTACCATTTAACCTCTAAACATCTCTTTTCATATCACATATCATCCTACACCAACTATGAGTATTTGAGCTCATAATTATGGATCTTGACACCTTCACCATTCATGTTTCTTGATGTACTTAGCATATATTTGTAAGAGGCTTGTCGATTAAAGAGAGATAATTCTTCATTGTTGTCACTTAAGTTTTTCATGGGCTTTATTACATTATTAAGTTTCAACCGATCACTTCAATGTTATTCCCTAGATATGCAGTCCAAAAAAATGTTTTCTTTAATCAATTTTCTCTTCTTTTATTTTTATTTATTTTTTAACTTACATACAAAATTTAATTCAAACATATTCATTATTATTCAAACCTAATACAAATATAAAATATCTTTAAATATATACATATCTATCCATTTCTTTTTAATAAATTTTAAAATTTATTATTTTCCATATATATTACCTAAAATAATTCTTTCCCCATACACACACGTGAGAAACATATTAGTTTTTCTAATTATAGTAATATTTGCATGCATCTTATGCAATTTTATATCATATATATTTTAAGTTTGTTACAAAGGAAAATATGACTATTTTATATCATATATATATATATATATATATATATATATATATATATATATATATATATATATATATATATATATATATAAATATTTTTTTCATATCAATAAACATGATTACTACATAGGTGTATAAATAAGCAACAGATTTTTAAATGATATTTATATAACTAGAATCATGTATAAATGTATACTTTTATCAATCACTTCAATATATATATATATATATATATATAATGCTTATTTAAAATACCATGACCCTTTGCATTGCTTATTAAAAAATCATGGTCAATTAAACTTTCTGCTAACCAGAAACCAAGAATATAAAGAGAGAAATTAGATTGATTTTAACAAGCGTATAATCTAGGATTGGAATAAACGATGTCATGTAAGCCATCTCTTTAATTGGAAAGGAGGTGAAAAATGAATTCAAATCTTTTAAATCGATATATAAAACCCCAAATCATGAATCAATTATGTGAGAAAAGTAAGGAAGAATTTCATTCGTATAGAGCATATTCAAAAACCATTTTCAAAATATAAAATGACAGCAAAAGAAATAATGAAAATAATTAAAATTATCAATTAAATATATAAAAAAAAATTAGAACCTATTCAAAGTTTGAAATCAAATCAATTCTAAAACATGATTAGTAATGTCAGATTGAAAATATTAAATCTATTTAAAAATTATTATATATTATCTTATTTTATTTATTTTTAATAAAAAAACACAACAACTAGTTAATTTTCCAAAGTTAAATCCAAATGAGAAAAGTTAGTAGATGATATTATTAGAGTAAGTTGGGGTACCACATCAAAGCCAATGTCTTGGCCACTACCCACTTAAATGGTTGTAATAAAGGATCAAATAATGATGACGAAAAAAACCAACACCTTTAAATAATTATGAACGTCCCATATTCAAAGAGTACCATCAATAATTCAAATCTCATCGAGTCATCGATACAACGAAACAAAAAAAAGTGCTAGAAAATTGGAAACCTTCCTGAATAATTTTTTCTTGTCTCCAAAATATTGTACTCCTGAGATTGGTGACATCGAGGATATTGTGGGGATTGGGGTATCAGTTGTACAGGATCAGCAATCATAATAAGCTTTTGTGTGCTCAAAGTGGGGGGTCCTGAGTTATCACACATATTTTTATGTTTCAAGTACCTACTCGACGGACCCTATAGCGGGATGATCGAACGATGTGGAGATGCTGGAAGGATAGGAAGATATTTTTAGGTACAGTGTAAAATATCAATGTAAAACAATATATCAGAAGACGTGGAATATGCCATGGTAAACAAGTCTGGTAGTTGAGATATTCGAACACATGACATATTCCCAAACATTTTGTTAATTAATTATTCCACTCGATTAGAACAGTATAAACGGTTGTGTGCATGTTTGTGTTAATTTTTTTTTTTCTTTATCGATTTTCTCTCCATGCATAGTCCATGTAGTCTCTTAGTTTACTCAAAGTACAATTCAACGTTGACTCCTCATGGTGGTGAGATATAATGAATTGGATTATATTATTGTTAGGTATGCAGGCAAGCAAAAAAATGCGCTTAAACAAAGAGGAGAGAACTAAAAATTTAAAGTGTATTATCATTATTGGCCAAACCTTGCAAACTAGTAAATGCATTTTTTGTCTTTATAATTAACATTATTATCTCATTTCAACCAATTTCACAAAATATTTCAATCCTAAAGTGAAGTAGTATGTCCGTCCTTTGATTAAAATCACCCATTGCACAAGTAATTACATATTTAGTTTATATGTAATTCGTCAATAATTCGAGAGTAGTATTACATTTACTATGGAATTGAAGTTGTTCTCTTCCTTGAATAAATTGTTTAACATTAAATTAATTGTTTAACTTTTGTAGCTATTTATACTTTTATGCACTAATTATCCTTAAATGAATAGTTTATAACCCTTAAATCAAAGTAGTTGAAAAAATGACATATTAACCTGCATTGATACTAATATAGAATTTAAAATAATGTTTGTATTCTATAGAAAATTTGATGCTCCGAAGATTAAATATTAGATAGTAAATAGTTGATTGATGAGTCTATCCTACGAAGATTAAAATTAGATAATAAGAAACACTTGTAGCAGTAAATACCTTTTGTCATGTCAAAGAACAACAATAGAGACTAAATACCCAAATCAAGAAACAATTTCAAAACCCAGCACATTATGGACACTTGGCAACAGTTATATTCCAGCTAGCAAATCAAACCAGCAACTCAACAATTCGAACCTCTTTGCAACTATATGATTTATTTTTTCTTGATTTGATTCTGTTCACAATTTGAGGAGATATTGTTATATTTTATTTTTTCTTGCAAAAAAGACATTTTTTTTTGGGAAAAATAGGCCCTGGCCTTTTCTTTTGTAAGTAATCAGGGGTTGGAGTCTCGGACATCAAAGATCAAGAGTATTGTAGCTTGTATTTCACCATTTTCAGTGATCAAAGGAGCTATTTGCAGCTATATTTTAGGAATTCTTGTTCAATATTTTTTTGATGATGTGTCTCTTATATTATGATTTTGTATGATTTTTATGGATGCCAACTTTCCATATTTCATTTCATAACTGATTTTCCATAAGTTTAACATACATAATTATTGCTTAAAAGCTCTATTTTGTTTGGAAATATCATTTTGTGTTTTTGTCTTCCAGATTGGTGAATTCACAGTTAACATGCTCACTCGGACCTCTCTACTTATTCAAACCCTACACTATATCAACTAAATTTCCCAAATCCATCATTAAGTTATTGGTACCTTGCTCCTATTTTTGGTTGTGCTATAATCCTTTGTTATTTTAAACCTAGCTGCAATAACTCCTTCCCTGATCCAGCATCACAGGTTCAAAATTTCAAAACCATTGAGCATAATATCTAGCTCAAGCCTTTAATTAATCTCCAATTATCTCAATTGATTGAGAGATCTTACATAGAGAGCCCTCTCAGCCTAGTAGGGCTAGCTACTAGGTCAAAGTGGTTTGTGGTTACCTTTTCTGGTTTCCTTCTCAGCGTTCGGAGATCTGGTGGAGTGATAACATCTTGGCATCGTTTCCGCGAAGCGAGGTGACAGATATTCCCCTGGAAAGAATGAAAAGGATCATCTCTGATTGCTAATGGTGAAAAATGGTGAGGCATAAGTAGGCTGAATATTTCACCTGGAAACTCCATTGACAAAGGAATCCACATTTTAGAACATTTATGTCGACTCCAATCTTGAAGAATCCAGAGTTTCAAAGCTTCATGATGAATCCATTGTCTGAGAATTTAGAGCTTGAATAACTGATCTACTTGCTTCATTCATCAATATGACAGGGTATGCAGCCGATCCCCTTTCTATTGATGGTTTTAAATAATATTGGGATCATTTTGAGGATTATCAGATTGATGAATCCTTTTCAAGGTTTTTATATATCTATTTAAATACGTACAAAGGTAATCTTGAAAATAAGGTCAGAATTTTAGATGAATTTGCTAGCAAACTTAAAAAGGATATTGAAAATTAAGCTGAAATATAGTCTTATGATTTTCAAGATTAGATTCAGCCTTTAAAATGTATTTTTAAGCCAAAACATGAGGATATAGAGTTGCCCAATGATTTTGTAATTAAGGAATATAATTCTTTTGAGGATGACTTTGATAATTCACATCTGAAGCAATGGTGTGATGAAGAGAACACATATGAACTACCCTTATTTAACATGTTAATCACTGAATAATTTGAAGATAAACCAATATATCATATCTTTATTGATCCCATAGAAAACTATATGGGAATTTTTTTCATTTCATGCATTCAATCATGCTTTCGTTGTGGAGACTAGATCTATCATGAGTTACCATTACCATGGTATGTTTTAGTTTTTGTTTTTTTGATACACAGTCAAGTAGCCATATTATTTTGGAAGCTACTTGACCCGCTTCATTGGAACTTTTGTATTATTTGATTTGGTGGTTTTTCAGTAGATTATTTTAGGATGACTACGAAAAAATGTTGTTGGTAAAGCATTCTTTCAGTATGGATTTCAGCATTTGGTTTTTTGTGATGTACAGTTTATAGCTGCAGTTGGGTTTCAGTTGAAGAGTAGGTTGGAGGTTGTTAGTTTTTCAGGTTAGGAGCAGCCCAATGGACAAGGCACTGATCTACAATTTCAAAGATCTGTTGTTCTTGACACCTCCTAAAGGAGCTTCCATCCCCAATGGAGCCAATGTTAGCTCCTGTTAGTCGCTAGTGATCAAATGATATCTTTCAAGTTATGGTTGATATTATCCTAAGACAAATTTTTATAGTTTCAAATAAAATTTGACATATTTTGTTGATTATGCATGGTCCTCACCATCCCGAAATTTCACAAGGTAAATGGTGTCACAGGTTATTTTAGTTTGACATCAACTTGATTTTGTAAAATATTTTCTTTCAGGTTTTGCTCGGGCAAAGAAGGCTACTTCATGTAAAATTAAAAACAAATTGCCTTTATATCCAAATTTGGTCTTTAAAAGCCAAAATGGATTTGGGGTATGTTATTAGGATTGATATAATTTTTTTATCAAAATTATTGGCCCGATGACCAATCTCCAAGTGCTCAAAACCAAGAGCATATGAGCCAAGCACCTGCATCAACAACAACACATGTTAGCAGTTAGCACCTACCACATGACAACAATAGAACCAATCCAAGCCACGAGTAAGTATTGTCATGAACTACACATTGATAATTTCACCAACTAATGATAGATATGAAGGCCAATGATATGTTTGGTCTGTTGAATGTGGGACAAATACCAAGTTATCAGTTAAAAGGGTGCACATCCAGATCTCATTTCAAACCCTCATATTTTGGTGAAAGTTTGATCTACGAAAGGGGAAATAAAAAATCCTACCTCTGTACCAAGTCAAAGCCATTCATCTAAGCTTATCACTAAAATTCACAGCTTAATTTTACACTATAGGAGATATACATGTTCTGAAGATATGGATCTAAGTCGAACTAGCGCAGATAATACAGACAAGAGAGCTCAGAAATAAAAATGCTTTGAACATGAAGGCACTCTATATGTGTTTCATGGGAATGATGCACCTGGGGCTGTATTAGTCAATTTTTTTTAATGAGCTTGAGGGATTTTTCACTTGTAATGGAATATGTGCTTTCAGTAATGGCATTTTCTAGGTTGTCATGTTTTCCCAGCTTCATTTTTTAACACAGATTAAATGGAACGAGAGATCAACAATCCACGGGGGAAGCTAGATTAATTGGATCTCATTTAGTAGATTTGTTGATTGAATTTGGCAACAATGAGGTGATTTTTACTAACAAATTCTTCACCGGATCAAAAGATAACCCTGGAAAATGGATTGGGAATCCAAATTTTGAACTCATTCGGCATGTTATGATTGAGACCCTGTTGATAGAAGGGGATTATATCTATCATTTGGCTTTCCCAACATCACCTATATTCTATAAATATAATCCCCTGAAGGAAATAAATACTAATGTTATTGGAACATTGAATATTTTGGAACTTGCTAAAGCTGTCAAGGAGCTCATAGACCCTTCTTCTCAGTTGAAGATAACTGAAAATCCTCCAGATGATCCATGGATGAGGAAGCCTGACATTACAAAGGAAAAAAACCACTGCACATAAAATAGAGGTTTTGGTTAGTGGTGTATCTGCAGAGTTCGATGTAAACCATATTCTTAGCACACATATGTTGATTCTTGTCTAGAAGAAATGTTTACATAATATTCTTGTCATGCTTGATATTTTGGCTCAACACCCTAGTATAGTCTTGGATGATTTAGTGAAGCCTAATGAGAAGGAGACTCAGAAAGGAACAGATCATTAGCGAAAAATTAAAGTGTTGGGTAATATGGTTTCATTTCTTGACCGAATTGACAACAAAATCTTTAAAATCTTGCAATGCATTGATTCACATACCAGGGAGTACGTTGAAAGGCTGTGAGATGAACCTTTATTTACTGTCCTTGCTCAGAATGTTCAGGATTATGTTGATCAGGTCCAGGATATGAGGGCAACTGCAAAGGTGGCCTTAAAACATGTAGGACAGATATACTACAAGCCTCAAGAGGTATATGAAGCCATTGGGTAAAAACGCGAAGGTGGGTTACACTTTCATGAGAAACGTGGGCACAAAATTCTTTTTTCCAATAGTTCAGCTGAAGTTTTTAAATTAGTTCGGCCGAACTCATTCTGTCTTTGACATTGACGGCATATTGAAGGAGTGGGTAAACAGATTTTTGGCTGGAGATGGGAAAACCGACAACCAAAGTTTGATCAATCTATTAGTTCAGGAGGATTATTTGTTTGGCTAAACTTTTGAAAATAATTTCGCAGAACTTTTTCTTATAAATATATCGACACACAGATCTCGAGAGGTTTTGGGCTTATTACCATTTGGTTGTTACGATTTTCTAACTTTTGTTGTTAGTCTTTACGCTGGTGTTTTTTTATTGTAGGGGCGAGGAGGTGAGAACCTGCTAGCTGCATTTCTTTTTTTTTCTTTGTATTTTTGTCAGGTTTAATGTTTTTTTGTTCGCATGTTACAAATAAAATGCGTCTTTGGCGATATATTTCCTTGTTGTGGCTTGCCTTGTAGTTTGTTGTCGTTGTGGCTTGACTCGTCATTTGCTTCCATTGTGGCTTGCCTCGTTGTTTTCTATCGTCTCATCGTCTCTAGGTAAATGAAAAAACTTGACCTAATGTCTGTTCGACTACTCTTTTACTCGCAAATTAAATGAAATGATAAAAAGGGAGAACATCTGTCATTTTTTTTGTTATTTCTCTACTAAACAAAATCTTGGTTTTATTGTAATTCAAATAGTTTTATTTTAATTCAAACTTCGCATATAACGCACATGTTTTTTTGTCTCTATTTCAGATTATCTTCCTCATTTAAGAGGGGGTCTGGGGATAGAAAGGGACTGTTTTTTAGTTTTTAAATTCTGTACGTATGAGATAGTGTTTACTTTACAGATGTTTTTTTGTGTAAAAATAAGCTAAAATCCCAGTTTTACTCTTGTTTAGGGCTTTACTTCCTCTTCATGGGAAGCCAGGGGGTAAACATAGGTGCATCCTCTTTAACAACTTGTTATGTCTAGCAGAAATAGTGGTGATGGTTTCCTTATACCTTCAAACACTATGTTTTTCTTCAATCTCTATCTAAGGAGAAAACATACAGTTTCTTTGAAGGCCTATGGGCATATACTATGTGTATACATTTCTTTATAGCTAGTGGAAATAGTGGCACTGGTTTCCTTATAGTTGTAAACTCTATGTTTTTCTTCCGCCTCTGTCTGAGGAGAAAAGATACAGTTTCTCTGAATGCCTATGGGTATATACTATGTGTACAAGTCATCCAATCCTAAAAATAATCTATTGTTGAAGTTGTTTAATTGTGTACAATGGATTGAAATGGCTAAATATGGTTGATTCATGTTGTACATAAGAGATTTTTTGATTCTTAGATATCACTTTTCCTCAAATAATTGAAAAAAATGTGTTATATTTTATTTTTTATGGAGAAAACTCACTAAATTTTTATTAGTATTTAGAACCCAACCTTTGGGCTCTTATTGATATATCTTATTTATTCTTTATACATGTTAGATATCTAGAGAAGTTATACCTTTATATTAGTTAGATGGGGATGTTATTTATAACAATTACTATTTTTAGAACATGTTCATAAAAGGTTTAGACAGACATACAGAGAGTTTAGAATACAGAGGCCCATAACTATCCCATTAGAATCCATACTTTACATCAAATGACAGTTCGAACAAGGTTTAGGGAATCCAAACCTGTAGACTTACCATTTGTTTAATTGTGTAAAATGGATTGATTCAACCTCTACAAATCTAATATCTTTGTTATTTCCTTCAACATCTGTAGATCTAATATCTTTGTGTTCTTCTTATGAGCGCCAACTCACAACTATGTTCTTTCTTAAGCTTGTAGGTTGTATTTGTGTTATGTTGATGCCATAGACCTTTGTTAGATTGTATTTGTCTTTCAGTAGAGTGTTTAATTATGTACAATGGATTGAAATGGCTAAATATGGTTGATTCATGTGTACATAGGAGCTTGTTTAATTCTTAGATATCACTTTTCCTCAAAGAATTGAAAACAATGTTCTTTACTTCAACCTTTGCAGATATAATATATCTATTATTTCCTTCAGGCTCTGCAGATATAATATATTTGTTCTTTCCTTCAACCTCTATAGATATAATATATTTTTTCTTTCCTTTAACCTCTATAGATCTAATAACTATGTGTTCTTCTTATGAGCACCAAATCACAGCTTTGTTCTTTCTTAAGCTTGTAGGTTGTATTTGGGATTTGTTGCTTCCTCAAACGTTTGTTAGATTGTATTTGTCTTTCAGCAGAGTGTTTAATTATTTAAAATGGATTGAAATGGATAAATATGGTTGATTCATGTGTGCATAAGATCTTGTTTTATTCTTAGATATCACTTTTCCTCAAAGAATTGAAAACAATGTGTTATCTTTTCTTTTTGATGGAGAAACCTCTCTGCCTTTTTATTAGTATTTAGAACCCAACCTTTGGGATCTTATTTATATATGTTATATCTTCTTTATACAATTTAGATATTTATAGAAGTTATACCTTTCTGTCAATTAGATGGGGATATTATTTATAACAATTACTATTTGCAGAACATGTTCAGAAAAGGTTTAGACAGACATACATAAAGTTTATTACCGAAAGACCTGTAACCATCCTGTTAGAATCCATAATTTACATCAAATGACAGTTTGAACAAGGTTTAGGGAATCCACACCCGTAGACTTACTGTTTGTCTAATTGTGTACAATGGATTGAAATGGCTAAATATGGTTGATTCATGTGTACATAAGAGCTTGTTTGATTCTTAGATATCACTTTTCCTCAAAGAATTGAAAACAATGTGTTATAGGATGGATTCTTATAGCCTCCTTATTGTCTATTTCATATAGTATATGCACACAAATTTTCTTCTACCTTTTTTATAGAAGTGAAAAAAGATTGATTCCTTATAAGTTGATATAATTACATTGGATACATTTGATAGTGGTTGGAAAAATGAATACTAGAAATACATATGAAGTGAAATTGAATGGTATTCTATGAAAAAGGTGAAATGCATGTTGACTATAGTTTATCATTTTATGCATTTGGAGGCATGATGATGTTAATAGGAATGATTGATAGAAATGGTTTATTCGAGTAATGAAGACCCTTGGCTTCTTACCATAATTCTACTATAGGTTTTCCATTGTATTCATATGTAGGTCAATGCTAACTATTTTTTATTAATGTACCTAAATTTATACCTTCCATGATGCTTCCTCTCCTAGTGTTGTCATTTACTTTTCTAATCTTGTAAAATGTTAAAAGTGGAGTTTTTTATGATGTAATGGATATTACTAATCTAGATTATGTACATTTACTTTTCTAATCTTGTAAAATGTTAAAAATGGAGTGTTTTATGATGTAATGGATATTACTAATCTATATTATGTATGTAGTGATATGATGATAGTGTGTAAGTTGATGTTCAACTTGTAAAATTATTGTACGTATCAAGGATGAATGATAGTACAAGCCAAAAATGACATTAAATTATAAAATTTAAATTATTATTAAATTTTACACCTTCCATGATGCTTCCTCTCCTAGTGTTGTCATTTACTTTTCTAATCTTGTAAAATTTTAAAAGTGGAGTGTTTTATATGTAGTGGATATTACTAAACTAGATTATGTACATTTACTTTTTTAATATTGTAAAATGTTAAAAGTGGAGTGTTTTATGATGTAATGGATATTA